>CM032456.1:71099863-71129625 GCA_019049505.1 Pachyrhynchus sulphureomaculatus
CTTTATTGTTAATTAGCAAAAATGTAAAACGCGATAAAGTCATTATTTCGCTTTTTTATTTAAACCAATGTCATTTGAAGAAAAAAAAATATTTTTTTAAATCATTCGTTCAAAGACAAATTTTGATTTCAGATGATCCAGCTTCCAGTAATCGTGCACACCGTAATACACCTGAAAATAAAGGGGTCGCGGGGGGGGAACGAGTGTAGCGCCGCAATTTTTTTCCTTTTTTAATTAGAATTTCACAAATTCTATTTTAAGCTATGTGTTATTATATAAAAATAAAATCTGATTTATATAAAGAATGGTTTCGTTAAAAAATTCCTAAAAAACGCTTTTTTCGGCTCCATAACTAGGTACATCCCCTTAAATTAAGCAAGAGATGAGAACACGGGGATTTAATATGTCTCCAGAATGGAATTTATTAAAATCGATATGCAGAAGAATATGTACAGGTATATGAAAACTCCAGCTTAGTAATATATAAGCACAAATAAATAAATCGTGTTAAAAAGAAAACTACAATAAATTTCTCGTTTTCTCATCTGTGTTTTATCAAAGATGGAGGCAGCCGTGTTTCATATTGAAATATGAAAGTTTACATCCTGCTTTTTAACGTATACCTCGGGTTTTGTTGCAAATTACCTCAGTCTGAATATTCAGAAATAATTGCAGAAAATATATGCTTGTAGATTATTAATGGAAATATTTATTTGAAGGAGAGCATTAAGAATCGTAAATTTCTAAATAATTCTAGTAATGTAAGTAATAAATGTGTATATTTTTTATTTATAATGATTGATTGAAACATAATGTTTTGTTTTTATTAAGCACATAAAAGGGAATATACAGAATGTGTCATAAATAAGTTTAAATTTAATAGTTTAAAAATTAAACTAATTTGCAAATCAGTTTAATTTTTACTTTTAAATATTTCAACATTATTTCACAAGAAACCAACCGTTTAAGTTAATAAGTTCAAATTTGTTTAGCTTATTGTGCGAACGTAACGAGCGGGAGAGATAAGGTTAGGACAGAAAGCATGACTATAGTCCTTGGAAACATAGTTGCTATGAAGCATTTCAACGTAGCGTAGTGTACTTTTGTGTGAGACGGCTTTACAAAAACAACAATTCTACGACCATTAATTAGCAAAAAATTCGCGTATAATATAATTTAAGCGACATAAGTAAAACTATTAATTGATTTTAAAAAAAGAAAATACAGATGTTTAAAAAACACTAGTTCGACTTTAAGAAGACCTCCGGATCGGTGGATCCGTTTACATTCCAATTATTTTACCTTGTCTAGTTTTCTTTTCTGCTGGACGTTTCATGGCACTATATGGTATAACCTCCTAAACGTATTTCTAGAATGGTCAACGCGGCAAGACGGGCTTCGCTCGATCGACCACGGCGCGGGTCATTTTCTAGAGGCAGTGCCCAGGAACAATATTTTATCTTTATTTTGTCCATTTAGTATTTTTGATGTCGTGCCTTAAAAACAAGTTTTTCTGATGTTTTCGGTAATCAGGACGACGCCATTTGCAGTATCAGATCCATTCATGTAGCTCTTGGCCGCATGATGCAGAATTGCTACCGGTTTTGCTCACTTGGGTATAAGTTTTGGTCTACCGATACTTCACTTCAACTGCTTACATTCCAGTGAGGATATATAAATATTTAAGGGAACAGTCTATAGTACATGGGATGTCCAGTTCAGTAGAGATGGTCCACCAACCTCTATAGAAGAAACATACAAAGGCCAGTAATTTTCTATTTATCTGAAAACTTTCTAATTTATGAAAACAATAACGTTAGTTTTAATCCAATTAAATAATTGCATTTCTATCTTAGTATAGATCACGTATTTTTTTTTATGTCAAGATCATAAGCTAGCTAATAAAAGCAATCGATTTCTCAGGGGAAGGTTCTAGAACTTTCATGTACGAAATAACTTTTACTATGCAAACCTAAAGGTTTTAAAAAAAAGTACCTATCAAGACCAAAGTTATATTTTCAGATCGTAGTTTAACTTTATGTATTATATTTCTTTATTTTTATGAAAAGTTTTCATATTTATTTATTTTTTTAAGTACCTAAATTACAAATTTGAATACTATGCAGAAATAAATTAGTGTGTTATTTCATCTGAAATTGTTTTGTTGTATTTTTTAGATTAGTGTAACATCAGTTCTGTTTAATTTAACAATTATCACGGGACTAGCATTTTTATGCTAGGCAAGCACAGTTATTACATATAAAATAGGTGGTTCACAAGTACTATAAAAAAGCATATTTAGTAGGGTTCTTCTGGAACCTCATTTCTACTACGTGTGACCTGCCGTTTCTCAAGGTATATTTTACGATACATACATACATATACATATATATATATATATATATATATATATATATATATATATATATATATATATATATATATATATATATATAGATATGTATATAAATCTTTTAATTTTAATCTTGGGTTTAGGTTCGTTTAATTAATATACTTGGATTTGTTTGTTTTAAACAATTTTTTTATTTGAGGTTTCGTCCCTGAATTTGAGCGTTTTCAAAAATTTCTTTGGTATAATATTCAGTTCTGGAAATAAAATTAAAGTTACAGTAACAATTTCAATTTACGGACCCAACAATAATTTTGATCACAAAATATATGGACATATACATTTGAAATTTTGTCACCTACCAATATAGAACAATTGGCTTAAAAATTAAAAATAACAACTGATTAAATCAAATAATAAAAAAAACGCACGTACCGACTTTATAATAATATAAAAGACAACAAACACAGAAACGAAACAAATCACACATTTATTACAAAGAAATTAAAATCTTAAACAATGTCCACAACTACCATAAATTAGTAATTAAGGAAATGATAGAAATAAAAAAAAACGCAGTGGACGACAGAACACATATTAAATACCTAAGTTTAATTTGTAACAATATCTTACCTAATTAGTTATCAATTACTTAAAACTTATAATTAAAAAAAGAAAAAAATAATAACATATATTCAAAAGAAATTAGCATAAAAACCAACAAAAATTAAAGTTTACAAAAAATGTTTCGTTCCGCAATCTACACATGTTGTTTTCACCAGCTTTACCTTTGGCCATAGATCGAAATGTATTGGTCAGATTCGCTTATTTTCGTGGTAGGAATAATATAAAATGTGTAATTAGTGAGTTAATTTTAAACCAATTCTTATTACTATGTTATATGTTAGGAATGTGGAATTTTTGGCACAATGATACTACTCAGTATATCACCACTACACCAGACACTTTATTTTTGCACTCGACGCGCGTTTCGCTAACCATGTTAGCTTCATCAATTATGATTGTTAACGGCGCATTGGTATAACAATTAAAAATAAACGAAAAAATCGTAATTCTTAGAAGTTACCAAAGTGTTGTGTTCTTCGCATTTGCTGAACCATCCCAGGACGTGTTTCACGGCTCATCAGCTGGGCTAAGTTCAGCAAATACGAGAACACACTTTTAGTCCTTTATCCAAGTAACTAACGGAAAACTATAACAAATAGATGCTTTTACTGCACTCTACCGGCGACTTACTAAGTCATTCAAGCAGAGCTGCCAACACTGCTGGCAATTTATTTGCAGAAGCGCACCTTTCTCAAGCTTACTGCTCGAAGGCATAGATGGCGCATTGGTATAACAATTAAAAATAAACGAAAAAATCGTAATTCTCAGAAGTTACCAAAGTGTTGTGTTCTTCGAGCAGTAAGCTTGAGAAAGGTGCGCTTCTGCAAATAAATTGCCAGCAGTGTTGGCAGCTCTGCTTGAATGACTTAGTAAGTCGCCGGTAGAATGCAGTAAAAGCATCTATTTGTTATAGTTTTCCGTTAGTTACTTGGATAAAGGACTAAAAGTGTGTTCTCGTATTTGCTGAACCTAGCCCAGCTGATGAGCCGTGATACGGCGAAACGCGTCCTGGGATGGTTCAGCAAATGCGAAGAACACAATACTTTGGTAACTTCTAAGAATTACGATTTTTTCGTTTATTTTTAATTGTTATACCAATGCGCCATCTATGCCTTCGAGCAGTAAGCTTGAGAAAGGTGCGCTTCTGCAAATAAATTGCCAGCAGTGCTGGCAGCTCTGCTTGAATGACTTAGTAAGTCGCCGGTAGAGTGCAGTAAAAGCATCTATTTGTTATAGTTTTCCGTTATGATTGTTAATTTTTAAAAAAATTGTTCAAGAAATCAATTTATTTATTTATATATATATATATATATATATATATATATATATATATATATATATATATATATATATATTACAATAGAGGTTACCACGGATGGTGGAATGTAATGTATTAAAATTCCGAGTTTCAATCCGTTAGTCTAACAAAAAATTTGCACGAAGTTTCACCAAAATCTCATTTGGCATTTTCAAGTTCTCTTGCTGCTGCTGATACTCGATACTGTGATCTTGCTGCTGCCGCTCGAAGCTAAGTCTTAGCTCGCTAAAGTCAGCTGGAGAGAGGATGTTGGAAGCCTGTCAGTTGCCTTCAGTAAAACATGGTGGAGGTTCAGTAATGGTGGGCAATGGAAATCCGATGACGTCTTGGAAGTCATCTCTTGGCCTCCACAATTACTCGACTTGAACCTCATTGAATTGCTGTGGGACCATTTGGACAGGTGTGTTCGAAAACTCAATCCAACATCAGAAAATCACTTGTGGGAACTTTTACAAGCAGAATAACCGAAGAAACTCTGAAGAAACTACTGGACAGAATGCCGAAACTCTGTAAAGCGGTAATTAAAAACAAAGCAGATTACATAGATGAGAAAAATCTTGGAAAATCATGAATATTTTTCTGATTTTCTAGACTGTAAATAATGTAAAAATAAATAATAATTCATTAAAATTAAAAACAAAAAAATATTGTCTGGGTTTTTGTTGCCTTGGGACTGAAATAACTAGGCGGGCAAGTACTTTCTGATGGTAGTGTATATATGTATATATATATATATATATATATATATATATATATATATATATATATATATATAGATATATATATATATATATATATATATATATATATATATATATATATATATAGATATATATATATATATATATATATATATATATATATATATATATATATATATATATATATATATATATATATATATATATATATATATATATATATATATATGTATATAAACTTGCGTGCATAGAAATCGGCCCATCGTAAACTTTTGACTTTAACTATATTTTTTTTAAAAAAATTTTTCATCAGATCAAAAAAGAAATATGCTGTTTGAAAGACAATTTAATATGCTTTAATGTGAGTATAAATTTACGAAAACTTATTTCGACTTCCTATGTTTAACATAGTGAAATTAATGCATTAAGCAAATTAAGCTTTTTTATTATTAACATAAATAGGGTTATTGACAATTTAAAACTTAAAACTTAATTTTTTAATAATGGGTATGACCTCCTCTTGCCCTAATAACATCTCTCATACGATTAGGCAAAGATCTAATCAAGTTTGCTATTGTTTCTTGAGGGATGTTAAACCACTCTTCTTCTACTGCAACAATAAGCTCTGCGATCGAGTTTGGGGTATGAAGTCTTGCTCGAATTCTTCGTTTTAACTCATCCCATAAATGTTCGATCGGATTTAGATCAGGACTGTATGCTGGCCACTCCATAACCCGAAAACCGACTTCTGTAATGTAATCTTGCACGATTCTTGCCGTGTGCGGCCTTGCATTGTCATGCATAAAGGTAAATTCGTCTCCAATGTAGTCGACGTAAGGTACCACATAAATTGCTAAAATCTCCTCGATATATCTAGCAGCCGTTAAACCTCTTCTTCCGTGAACACGGTCGCCCCTACGAATGAACTCAGGGTCGGTTCGTGCTCCTATAGAAATTGCACCCCAGATCATACAGGAACCACCTCCATAAGCACTCCGCTCTTCAAAGCAGCAATCTGCAAATCGCTCTCTTGGTTTTCGGTACACTTTCCTTCTTCGGTCGCTACCATGGAGGCATATTCTGGTCTCATCTGAGAACAGAACAGATCCCCATTGTTCCAACGTCCAATTCAGATGATCCCGTGCAAAACGCAGGCGGGCTTGCCGATGAGCTGGATTAAGTTTTGGACCAATCGCAAGTGTTTTAGGGGTCAGGTTATTTTCCTGCAGTCTTCGTCTTACTGTCCACTGACTAATAGCCACTCCTCGCACCTCACGGAGCTGTCGTTGCACTTGAACGGCATTAAGGTGACGATTTCTTAATGTTGTTGACACAATAAAGCGGTCATCACGAGCGGTTGTAAATCGCCTTCTGCCTGTTCCAGGTCGCCTATGAAAGGATCCAGTCTCCTCATAACGTTTGCACACTCTTCGAACCGCTGCGCGTGTCATATTCAATTGTCTAGCAACAGCTCGCTGACTAAGTCCATTTTCGATTAAAGCAAAAACTTGGGCGGCTTTTTGTGGTGTAGTAAGCATTAAACTAACACACTTAAACACTACTGAGATTATGAAAAACGAATTTATATGCAAATTTCAGTTGCAAACGCAATAATTTTAATATTTGACAAATTTGTTATTTTCGTTACAATCACCACATAAACACGTTTCATTTGTTTACCGGTTGCTACGCATATAAACGATAAGCCTTCTTGATAAATTTATACTCACATTAAATTGTCTTTCAAACAACATATTTCTTTTTTTGATCTGATGAATAATTTTAAAAAAAAATATAGTTAAAGTCAAAAGTTTACAGTGGGCCGATTTCTATGCACGTTAGTGTATATATATATATATATATATATATATATATATATATATATATATATATATATATATATATATATACACTCGTATATATATATACATTTAGTTACTAATTAACGCTAGGAAGAATGCCAGAATTGACCAATATAATATCGAGATCATTAAACACAAATTTGATACAGTAATAATATAAATCAAAGCTTACGAGACCAGAGACGCATTAACTAAAAAGGAAGAGTCAGATAAGGCAGCACTATTTCACCAAAAATATTCACATTAATGAGATGATATACTTAGTAATTCAAACATTTAAAAATATATATATATATATATATATATATATATATATATATATATATATATATATATATATAACATATATAAAAAAAAATGAGAAAAAGCAAAAGTTGCCGTATCTAACAAAATCCTAAGATATGAAAATAGTTGGGGAACATCTGTTGTGCCCCTTTATATACATATGAAAATAGTTGAGGAACTCGGCAAAGGGGCACAACAGATGTTTCCCAACTATTTTCATATCTTAGGATTTTGTTAGATACGGCAACTTTTGCTTTCTCTCATTTTATATATATATAATATATATATATATATATATATATATATATATATATATATATATATAAATAAAAGTTTCAGAAACATCAGTATATATTTCAGGACAAACATGAATACATTACAGAAATTTGGCATTCAGTTCAAAAGCGTATAAAAGCTCACATATAGAAATATGGTGTACATAAATAATGAACCAAGAACGTTCTTTTTTCAAGTCGGTTAAAACTTTCGTGAAGCTTGCCAATGATTTCTTTCTTTTTAGTCTCCAAACTTTATAATTCGAATTCAACTTTATCACGATTAACACAATCAATCTATTCATCAAAAAAAAAAAATTAATATTAATACATTGAAATATAGGTAAACACACTAATTTTTTAAAAACCGAGTGTCAATTGCAACTTAAAGGGTATCAGAGCATATGGTTCAATTTTACCAAGAAGACTGAATAGTTGATCGTTGATGATGTTATTTGTAAGTGCATTAAAAACTTTAATAGACACAGTGCGTTTTTTTAAGTTAGTGCAAGTACTCGTATATGCAGATAGTATTGATAGTTCACAAGACACTGTTTGCTGGTATGTAACGATTCTGTTTTACATCCGATCTCAACACTCTAAACATTATTATTCTCACTACGAGTACACTCAGGAAAACAAACTTTTGATTGTGTAACCGTGACAGAGAAAATATCAATTTTAAATGTATTTAGCTTTTGTTTCTTTACAATGATTCTTAGTTATGCTCGATAGAGTATCGAGCACCAAAACAACATAAAATATTTAAGATAAAATCTTACCAGCTCTTAGGTCATTCATTTAAATTATTAGCAGAAAAGAAAAAAATACGAAGATGAGATGCATCAATGTAAATTAAAAACGTAAATAATTCTAATAAAATTATAGTAATTATTAAAAAGTTAATGTATTTTACTGCTACTCTATCCGAATAACTTAAAATTTCATTTCAAATCATTTTAATGTTATGAAAACAATTAATTGTTGCAGATCTACATCACAAACCACTTAATGTAACATAAAAAAGGTGATATTGTTTTAGTTCGCATCTTCCAGCTGTTATTTTAGGTTTCTAAATCTTTTTCTTTTGATCTTAATGTTTATATTAACATAATAATTTTAAAATTACATAAATGGACGTAAATTGCGGAATTTTTAAAATGCTTCTATTTTCAATTAAACAGTTAAGGTAATCGAAAGCTCTTCAAAGGTCGAAGAAAGGCACAACCACATACTTTTCAATGTCCATCTTTTAATATATTTCAAAGTGAAAGCTAAAATGCCATTCTTGAAATGATTGCACATAAAGTTAAATACAAATCCGTCAAGTTAAAAATTAATGGTATACTGAATTATAATTCTCATAGCTATTAGTTTTTACGAATTGGAGCACTGAGCGCTGCCTTAAATCAGGAAGACAACCTGCCAATATTAACAGGAAAATTAATAATAGATGTTAGTTGTTCACAGTTACATCCTGATTTTGCTTCGATAACTAAAAATTTTATTTATTCTAAGATAGCTAATAGTTTTTACGTATAAAGACCATTTAGACAACCTGTGCATAATGGGAACAATACATAATTTTTACCCAAATTCATTTTCTGACCGCGCTTTTTGTGATATTTCAATAATTTTCTTGATTTCTCTATCGATCTGTTTGAGCGGATTTTTAATTATTTACGCTAACTTTTACTAATTTGTTAATATACATTTCTTTTTTTCCCGAAAAACACCTTTTTAGGCAATAAAATGAGTCTGTCACGCAATTTTTAAGGAATCGCAACAATTTTTTTTATAATCTTCGTTTTTGATTTCTCTATCGATCTGTCTGGGCAGATTTTTGATTACTGACTATGATTTGAACTCATTTTTCAATAAACATAGTTTTTACCGATTTATATCAAGAACATCACACCTATCATAACCCTATGCAAAGAGGAAAAATGATCAGATAAACGTTTTCTAAAATTAAGGCTTTTAAACCAGGAACTCCAAACCTAACATAACCTAATATAGCGAAGACCAAACCTAACATATCCTAATATAGCGAACTTTTACCTGACATAACCTAATGTACCGAACTCCAAACCTAACATATCATAACGTACCGAGCACCAATGGAGTTCCTCATTTAAAAGCTTTAAGTTTAGGAAACGTTCATCTGATCAGTTTTCCTCTTTGCATAGGGTTATGATAGGTTTAATGTTCTTGGTATAAATGACAAAACTCTATTTATTGAAAAATGAGTTCAAATTATGGTCAATAATAAAATATCTGCCTAGACAGATCGATAGAAAAATCAAAAACGAAGATTATAAAAACGAAATTATTGCGATACCTTGAAAACTGCGTGACTGAGACTCATTTTATTGTTTAATAACCGGTCAAGTGCAAGTTGAACCTGCACAATTAGTGTTTCGTACGTTGATTGTTTTTAAAATAAAAAAAATTGTTAGGGTGGTATAAAATGATCAGTGACTTCACAAAACACACACCCAAATGAGTTTTCAACAAAGTTTGTTTCCAATCTTTACTGAAAACTGGTGACCTTGAAATTTTGTTTTTTTATATACCAGATAGATTATTAAAGGTAATGATAATTTTCGTTCAATCTATACCCCGTGGAGAATATTCCAGGATTATTTCAAAATTTTTTGATCAGTACTTTTCGAGATAAGGTAGGGGACAGCGATTTTTTCACGATTTTTTAAAAGTAATACGAAGAAAAGTGTGCGCAAGTATTACATTATATATATATTTTTTACTCGTGTTTTCACACGCTTTCGTTTGACACCACACTCGTAAAAAAAATTTTTTTCATTTCCGATTTCACCCCCCAAAACTAACCCCTTAAGTCAAAATTTAACTTTCAAAACTACATGGCTCTGATGAGGCCATCAATTCCTATATTACTACCAAATTTCAACTTTCTGTGACAAATAGTTTCGGAGAAAATCGGGGTGTGACAGACGGACAGACAGACAGACAGACAGACAGACGGACAGACAGACACCGAAGTAATCTTATAAGTGTTCCGTAACTAAACTAAAAAGGTATTTAAAAAATAAAAAAAAGCATTATAGATTGATAAATTAGTAAAAATCATGATAAATATTCCAAATTCCGTTCAGACAGATCGATAAATAAATCAACAACGAAGATTTTTAAACATTTTTATTCAGATTCCTTGAAAATTGCGACCAGAAAATGAATTTGGGAACAAATTACGTATTGTACCCATTGTGCGGAGAGCAACAATTTTCAAAGGAGTGCTCGCAATGCTTGCATAATAATTTACAAGAATTTCACAGACCTCAGCCTTCTCAGAAATCACCCCCTACCAACTCCTAAAGTGTGTACTCCTCTGCTATACTTGACCATTATTATGTGTTATAATTTTCTACATTTCTTTCTTCGGTTCTTATTGGACTTGGTTTTAGTGTCCCGACAATGAGCTATTTTTCGTCCCTTCTCTACTTTTTATAAGCTTATCATTGAGGGAGTTACCAACTTGAATTACTTCACTCATTATCCAAGATTTATTATTTGATTCCAAGGGTCTTTCTTTCAACAGACAACCGGCCTTAATTGTGCATGTTACCTCAGAATCACAAAGGAAAGGAGCCCTTAGAGGTCGATGCAGACTTTAAAAACGCAATAAGAAGAAAAGTATACCATTTTTTTATTAAGAAAGAAATACCTATACTACATAAAGTTTTGCAAGAAATCAGAGAAGACCAGGACTTAACATACCAGATTTAAAAAAATTGAAATTATGGAATAACCTTCAAAACCTGAATTTTCGTTGAAAAAACACAATAGAAAATCCGTTCTGATCGATAAACCAGAAATAATTTGTTAGGGAAGAGAATATCTACGAGCAATTAGAAAATTTCGAGCCGAAGAAATAATTATTTTTTGTTCAGATGAAACTTAGGTTAACGACGGACACACAGTGAAAAATTTCTGGATTGACAAAAACATTAAAAGCTGGCTAATTATAGCACATATTGGTAATGAAAACGGATTTCTTGACGGTGGCTTGTTGTAATTCGAATCAAAATCAACTAAAGAATACCATGAGGAGATGACGGCCGATGTTTTTGAGGAGTACTTCCAACAGATGATTGAATATATACCAGCAGAATCAGTTATAGTATAAGACCATGCCCCATACCACTCTCGATTATTGGAACAACTCACGAAAAATTTCTGGAAGAAAGCGGATATTCTTCAATGGATAAGAGACAAAAATCTCAAACATAAAGAAGGTATGTTAAAAGCGGAACTTCTAAAAATTGCGAAACAAAATAAGACACAGTTCAAGAAATACGCAGTCGATGAGATGGCAAAGGAACAGAATATCACAGTGCTTAGATTACCTCCATATCATTGCGAATTAAATCCCATAGAGTTAATTTAGGCACAAATGAAAGGTTTCGTTGCAAGGGAGAATACCACGTTCAAACTTCAAGACATGAGGCAATTATTACTCGTCGTAATAGAGAGGATCAAAGAGAATAATTGGAAAAATGCCATTCGACATGTTATAGAAGAAGAAAATAAAATGTGGAAACTTGACGAATACATTGAAGAAACTGTGGAAACAGAACCCTCAATTATCAATTTAAAAGAAGTGGAGTCTTCAAATTTTAAAGATGATGATTGTTTTTGACTGTAATTAAAGTACTTATATATCGTAAATTGTGAATTTGTATATATACATACAGTCCCTGGCCAAATTATTAGACGCACTGCAAGATTTCATGTAAAATATTAATTACCGAGTGATATTGTACCGTTTTATTATTTTAAATTGATTTGTTTTTTATTTTTATATTATCCAATCAATTACCTATTTATTTGACATAAATAAAACAGCATTAATTTAGAAAAGCATAAGTTTATTAAGTTTTAAAGAAAAGTGAAATTAATGTTAGTAAAAGTCAATATTTAGTTGAGCCACCTTTAGCCGCTATCAAAGCTTTAATTCTGCGCGGCATGCTATCAATGCAAGATTGTACTGTCTCCTGCATTTGAGGATGATGATTCCACACATGAATAATCTTTTCTAGGAGCTGGGTTTTGTTGGTAATCACATCTTTAGCCACTTCTCTTTTCATCAGCTCCCACACATTTTCAATGGGGTTCATATCAGGGCTATTACCCGGCCAATCCAACAGAGGGATATTTTTTTCTGGCAAAAAAGCTTTAACAGACCGAGCAGTATGGCAGGGAGCTCCATCTTGCATGAAAGTGAATGGTTCCCCATTTGGAAACCATTCTCTGAGCTACGGAATCAACCGATTTTGTAATACTTCTTTGTACTGATCTTGCCTCATTATTCCTTTGACGACGTACAGACGTCCAGTGCCCTTGCCGCTGATGACTGACCAAATCATCACTTTGGTGGGATGTTTAACCGTCGGGACGACACAATCAGGATGAAACTTTTCTCCATGACGACGACGCACATACTGAGCTTTATTCTGCAAAATTTCGAATGTGCTTTCGTCACTGAAGCAGACCTGTCAAAAATAGGAAAAATATATAATCTTCCATGTTTATTTGCTTTATTTAACTGAAAATGATAATAATGCATCAATTATTGATTAAATTACTGTATCTTACCGATCTCCAGAAGTCCACATCTTTGTCTTGCCATTGTTTGGCCCACTTCAGGCGCTTTGCTTTCATTGCAGCTGTTAACTTGGGCTTCCTGACGGGCGACAGGCCTTAAAATCTTCTTCATTCTTCAAATTCTTTCAATTTTCTTCGAACAGTGCGCTCAGAACATTTACGCTAGCATCCTGGAGTTGTGATTTTATTACCTTTGTGGTAGCAAATCTGTTTTCTACACAAATTTTCTTCAAACATCTCTCTGACCGTGGAGTGAAAATTGGTTTTTCTACCGCATCTTTTCTTTCTTTTCGGGCTTAATTCCTTCCCTGACTCAATTTTCTTTTTTATGCGTCGTACACTAGCTTCAGAAACCTCCAATCTTCGTGATATTTCTCGGTTTGTAAATGTTTTCGCAATCACAAGGGCCTTCACTTCAGCTTTTTTACGTGGTGAAAGATCGCCTTTTCTACCCATAATGAAAATAGTCCAATTACTTTTTTAAAACACTGCATACAAAATAAACTAATAACTGAGTAGTATAAAACTGTTAAACAAACAATCACAGTCCATAAAGCCACAGAAACACGTCCGTACCTGACTCGATTCCGATCGCGACTGATACAGGTTTGTACTTGTTTACGTTCATGTATCACTTAGTCAACACAGTGTTGCCATATGTTAAAAATAAATACAAATATGTAGTCTACAACAATTCTTTTAAATAAAAATCAATAATATTGTAGTTTAAATATACCATTATTGCATAAAAACTCTTAAGAAACATAAAATTACTAAAAAAAATACAGTGCGTCTAATAATTTGGCCAGGGACTGTAGATCTATAGATTAAAAAATTTTTGGTAATAAATCTTATATTTCTATAACTTTATTTTTAAGATAATTTATTTATTAGACAATACAAGCTGGTTACGCTCGGACGGCTATGCTACCGATGTACCCTCATTTGTATTTTATGACTCTATTTTATAGTAGAGGTTTTCTGCCTAAAATAGGATAGACCCTTAAAAATAATTCCAAACAGTTAGCAAAATCCAGTAAAATGCAAATCTCTATTCTTTGTGGGCGCACCCCAAGATGTAGTTGCATCTACAATGAGAGAATTCTGCTACCAACTCCAAACAAATACACTATAATTTAAACCACTGCTAAAATTAAACATTTCTTAGAGAACGGAACATTAAATTCTTAAAAGATTATTTTAGTCTCTTAAAGCTAACTCACTGCTATATATTGATTTCAACCCAACATTTTATAATACACACTATTTTAAATGAGTTTGGTCCGTATTCGTACAACCTTCTTGATTTATTACGAAACTTTGAAACAACCCAATGACAAAACCACTCATAATAAAACATCAATTTCCCCAAAACTGTCATTACTCGAAACAATGTAAATTTACTTTGGTTTCTATCTATCTCCTTTCTCATCAACTTTTCATTTTAAATGTCATTACGGAGGTTATATTAAAAGCCATTAGCGTAGAATATTTTTTTAATATAAAAAAAAAACTTATATACTTAAGTATGTTATTTTTTGAAAACACTTATTATTATTACATTATGATGTATGTATCATATAACGACGAATACAATCACACGAAAGAGAACAAACGCAGTATTAAAGAAACTGCCAGAATCTTATATTATGCCTAATTTACACTAAGGATATAGTGTTAAAAATGACCAAATATTACTGATTTTTATTTAAAAACAGTGCAGTAAAAGTTCGTGTTGATACATCTGGAAGTTAAATGTTTAAATTTTGTTTCAGTTTAACTAACAATTAAAAAAAGTTTTTTTTTTTACATGTTGTGTGGTTATAAACAACAAATAAAGGAATACTATGAACAATATTTATGAGTCTTAGTATATTCTCCAGCCACAGTTCAAAAGTATGGGTAGTATCAGTTCCAATATACTAAACTATTTTTTTAAAACCCTGTATATACACCTTCTCCGCCAATGAAAATATATAAACCAAAGAAAGCCAAGAAGAAATTTAAATAGTCTAGAACAGAGAAGACTTCTTTATCGAGTAATAAAGAAACTTTATAATGAACCGACTGGAGACAATGTCAAGATAAAACAATGAATCAAATTTTCATTTGCTTGTCAATCATTAGCCGTGTCATTACGGAGAACAAACGAGGGCCAGATCTTGCTAACAGATAAGTTATAATTAAATTCATTATAATGTTAATTAACAAGGATTTTCTGACTAGCAAAAATTAAACCTATGTATGTATTTTATTTAAATTTCAGTAGTTTAGTTGAAAAATTCATTTCATACACAGGGTACAAAAATGAATCATTACTTATATTAAATTATAACTTAAAAAATAAATATTCATATTATTAACCTTTTACAGGACTAATAATACAGTACGAGGTGTGGCTAGAAAATAACCGGACGGAATTTATAAAACTTTTTATTTTTAAACTTTGGCATTAAAACCCTAATCCCCTTCAATGTACACTCCATCTCGATCTCTACACCGCTTTATACCAATTTTTCATTGTTGGAAGCAATGCTGCAGGTCGTCTTTTGACATGACCTCCGTCGCTTTTTTCTTCACTGCGTCAACGGGCTCAAAACAGATTCCATTCAACGCACTCTTCACTTTGAGAAACAAAAAAGGCACATAGAGAAAAGTCAGGTGAATAAGGTGGATGCTCCAACACTAGTGATGTCAAGAATTGGTACTTTCGAGTATTTAAGGTACCCGGTATTTCTTAAAAAAGTAGCAGGTACAAAGTACCGATCTCGTTATGTAGTTGCCAATATACCTACCTACACTATTGATCGTTACTATTGACACCGAATGTACGGAAACCGAACGCCACTGATATATTTCGTACAGGCGAGTAGGTATCTACCGAGACCCGTATGGAATTGGTAGTTTTAGTTTGGTTGGCCGCCATTAATGTGTAGATACCTGGTACCGGATCCGGAAGAGTAACGGGTACCTTGTATCCGGTAGTTGCAATATTGACATCTCTATCCAACACTGAGATTCCATGTTTCGCCAAGAACTTTTTGATTATGTGCCGGTGCGTTATCCTGATGGATGATCCAAGACCGATCCTTCCACATTTCAGCTCTTTTCCTTCTCATACGTTTACCACGGGTAATCGAAATCTTTTTATAGTACACTTAATTTACGGTTTGACCTTTTTAATGTGGTCGTTTGTTTTCGCCATTCGTAAACACCCAACGCGGGGATCGTCTGTGAGGTCTTGTCTGCCATCTTTGAATCGTTTTACCCACTCGAAAACTTGAGTTCGTGATAAGCAATCATCACTATACCCTTCTTGTAGCAAATGTAATATCTCTGTAGCAGACTTTCCAAGTTTAATGAGAAATTTCACTCTAACTCGTTGCTCAACAGTAAGCATGTTTCCGACGCAGAACAAATATACGATCCGATTTAAACTAGCTCTACAGCCCAATTGGAAATTCAAAATGATAGAATGGTAGAGGGGGTATTCAAGCTCCACACCCCTCCATTCCGAGCAGTATCAATATTATCGGCGTAACAAAATCAGTCTTTTTCTAGCCGCACCTCGTATGTAATATTTAGAAATCTTAAATGTATTAAAATAGCATGGAAAATTAAGAGTTAGGAATAATGATACAGCATATAGTCACAGAATTCCTGTAAGGAATATAGTAGAAAACAATTCTTGCTTTTTTTATTCTTGGTTATGGGTTTGTTACGGGTTATTTTCGTATTATAAAACACAGATTTTAATGACGTTTGGCCCATTGTATTGAGCTTTGTTAAGTTTTATTTTTATATTTGCATTACCTAAAAATTAAAAAAAAAAAACGTTGAAATTATGTAGCAAAAAACTTAGGAACACAAAACACTTAATAAATAATGTATATTTTTTATTTAGTAACATTTGAATCTAAAAATAAGTTTATGCACCTGGAAACCCTGTTGTTTTTTAAAAAGATTTTGCCATGCTAAAAGGGAAAAGTAAAAGTGTTTATATTTTAGGGCTGTGTGCCTGGTAGAATTAATAAAGAATGTAAAATTAGACAAAGTTGTATTAAGGTTTGTTTCTTTACTGAGCAATATTTATTGTAATAAATTAAAATAACTTAAATTGCTAATATCTTGCTGGTTATTGACAATATGTTGTTCTTCTTTTATGCAAATCAGGTCTTTTACCAGAAGTTTACGGTAACCTCGTTCGTGGGTGACAAATTTAGTGTTTAGAAAGTCAAATTCGCGATATTCATTTGCTTCCAGCTGTAGATACATTTTTTATATATTTATGTCCATTTAATCTGTTTTGTAGCGTATTGTCTTGTCATTCCAATATATTGTTTAGGGCAATTTAGACAGGGTATAGAATATACTAAATTTGACTTTTTTTAGTTGGGACTTTAAGTTTTAACGGAGCGAATATGAAAGACAAAATATTTTGTGTTTTGTGGCAAACAATAATGTTAGGTTTTTTTAGAATGAATTTGATTTTTTGGATAAGTTGTAGCTTCTGAAAAAATGTTGCCCCTAGCTTGGGCGTAATTTTGTAACTTTTCCTTTTGCTCTTCTTTTTTTTTTTTTTGCTCCATGTAGACTGCGTCTTTTTGTAACATTTTTAAATACTGGACGCCCCAAGCTTGAGCACAATTTTCTTGCAGCCCCGCTTTAATTTCTGATAATGAATTGAGTGAAACCTGATATTAAAAGAACTAAAGAAATTAAAGAAACACTAGCTCAGTTTTCCTTGGTAGAGAAATATGGGTAAGAGATAGTTTTTTATACGTCTTTTTGGAAATTATTTTCTATTTTTTTTTTAAGAAACCTCAGTTGTACGACTTTTTGTTTTTTAAGGGCACCACTCATTTTAAAATAGAAAGGATTTAACTTCAGCTAAGAAAATGAGAAAAAACTGAAGTGTTTTATGGATATTACTAAAAGGAATTAGTCTAGTACAACTGATCCTGAAAAGGAAAATAAATATTCAGTGATACACTTAGCTTTAATCAAAAAGAAAATTTATTCATGTTTTTTAAAAATAATAAAAGTTCTAACCTTTGCAGTTTACCAAAAAATTCTAGCCTAAACAATAGTTGTTACATTAAAATTTTATATTCTTATAAATCCCCGAAGGCGAGGTATCGTGCCTTACACTTCACTTTTTTGTCGGTGTTACATTGTAGTTAATGCACTCTCCGGGATAAGTCTATATAAGGGATTTGGTTGACTTACAGTGTTTCATTCCTGTCTGTGATGGACTTTGACCGATTTCACTTTTTTTTTTTTTTTTTTAGCACTTAGAAAGCTCACTACAGCTTTTATTGTCGAAACTTAGCGACTCTGGTGAAGATTAGCCTACTTCGGCTAGACGGTACTGCCTGGTTGCGCTAGATGGAAACGACGACCGACATGGTCGGCAGCTAGATCAAAACCGCTCACTGGTCTGCGGCTCGATGGAACTCCCCTGCCTGGCGACTTCGATGGAAAAAGTCCTTTCGGCTGGTTCTCGGACGTTTAAATAATCGTGCGACCTTTGCCGGTCATATCACGTCGCTCCAATCTGAACTCCGGGTCAAACATTTGACCAATCGTGGCCTGGCGAAAGATTCGGTCCGAAAGCCCGCACAATAAACTATATAGTATATACCGTATGTCCTAAAACTTCTGTTTAATATACCGGTCGATATTTTAAAATAAAAATAAATACAATTTGAAATGGAAAAATCAGTAACATTACATGGTCTTAAAATCTAGGAAAAAATGAATGTTACATTACCCCCTTCCAAAAAGAAATAGACTACACTAGTCTATTAAACTTAGGCTACTTATAAAAAGGTATAAAGTGGTACACTATCACTTAATACTAAGGTCAGAACTTAAAACAAAATTACAAACTTCGGTCCTTACTACTAGACTTAATTCAATTAAGCACTAATATTAAGTACAATGAAAACCAAATGAAAATCTATGCAAGTACACAAGAATCTTATAACTAGACCTAACTTAATTAAGCACTAAGGTTAAGTACATCAAAAAGTAAATAAAAATCCTTGCATGAACATAGGAAATACCTTTCCAAAATAACAATCGCGGTCTTCTTATATAAAAGAATCAGCTCTATTATTGTTACCTAAACAAAAAAAATATAACTTTGTCTAGACTCTTGTCTAAATCAAAAAAAGTGAACTGAAATAAAATATGAACACCCCCCTTAAAATCTTTTAAGGATTGTCTGAAAATTTTTTATTTCAGCAAAAGAAATTTATAAAAATTCTTAAATAAAGAAAAAAAAATAAAAAAATGATTCTAGTGCAAACACTTACACTAAAAAGAAAAAGTCTTGTCAGACCATTTAGCACAAGGCAAAAAAAAATAATATCTGGATAAATATCCAGACAAACGCTCAGGAAAAATCGCTATCCATGCTCTAGCTCATCGCTAAGAAAACATTCTAAATCTAGTATCACTACTAGTCGCACTCGGAAAATAATCGCATTCTATAACGCAATGTCGACGTCCTAAGACATCTAGACATGCTAAAATCGCTAGGGAAAACGCTCTGGTTGATCGCCAGATAATCGCACTCTATAACGCAATGTCGACGTCCTAAGACATCCAGACATGCTAAAATCGCCAGGGAAAACGCTCTGGTTGATCGCCAGAAAACACGTCAGCTCATCGCCAGCAAAACACTCTGGTATATCACCAGAAAAAGCTCGGCTCCTCGCCAAGAAAACACTCTGTAAATAGTCCTCGACTACACAAAGTCTGCGTTCTAAAAGAACAAACTCGCCATGATCATAGTGAGCAGCTATAAAAGCTAACTAAATCACTATAAGCGCACTGAATAGCTACAAAAGCTAAAATTCACTCTTAACACAGTGAATAGCTATAAAAGCTAAAATGCACTCTAAACACCGTGAATAGCTATAAAAGCTAAAATTCACTAAACTGAATGATCCTGCTTCAAAAAGCAATGTTCACTAAGAACAGAATGATTAGTCCGCGCGCAACTAACATTCTAGGAAACATTCCCAACATAACTATATGAGACGGCAAGCCTCGAAATAGGACCTCCCTAAAGTCATAATCCTATATAGGAATCCATAAGCAAAACGACTCAAAATCTTGCATTTTGAGCACATGCCCTCAGGCAACCAACATACACCGAAATATATACAGAAATATGTACAGTAATATATACAGAAATATATACAGGAGTTCAAGTCCCAAACCTTTGGTTATGACTACTCCATACTGAGCTTGGTGAAAGCTCTTAGCAAAAGCTAATCAAATCTTCGGCACATCGCACCAAAGTGACAAATCTGCCTAGAAACATGAGCCAGAAAAAAACGCTCTCCGTCATTCTTCAGGGTGGCTACACAGAGAAATAAAACTTAACCAGCATTGCGCCTCTTCAAGTTGCATGAAGAACCCTCGTGTACTGGTCTCGCCCTAGAACAACAACGAAAAACATTCAATCCATCCCACATAACAGGAGACAAACACTTCACCACGATATACTGAAAGGTGGAGACAAAAAAAATACAGAATTGGTGACCCTGGAGTCCACCAACAAAAGGGAGTAGATTATAGCATCCACTAAACTAAAACGGTGTCTACCACACCACCATAAGTCAAAAAAAATTAATCAATAGGGTGTTCCGAAATACACTACTGCCAACAGCCTGTCACCACTAATAGGCTAATTGGAGCTGAGGTCGACTACAGTAGTTAGGCTCTCCTTTGGTTCAAATAGAAATAACCATTGGGTAACAAAACCTTTAAAGGTCCCAAAGGTCAAACGTTCACCCCCCATAGACTACCCTTCCAATCAGTCTGTTCCTCAGGAAGACTAACTCCCTGCCAAACGTCGTAACGGCATCTGTTAGCACCCGGTGCATCACAGCCTGTAAAAACAGATAACTCATGGGATACAACCTAAAAGGTTTACAAGGTTGACTTAACCAAGCTTCTAACCAAATTTTCAAAAAACGAAAATGAGCTTAAAAAGGCTACATGAAGCAAAAATTGCTCAATTTTCCGGTGGCCAACGCAACAAAACTTTTGAAGACGACAAGAGCTTTCCCAGCTTAATCAGAAACAAGAAGAAAACATCGTTGACAGCTAAAATATTCGATCATGGTGTTAATCGTCTCCCTAAACAATAGCCTCTAGAAGAAACTGCTACAGGTATCAGGCATAACCGTTTTCTGTCAGCCCAAACTTCTAGATTACCTCTTGGAAATCTAAAAATTCGGTTAGGAATCTTCCTTCACTGCGCTTAGCCTCTCTTGATAAGGTTCTCATCTCGGTATCAGATTTTGATCATTTCTTTGTGAAACGACTGTCTTACTCTGCTCTCATCTCCTGTAAATGATCAGCCTCTAGTTCTCCTGCAGAACTTCAGTTTTCCATCAATCTGATAGTGAACCGAAAAAACTCATCAGACGCCTATGAGCCTATGCAAAAAAATTTTTAAAAAAAATTTGTGACTCAAAGGTAACGTTTAAACGGCTCTGAAAAAAAGAAAATACCCTTAGTTTGTCAATTCAGAAGAAGATCTAAATCAAAATAATCCAAGTCTTAGACTTACTGGATAAACCAAAATCAATTTACTCTTAATTGCACCCAAAATATACCTCTAAGGTAATAAAAATACACCCACTCGGGTAACAAGCTTTGAAATTGCTCATTAAATTTTTTGACTCAACATCATACTACACGAGCTACATCTTGCGCCTGTCTAAACTCAAGATCACCTTGGATTGCCTCTAATCAAAATTTCGCTTCCAAGTGTCAAGAACTGGATATTATTTGGGGTCATAAGCAAATCAAATCCCGCGACCACCGACATACCAGCCTTATGATATCCTGAGCGTGACTCCCTCGCAAGCTCGCAACAGCTGAGTCGATGCTAAACATCAACTACAATCAACCTAAGTTTGGATGTGATCAGTACCCAAAACCTTAGCAAAAACTATAAAAGTAAGCTATCCTCAGCTCAACTTTTATAACAGTCAAAAAAGACGAGGTCGTTACCTCTACAGAGCAACATCAAAAAAAATAAACTAAAGCAATTAAGATAGTGTAAATATAAATTATTCTTCTTCTGACAAACTTTCATTAGGGTTAGGTTCATTGAATGGTTTTAAGTCTTTAATATGCCATCGTCCTACTTTAGTCCCATCTAAATTAACTAAACCATAAACTAAATCTGAAATTTTTTCTCTAATCACGCAATGCACATACTTAGGTACCAACTTAGATGTGAATTTATCAGCTGCACTGGAAAGAATTTTATTTTTTCGCCAAACGTGATCACCTATCTTAAAGGCAAAATCCCTTTTCCTAAGATTGTAAGACTTACTGTTCCGTTCATAAGCCTTATGTATCCTACTACGCACGTCGGTGAAAATATCTTTTAAACCCTTTAAATTTTCGGCGTACGCACCCCTGTTACCCGGAATAATTTCGCTGTCAACATTGACATCCAAATCTAAGTTTTTATAATATGATCCAGATAGAGGTATATGTCTGCCGTAAACTAAGAAAGACGGTGTGAACCCTGTTACTTCGTGTCTCGCGGTATTTATCGCTTGTTGGATTTTGGAAATATTGCTATCCCAAGTGTCATGTGAATCCACGTAACTTCTTAAAGCGGTCCCGACTGTTCGGTTATTACGTTCCACAAAATTACATTGGGGAGAGTACACGGGATTAAAACGGATGTTAAAACCATATGTTT
Source organism: Pachyrhynchus sulphureomaculatus (assembly GCA_019049505.1). Classification (NCBI taxonomy): domain Eukaryota; kingdom Metazoa; phylum Arthropoda; class Insecta; order Coleoptera; family Curculionidae; genus Pachyrhynchus; species Pachyrhynchus sulphureomaculatus. The sequence goes on from CM032456.1 coordinate 71,122,670, forward strand.
CACTTAAGCTCTTAAAACTCTTAGAGGTAAACTGAGTACCGTTATCGCATATCAAGAGCGATGGAACACCGTGGATTAGAAAGACATTATTTTCCAAAATTCTCTCTATATATCCAGCCTTAGAGCTTTTCAAAGGAAATAGCATGGTATACTTTGTAAACCAGCAAGAAACCACGAGAAGCCATTTATTTCCCTTTTTTGAACGTGGGAATGGGCCTACTAGATCAGCTGCTATGACTTGAAAAGGGTAATTAACCGTTTTCTCTTTTCCCATCAGTCCCATAGGTAGTGTATTTGGAGATTTCTGCGCTCCACATACTTCACAAGTCCTCACAAACTTTACGATGTCAAAACGCATTTTTGGCCAATAATACTGTTCCTGAACCCTGTGAAGAGTTTTATAAAAGCCAAAATGACCAGAAGTAGGAGGAGTGTGACACATGTCTATAACTTCCTCTCTCTGTGGTTTAGGAACTAGTATTTTCCACTCGGGTACATTAATTTTTAAAGGCAACTGGTTTGGGATAAATTTGTACACGAAATCATTTTCCACCTTCCACTGTGGAAAATTTTGAGGAGATTCTTTAATTTGCTGCCGTAAATTGTCGTACCATGGGTCAATGCGATCTACATCTACTGTATCAATTCTTACGCCAAACTGTGCATTAAGACTGTTTTCGTCCGCTGTATGATCTGGGATTCTTGACAAAGCGTCAGGAATAACATTGTGGACTCCTTTTCTATGAATTAAAGTAAACGTGTGTTGTCTCAGCCTAATCGCCCAACGCGCTAGTTTGCCACTAGGGTTTTTAATAGAATTAAGCCACAATAAGCTATAATGATCTGTTATGACCGTGAAAGGAACACCTTCTATGTAGGGTCGAAACTTTTCGATGTTAAAGAGTACTGCTAAACATTCTTTTTCAACAACCGAATAGTTACGTTCAGCCTTTGATAAAGTTCTACTGGCATACGCTATCACCCTTTCCTCACCATTGATTTTCTGTGTTAGGACGCCCCCTAAACCAGTATTAGAAGCATCACTAGAAATATAAAACTGTTGGGAAAAGTCTGGTTGGGATAAAATGGGAGCTGAAACCAATAGCTCTTTAATCTTTATAAAAGATTCTTCGGCTGCCTTTGTCCAATCTATCGATTGTCCTTTTTTTCGTCCTTTCAAAAGATCATTAATAGGCGACAACAGGGTAGAAAAATTCTCGATAAAACGTCTGTACCATGAACACATTCCTACGAAGCGCTTAACTTCTGTAGTATTAGTAGGTCTTGCATAATTAACCATGCTTGCTACCTTATCCGGATCGGTACGCAAGGAATTTGAGCCTACAATATAGCCTAAAAACTTTAGAGAAGTTTTGAAAAAATCACATTTGCTCAAATTTATCGTCAGTCCGGCCTCTTTCAATTTATCTTTTACTTCCTTAAGTAAGCGAATATGCGATTCGAAGTCTTCCGATGTTACTAAAATATCATCGAGATAGGTAAAAATATGTGGCTCATATTTCGGACCAAATATGGCGTCCACTAAACGTTGCTGAGTTTGAGCAGCGTTCTTAAGACCAAACGGCATAGTGACGAACTGAAATAGACCTCGGCCTACTACTGCAAAAGCGGTCTTTTCTTTAGAGGATTTGTCTAAAGGAATTTGCCAGAAAGCCTTTCTAAGGTCTATCGAAGATACATACTTAGCATTCCTGAGTGATGTCAAAATTCTGTCGATGTTCGGTAATGGGTAGTTATCAAATTTGCTGACCTCGTTGAGCTTTCTTCCGTCAAAGCATAGACGATACTGTCCATCGGCCTTTTTTACCAATAAGATTGGAGAACACCAAGGACTGTTTGATTCTTCAATCACTCCGAGTTTCAACATTTCGTCTAACTCTTTATTTAATACTTTTGACATATATGGAGACATGGCGAAGGGCCTTGTCTTTACAGGACTGGCATCAGCCGTATCTATAGACATCTTGATTTTATTCGTTCGGCCTAACCTATCTTTACTACTTATTTCATTGAAAGAGTTTATTACTTTTTCTGCTTTTAAGCGTTCCGTCCGCGAGAGATCATCTAGGGTACATAGACACGAGAAAAGGTGTTCAAAAGAACTTTCTGAATAACAATTTTTAAAGCTTGTTTGAGAATTGTCTTCTAGGGACTGGGGATACCACGAATTATCTTTAAAATTTACTAAAATTCCGAATTTTTGTGCAAAATCACATCCTAAAACCAAAGTATGTGATAGAGAAGGTACTACTAGAGCAGAGATTACTAAACAATGACCATTGCAGACTAGCGGCAACTCAACCGTACCTAAAACTTTTAGACGGCTGCCATCTGCAGTGGTAACACTTCTATTCTTGACATGGCATATTTTTATACTTAAACGACTTAAAATTTTAATACCATTCTGACCTATAACGGAGGCATTTGCACCAGAGTCAAATAAAGCCGAAAAATGGACACCTAATAGATTTATCTTGATATGCGGTCTGTTATCTAAATATTTATGCACGAATAGAGGAGACATGTGACCATTTGGAGAAGCAGGAGTTTTAACTTGAGAAGGAGAATTTTTATTAGACTTAAAAAAATCAGAAACTTTTTGTAACCATTTAGTCCAATCTGATCTACTGGAATATTTTTGTTCGTCCGTGTTTCTAGAACGTTTTGGATTAGGGGCTTTACTGCGAACATGAGCTTGTGACTTAGCCGAATGATTAGAGGCTTTTTTGTTGGACTTAGGATATCCGCCTCGGTAATATACCGTCCTTACTCGTTTTTTGTACATTTGGGGCATGATGTTAGTCTCACACCTGTTGTTCCACATTTGAAACAAAATACCCTCTTTGGTGCTGTACAATTTTGGTAAGTGTGATTCGGGCCTGTGCAATTCCAACACGTGAAAATTGCCTTAGGTGAAACCGGCTTGTCGTTCACTTTGGCTGCAGTGTCGCTAATTTTAGGGTCATTATATTTTCCTTTACCCGTTTTCTGGTTACTCCTAGGGTTCCGATTTACATTCCCAACTTTATTTGTCGAGACTCCACTTCGGCCATTTGGATTATACCTTACTTGATGTATATTAGTTTCGCTTTTTGGTCTGCTCTTTTCTAACAAATAATCGGACTCTTCAAGTTTTCTACATAACCCGGCGAGTTCGGCTACCGAATTTATATCTAGTAGAGCTAACCGATTGACGAAACTAGGCAGAATATTCCTACGTATAAATTTAACTTTGGTACATTCCAAAGGCTTGATGGACAACCTACAAAATAAAGATTCCATGTGGGCAATAAAAATCACAGTGGACTCATCCTTCTTTTGTCGCCTCTTCTTTATTTCTGACCACAATTCTTCATCATCATCACAGTGCAAGAAGTCCTTCTTTAGCCTATCTACCAAGGAATGCCAGTCGTTGACACTTGATTTTATGCTTCTATACCAAATGAAGGCATCGCCAGTGAAAAATTCAACAGCAGAGCTGAAAAGTTCATCTTCCGATACTTTCCTAGCTTGAGCTATTTCAGTTAGCCTCTCCAAAAAAGGATAGAGTCTCTTTGAGTCTCCATTAAATTTCAATTGCCATTCGCTGACAGGAATATTTCTGGCTGCGCAATTCACGATTGGAGCTGGTACGTTTATGACTGGGGTTGTAATAGGCAGCTGTGGTAACTCATGACCAGGAGCTATCTTTTCTGCAAGATTTGCTTCCATGAGCACACACGTAGCTATTGTTTCCTGAACATATTTGGAAAAGCTTCGACGCTTCCTCTTCGTCATCCGGCATGGGAATTCTTTGTACGCGACCCGCTACATGCGATAAACGTGATTTAACCCGGTGTACAAGTGAATCATTTGGATCGCCGTCATAACTATCGATTAAGTTTTGGATAGAATTTAAACTCTTTTCGATACCAGCCGTTTCTTCTGTATTATCCAGAGTGTCATCCCCTATTTTTATCATTTTTTCCCGGCTCATTAATTTCTTTACTTAAGATCCTCGTTAGAATCTTTCTTTTATCCGCGACCGGACGTTCTGAGAAAGTACGACGGATTTTCAGTTCATAGTCTAATTCATATTCTAGTAGGTGATTGACTTTAAAATTGAAGGCTTCCATGATAAATGAATACTATAAAATTTAAAAGAATTGTTAAAAAATCGTAAAAATATTTCTCCTGTGCTCCCAATAGTCTAAATAAAATCATATAAAGGCACTTAAAATATGTAAACCTCTTTACTAAACATTTAAAAAAATCTTCGACAATTTCAAAAAAAATTTCTAAGTATCGCCTTGTATTAAAATTCCTTTACTAAGATAACTTAAGAATTTTCAACAAAAAATCTCCAAATATCGTTTCGTATATCCGCTAAGTATTTTTAATATTCATGCAAAACCTCGGTGAGAAAAAACAACAGTTTTTTGTTCGGTTATCCGTAAAATAAATCTATCACTAAAAATTAAAGTAAACCAGCACATCTGCTAATCTGAAAGATAAAGTTAGCTTTTAAGAAAAAAACAGGGATCTCTTATCTTAGAGTCAACAACAAAATTCAAATATCTATATCAGATAAATTGAAATAAAAAATTCTACAAATTTCCTGCTTTTGTCTTATTGCTATAGTGTAGCTTCGTTTAATAAATATTGTGTAATAAAAATATCTGCAAAGTTAGAGCTTTTATTTTGTTCGAAAGCTAGTACACTGAACCCTTTTAAAAAATAAAATTCCAAAAGCCCCGCCCGCGCTTTGAAAAAATGTTGCCCCTAGCGCGTAATTTTGTAACTTTTCCTTTTGCTTCTTTTTTTTTTTTTTGCTCCATGTAGACTGCGTCTTTTTGTAACATTTTTAAATACTGGACGCCCCAAGCTTGAGCACAATTTTCTTGCAGCCCCGCTTTAATTTCTGATAATGAATTGAGTGAAACCTGATATTAAAAGAACTAAAGAAATTAAAGAAACACTAGCTCAGTTTTCCTTGGTAGAGAAATATGGGTAAGAGATAGTTTTTTTTATACGTCTTTTTGGAAATTATTTTCTATTTTTTTTTTAAGAAACCTCAGTTGTACGACTTTTTGTTTTTTAAGGGCACCACTCATTTTTAAAATAGAAAGGATTTAACTTCAGCTAAGAAAATGAGAAAAAACTGAAGTGTTTTATGGATATTACTAAAAGGAATTAGTCTAGTACAACTGATCCTGAAAAGGAAAATAAATATTCAGTGATACACTTAGCTTTAATCAAAAAGAAAATTTATTCATGTTTTTTAAAAATAATAAAAGTTCTAACCTTTGCAGTTTACCAAAAAATTCTAGCCTAAACAATAGTTGTTACATTAAAATTTTATATTCTTATAAATCCCCGAAGGCGAGGTATCGTGCCTTACACTTCACTTTTTTGTCGGTGTTACATTGTAGTTAATGCACTCTCCGGGATAAGTCTATATAAGGGATTTGGTTGACTTACAGTGTTTCATTCCTGTCTGTGATGGACTTTGACCGATTTCACTTTTTTTTTTTTTTTTTTAGCACTTAGAAAGCTCACTACAGCTTTTATTGTCGAAACTTAGCGACTCTGGTGAAGATTAGCCTACTTCGGCTAGACGGTACTGCCTGGTTGCGCTAGATGGAAACGACGACCGACATGGTCGGCAGCTAGATCAAAACCGCTCACTGGTCTGCGGCTCGATGGAACTCCCCTGCCTGGCGACTTCGATGGAAAAAGTCCTGCCGGCTGGTTCTCGGACGTTTAAATAATCGTGCGACCTTTGCCGGTCATATCACGTCGCTCCAATCTGAACTCCGGGTCAAACATTTGACCAATCGTGGCCTGGCGAAAGATTCGGTCCGAAAGCCCGCACAATAAACTATATAGTATATACCGTATGTCCTAAAACTTCTGTTTAATATACCGGTCGATATTTTAAAATAAAAATAAATACAATTTGAAATGGAAAAATCAGTAACATTACATGGTCTTAAAATCTAGGAAAAAATGAATGTTACAAAGTCTTCAGTAGATGGCATTGCTATACATTTTTTTAGGTTAATTAATATTCACTATGGTTTTTTGAACTGTACTCTTATTATAAAATTTATAAGTTCTATAATTTTCTTTGTTGTGGGGAAATTATTATTTTTGAGCATTTTTCTTATTTTTCTTAAAATTTCAAGTCTAACTCCAGATAAAATAAGGTTACAGCTCTGTCTGTCATTCTTATTACTGTTCAAGGTGTGAATTATAATGGAGGTATCGACCTGACGAATTCTTTGTGTACCCAAACCTATTCCCAAGAATAAACAATCAAGAAAATATATAAGAAAACGGTATATATATATATATATATATATATATATATATATATATATATATATATATATATATATATATATATATATATATATATACGTATATATATATATATATATCTATATTATATATATATATATATATATATATATATATATATATATATATATATATTACGTATATATATATATATATATATATATATATATATATATATATATATATATATATATATATATATATATATATTTTTATCGTTCACCTCCCCGCCTTTTTACCCTTTTACATATCCTGAGATATCGGCGGGAATGTCGTAATACCCGTTAACCTTGTCCAAGTGCCGAAACATACGTGTTTGTATTTCACAGCACATTTTAGACAACGCGGTAGTGCTGCCACGGAGGTTATTGCATTTCTGCAAACAACTACTACCTATATACGTGGCCAGGCTATATATACTTAAATAAAAGTATACCGACCTGCCGGAATTGTAACCCGAGACCTTCTGCACCACGAGCAAGTACGATGCCACGGAGCCACGGGCCGCCACAGTACAGAAAGTATATGCTACTCTATAAGATATTAGACGCCCCAGAAGACTATATTACAACAGAATGCGTAAGTTCGTCTGT
>CM032456.1:71129725-71152225 GCA_019049505.1 Pachyrhynchus sulphureomaculatus
TGGTGTGCTAACAACGGTGGAATTACCTTAGTTGTAGAATCACCTCCTGCACCACTAATCGTCTGGCATCTTTGAGGCGTGCTGTCGACGAGATTTTCTGCATACTCGCGCCGCAATGATCATCAAATTTTTCGAATTGCGCGAGACAATTGAGTCTCAGAGTCTTCCCTCTGAGCTTTCTCTTTACAAGGGACCAAACGTTTTCAACAGGGTTGGCGTCCGGCGATTGTGAGGGCCATCCACTCTAATATCTTATCATGGGCCCAAGCGAGCCGCTTCATGACCTGATTTTCTCCCTGCAAAGGTTTCTTCAAGTTGCTTCAGAATTTGGCATCATCAACACGAAGATGTGGTCGAATGGTCTCATGAGACATATTCGAATTCGACTTTCTTAATTTTGCCGCTTCTTGACGCAGCGTCATTTTCGGGTCCCGTGAAAACAAGGATACGATTCGTTTTTTCGACTTTGGGAGTGGCTTTGCCTACCGAGACACGTTTTAGCAAGTCGTCGACATTTTTCGTCTCGTTAAAACGATGTACCCACTTCTTCACCAACGATACCGACTTTTTAATATATTTAACGTCCGCGGAATGTTAGGCTCCTTTGGATGGGAACAAAAAAGACTGCCTCGAACCGATGCGCAAACAAGTGACTTATTGTGGATTTTACGTGACGAAAATTCGGAATCAACTGATGCGTTGTAGACAAATGTTCCCTCTACCGATTTTTTTGTTGAATCGCTAGAATCTCATCTACCAAAACTGAATTATCGCGGAAACGTTCGCACTTGACAGACTGTAAGAACTAAGATAAGGAAGCAGAATTTTTTGAAAATTAGCTAAAGTTTTAACCTTATATTCTATTAATATAAATACATGAATTTATTTACATCAGTCAAGAAAGTTATTAAAAGTAATTATGATATTAATATTATTACTAATATAACTACCAACGGATTAACAAAGTCAACATTGTCAAAGATCATTATTAATTATTCCAAGGCAAAAGAAAAAAGATTTTTCTTGATCAAATGTCAGAGAAAAATTACTTGTACGTAATAAATAAAAATTGAAAACCATAAAAAACCACACCTTTATCGTGTCACATTATTGATGTTTTATGATTGTTCCCACTTAAAATGCAATTATTAATAATAGTCATATTTTATTTTTATTGTTTATAGGTTTGCTATGATAATTACTTACCTAAAGCCTGTAATTAATTGTTCTCAATAAATAGGCATTAATTTTTCTTGTTGAAATCTGTCAGTAATTGTTTTTCTATGTTATGGTGCGATAAAAAATTGCAAATTAATATAGACAGACGGGAGCGTAAGTGTAATTTTATAAATTTTAATTATTATTATAAAATTAAATATTTGCCTTTACCAATAAAAGTAAAAAAATAAACTTCCCACACTGGAAATTTTAAGTAAATTAAAATGTTTGTTCCAACATAACAAATCTAACTATGCTTGATTTATTTGTGTGCAGTCGTTGAGATTTGCGTTATGCCACTGAAAACTCAGATCGTTTAAAACCAAAAACATTTCATATCCAGGGAGAGAAAACTAATCATCCACTTAAAATTTCAATGAGTGCACTAAGGACACGTAGAAAACAGTGGAGTAAATTACAAGCTAGTCTTACGCAAAAAGTTACCTTACTTTTGTGCAATACCGTCATCGCAAATCGCCACCTGCTGGGGGCACTCCACTCCTCTAACATCGTCACTCAATTTGTTGGGTGTTAATTTGGGAGCAAATATGTCCTGGTATGAACATGTCACAGGGATAGCAAGGAGAGCTTTTCAAAAGTTGGGAATATTATTTCGAACCAGAAAGCTTTACACCCCACAACAACTGTTAATTCCTTACAAAGCTCAAATTCGACCAACTATGGAATACTGCTCCCATGTTTAGGGCTCCGCTCCCAAACATACATTGCATTTGTTGGATTCTATTCAGAGAAGAGTTGTTCGTCTGATTGGAGGCCCGGAACTGACCGGCGGCCTTGATTCGCTGGAACATCGAAGAACGGTTGGCGACTTGAGCCTATTCTACAAGTATTTTCATGGAAAGTGTTCGAAGGATGTAGCCCGCTTAATTCTTGCCAGAGCGGTGCATGTTAGAAATACACGTCGCGCTAATACTTCACATCCGTATGAGGTTCAGCTTGTTACTCCTCGTACAACGCTTTTCAAGCAGTCTTTTATATGGAGAACATCATCCCTTTGGAATAATTTACCCGGGACTGTGTTTCCCACAGCGATTCAAGAACAACGTGAATCGCTTTTTCCGCACACGTGTCGCTCCTGTAGAGCTTTAGGGACTTCCTTGCAGCACGTGTGCTAGACCCATAAAAAAAAAACCTACATTGGGTACGTACCGATCTGGCCACTAATATTTATTAATTTTAATAGGTTGGTATATGCATTTATACATATCTTAAAAATTTAGAAGATATTAAGTTGTTAATTATAAATTTTATGTTACGCATTGTCTTCTGTATTGCCGAAAATAATGCACCTTATTAGATTAGACTTTTAATAATATTGTGAAAGACGGTAAATCAAGAAACTTTCAAAATTTTGAAAGTCTGGCAACACTGTACATTAGACAGATATGTTAAAAGTCAATACAGTTAACCAGTTTTTAGGATTCATCACCTGAGTAATCGTCTTTTAATATAATTAGGCAAGGACTTATCATTCATAAGAGTGGTCGTAAACAGACACTAAAACCCTCCAAATGCATTTTTAAAAACATAATGCAGAAAAAAATTCGTGAAGATACGACATGTTCAATTGAATGCCTTTCGAAACGCATTAAAAATTTGAAACTCTTAGTGTCAACTTCTTATAACTTATTCGAAAATTTATTTTTATCGGCACGTTCAAAGATTCAACTGATTGAGCACAGTTGAAAAATATGCAAATAACCAAGCGCTCTTTACTAAACCACCGAATTGTTTTATTTGAACTACATGAGATTGTATTTTTTGGAAGATATTGTATAAATTGCTGACAACTTCTTTGTTTACCTATGATATTAATGACCTTATTTTAGTCATTAAAGACCTTGTTCAGAAATGGATTTTAAAGAAAGTACACGGACGATTCATCATTTATAGGATCATCTCCAAAACAAAATAAACTTGGAAAATACATGTAACAATGAAATGAATGTCCTGTTGCAATGGTTCAATAAAAATTATATCTGCTTAAATAGTTCTAAAACAACATATGTTAAGTTTTATATGACACAAAACAAATAGATTGGTAATTTAATTTTAAGAGTTGGAAAACTTATTTATTTACATATATCCAAGTGCCCCAGCAACGTGTCGAAGATTCAGAAAGCCGTTTGGTACTATTTCGGTGTAATTCAAAGGAGTTTTTGCGTCGATTCGTAACAATGAATTAAACATGGATCCACCACTACACGCCTGAGTCCAACAGACAATTCGCAGAGTAGCTGGAACCGCACCGAAGCGTCCAAAAAACAAAAACATCAGCTGGAATGGTGTTGGGAAGTATTTTTTAGGATACGCATGGGACAACACTGAACGATATTGAGAAGGGGCGGGCAATGATCATTACGTTCGTTTATTGGGCCGTTTGAATGGTGATATCAAGAAAAAAAAAGTCGCACTTAGCGAAGGGAGAAGTGTTGTTTCACTAGCTTACAACTCCATAAAATCGATGGTGAAATTGGACTAATTGGGCTAAGAATTGCTTTCTCATACGCCGTATTTACCAGATCGGACCCCCAGTGATTATTATCTTTTTCCAAATTTGAAAAGCTGGCCCCGGGGATAGAGATTTGACTCGTACTATATGAAAGGTATCCAAATGTTGGAAGATCGCTGGAATAAGTGAAGGAAACTACGAGGCATATTTGAAAAGTAAGGGCCGTTTGGTCATAACAAAAAATATATTCTTTAGAAAAAGTTTTCATTGACGGTTTTAATTTTCTACAAACCTATTTCACTTTTCCACATAATCACCATTCATTTCTAAGTACTTTTCGTAACGCTGTACCAGTTTCTTTAATCCCTCTGTTTAGAAGTTCTTCGCCTGGGAATTGAACCCGTTGACAACAGCCGTCTTGAGTTTCTCGTCGTCTTTAAACCATTGTCCACCAAGTCAGTGTTTCAAGTGCGATCGTCGATCAGATTGCAGTTTTTACTTCACTTGTTGAACGATTTTATGGGTGTGGCTTTTCATCATGCCCACATATACATATACATTTTTAAAATCTCGGCACTATTCTCTAACCTTTCGTTCACTCATTACTGTAGGTCCATAAACTAGGTTCAACTCCCGATAAATCTGAGCAGCTGATGATCCTTTTGCACACAAGAATTGAATCACAGCACAAACTTCGCAACTAACGGAAACCACGATTTTCGCGGATATTGTTGTCTGCATTCACCGAGAGGCAAACGACTATTGAATCAAAACAATAACTTCAGTAGCTTCGGAAACAATCAATAGATGGCGCTGCATGTGTATAACTTTGTTCAGACCTGCCAATATTTAAATATAAGCAAACGGCTCTTACTTTTCGAATACGTCTCGTATAAAATCGATTTTTGGTAAAAATGTTTTTTCTTCAAAAGTCTCGGGACTTCTCATCCCATGTAGTATACCATATTGCTACAAAAAACAAGCGCTCAAAAGTAACTTTTAAATGTATCTACGTGTGGTTGGCTTGGAGGATGGACCAAATACAAGCGTAAGGTATAAGTATTTTAATTTAGTGATAATTTGGCTGAAATAATAAATTGAAAAATATACATTTAGTTTGATATTTTAAAAAAAAATGTATTTAAATAATAATAAATATCTCTAATACCGCCCAAAGTAATTTTCCCACGATATTACATGTAGTGAACCAAGTTTATAGTGTTCTAGGTCTTTTAATAAAGTCATCACAATGTCACCGGCAAATGATAAGCGCTTATTTATTTAACTGTCATAATTATCTGCGACTATTTTATAACCATTTAAAGTTTCCTCGAACAGTCAGTCATCGTCGATAAAACCTTAACGTGTACCTCATCCTTTATTATATTTGAGCAATGTTATGGAATAATAATATTGATTTACTTTATGCAATTCTCTCTTTTTAGCACCTGTATCTTATATAAGTACGTCCTTCTATATAGAAATAAGAAATTCAGAAAATATATTTTTAATTTAAAGCATGTTTATTGAGTCTTAAATGCTTTTTAAAAGCAAATTTTTAAATTTTTGATACAAATATATTTCACCAAAAATTTCAACCAGCCTATTAAGATTTTCCACAAAAGGTTGACAATCAGAATGGGCCGTTTGAGGTGATCTTTAGATGACATAATTACCTGTGGACAATTTTACAGCCATTTACAAACAATATAAACCGCTGCCAGTTACAAAAGTGTGTGAAATCTAAATGCGACCGTGAGCTAGTAAAATGCCTACTTCCGCCCGCACAACCAACGGTAACAAATATACACAAGGTCTGAATTATTTATGAATGAGTTAAAAAGACCCTTAAATTGTGTATTTGTCATTTGTCTGAGTGTAATATTTATAGGGTGCTTGTATTTTTTTTTTATTAGCTATATGAGAATAAATTTAATTTAGTAGAAAAATTGTGTACATGCTTAGCTCAAGATAAATATTATATATACATATATATATATATATATATATATATATATATATATATATATATGTTATATGTTATATATATATATATATATATATATATATATATATATATATATATATATATATACTATATATATAATATATATATATATTGTTATATATATATATATATATACTATATATATAATATATATATATATATATATATATATATATATATATATATATATATATATATATATATATATATATATATATATTAAATATATATATTTATATATATATATATATATATATATATATATATATATATATATATATATATAAATATATATATATATATATATATATATATATATATATATATATATAGGGTGTTATAAAAATCATTTAATATATAGAAACTAGTAAATTATTGCGCCAAAGTAATTAAAAATATTGCTTCTCAATAACTAATGAGGAAATGGGCCCCGAAGTTTTACGGGTTTCCAGTTGGTATGCCAGTGATTTAATGTCAGAATCCGAAATCTAACCTACATAAATAATTTTCTTTTCAGAGCAAAAACTTTTGATTTTCTCTATATTTCTGTTAAAAAAATTGTTTAACTTTAATTATAGTTTTATTAATGGCACGATACCGTGTAAAAAATCCTTTTTATAACTAGAGACTAGTATCTTGTTTCTGACCTGTACTATCACAGAGTTTCTGGGTTTAATATATTTTTTTTATTATTAGTTTACCCTATAATTAATGAGTAGAAATTTACCTGTTTCAGTTTAGAAAAGATTCTAATGCTATATAAACAAAACTACATTTGATATTCAGTATTCTAATTAAAGAATTTAATACACAAAAGATCCGAAATCTAACCTACATAAATAATTTTCTTTTCAGAGCAAAAACTTTTGATTTTCTCTATATTTCTGTTAAAAAAATTGTTTAACTTTAATTATAGTTTTATTAATGGCACGATACCGTGTAAAAAATCCTTTTTATAACTAATTGGTAAATCCAGTAGCACGTAAAATATTATGTACACACTTTCTACATAAAATAAGTATCACAAAGTTCACTATTCATTTTCAAGTTTACGGCATAATAAAATTACTATCTATTTAGTCTTGAGAATCTTTAATTTTTTTTAAGAAAACTTTACCGATGACCGACAACACCCATAGAGTTGTCAACTGCCGCGATAAAAGCTGTTGCTCCAGTTACGTTATAAAATTAGCTCTTCACGGTAATAGTATCACGACACCGGATTCGGACCGTATTCGGATTCATAACGTGATTACTTTTGGTTTCATTTCTTTCTTTTTGTGTTAAAAATTTTAAATATAAAAAGTTTTCATTCGTATGCAGATCCAAATTTTTTACAAATTCAATTTAGGTTAATTGTGTAATTGAGGTGTCCGTTACTTTGTCACAGTACATTTTAAATTTCTAAATGAAATTGTTTTTTTGGAATTTGGAAGAAAACTTCTTTATCATTAAAAAGCAATAAAAATTTTTTTATTGTTAACAAAAATATCTGATTTGCAAACGATAATGTCACTTAACCCTTTGTCATAAAATAATTTTAATTTAAGTTCATCGAAACTTAATGATGGTAATTCCAAATTATACCTGGAAATTTATTATAAATCGTAAATACGAGGCTGGTTTGAAATGTCCGTGCAAAGTCCGAGAGATGGCACCACCGGCGCGTATCGAGGTCATGTTTAGTTAGTAGCATCTCTTGAATGAACGCACACAAGTTTCAGCCATATTGGTCTATTTCTTTGTGTTTGGCATTCGTGTGAATCAAGGAAGTCGAGTGATTTTCAAGAAATGGACGAAAAAGAATTTCGTGTGGTGATTAAACATTACTTTATGAAGTGGATGAAACATGGATACATTACTATACTCCTGAGACCAAACAACAATCTAAACAATGGGTTACCAAGGGGGAATCTGCACAAAAAAAGCCAAAGACCGTTCCTTCGGCCGGAAAGGTTATGGCGACTGTCTTTTGGGATTCGCAAGGGATAATCCTCATCGACTATCTGGAAAAGGGTAAAACTATTACAGGTGAATATTATTCATCGTTATTGGACCGTTTGAAAACCGAGCTGCAAGAAAAACGCCCGCGATTGGCCCACAAGAAAGTCCTTTTCCATCACGACAACGCACCAGCACACACCTCAGCAGTTGTGGTCGCAAAATTAATGGAAATAGGATTCCAACTCGTTTCACATCCCCCCTATTCTCCAGACTTGGCTCCCTCGGACTACTATTTGTTCCCCAATTTGAAGAAATGGCTGGCGGGACAAAGAGTTTATTCAAACGAGGAGGTGATTGCAGACACTAATGGATATTTTGCAGACTTGGACAAATTTTATTATTCGGAAGGGATCAACAATCTAGAACATCGTTGGACGAAGTGTATAAGCCTAAAAGGAGACTATGTCGAAAAATAAAAAAGGTTTACCCCAAACACATAAGTAGTTTTTATTTTTGCACGGACTTTTCAAACCAGCCTCGTAAACCACCTTAGTTTGTAATATTACGCTTGTCAATGTAGAGAACCTACGAAAGTGCAGTAGCAGATAAATAAAAATCAAGTGACAAATAACAAAATAATTCGTTTCATTTCATTTAGAAATCAATTTAGGTTATGTGTTGAGTCAGACCTGTAAATATTTATTTTTTCTTCTTTTTTTTCAGTCATATCTAAACAGCTTAGGTTAGATATAACTATAGAGTTAGGTATATTTAATATAATAATTTTTGAAACATATTTAATAAATATGAAAGTTAAATAAAGAAAATATAGTTCATTCAAATAATCAGCATATTTTTAGCCTATTATTAAATAGTAGTATATATATTATTGAATAATATAAGTAAATTCTTTAGGCAATTTTGCAAGTTGGTTTTTTGGTTTTAACAATTACACCCTTGAACTATATTTCATTTATCATATTTCGTAAAGTTTGGCCCATAATTGACATCACCACTTTTTCGTGAATTCAATAATCTTACCAGGTGCATAAGTATGAAATGCGTTTTTTTTTTTTCTAAAAAAAACATGTTAAATCTTTAAGAATGATAAAAAGTGCTTAATTCAAAGTATGCTCCATCGCTTGTTATACATTTTTCCCATCTTTCGGGCAATTTGTGAATACCACGCCAGTAAAAATCTTCCCCTTTTGCTGCGAACCATTCATCGAGCCATTTTTTTACATCTTCGTACGAACCAAAGCGCTGCTCAGCAAGTGCGTGACCCATCGATGCAAACAAGTGGTAATCGGAAGGAGCCAAGTCTGGTGAGTAAGCCGCATGGTGTAGTACTTCCCAGCTGAGTGCTTCCAACGTGTCGCGAACTGGTTTTGCCTTATGTGATGGAACATTGTCCTGAAGACAAATGACTTTGTGTTGCCTCTTTCGGTATTCTGGCCTTTTTTCAAGCAGCGAACGGTTCAAATCGGTCAATTGTTGTTGATAACGTTTAGTATTAACTATTTCCCCAGGTTTTAATAGACCACGCCCCTCTGGTCGTCTTTCTGCCAAAGCGATTCGGTCTTGCGGTCGATGTGGATGGTGCGCCTGGGTCTACTCATGATTTTTTGCGCTTGGGATCTCAAAATAAGTCCACTTTTCATCTCCAGCAACTATACGATGCAAACATGACTTCCTTTTGTGCCGAGCGAGCAAAATGTCACATGTGTTCTTGAGCTTTTCCATTTGCCTGTCGTTAAACTCATGTGGTACCCGTTTACCGGTCTTCTGAATCTTTCCTATCTCTCGTAGCCGATTGGAAACAGCTTGTCGACTAACGCCCAATTGCTCGGCGAGTTGTTTTTATGTTTGCGAATCATCTTCGTCCAACAATGCTTGCAATTCCACATCTTCGTATTCTTTTGGCGGTTTTCCACGTTCCTTGTCTGCAACATCGAAGTCACCACTTTTGAAACGCCGAAACCATCGTTCACACGTATCTTGCAATGGAGCATGTTCACCATAAGCTTCTCGAAGTAATCGGTATGATTCGATAGCAGTTTTCTTCAAATGAAAACAAAAAATTAATGCTGTCCGCGAATGCTCTTTGTTCGGTATAAATTTCGACATATTGAACACAACACTATGCACATACTTTTCCAATTTATCACTCGTGCGCGTCTGACACGACAAAATTGCGCAGTGTCAAATGTTTATAGCACACACTGCATTGGTGCACCATCTGTTGTCTGAAATCCGCATTTTATACTTGTACACCTGGTATACCGAATTTCGGTAACGAATGCGTCAGTCTTTAAAAGTCGTGCTGTTAAACGCCGTCATATTTACTGAGATCTTGAACTATCAATGCATATATTCAATATGCTTATAAACAGATCTAAAATATCTAATTTTTTTTTTTTTTTTATGGGTCTAGCACACGTGCTACAGGGAAGTCCCTAAAGCGCTACAGGAGCGACACGTGTGCGGAGATAGCGATTCACGTTGTTCTTGAATCGGTGTAGATTGTACTCGATGGGAAACACAGTCCTGGGTAAACCATTCCAAAGGTATGATGTTCTCCATATAAAAGACTGCTTGAAAAGCGTTGTACGAGGAGTAACAAGCTGAACCTCATACGGATGTGAAGCATCAGCGCAACGTGTACTTCTAATATGCACCACTCTGGGAGGAATTAAACGGGCCACATCTTTCGAACACTTTCCATGAAAGTACTTGTAGAATAGGCTCAAGTCGCCAACCGTTCTTCGATGTTCCAGCGAATCAAGGCCGTCGGTCAGTTCAGGGTGTCCAATCAGACGAACAGCTCTTCTCTGGATAGAATCCAACAAATGCAGTGTATGTTTGGGAGCGGAGCTCCAAACATGGGAGCAGTATTCTATAGTTGGTCGAATTTGAGCTTTGTAAAGAATTAACAGTTGTTGTGGAGTGTAAAGCTTTTCTGGTTCGAAACAATATTCCCAACTTTTGAGAAGCTCTTCTTGCTATGCCTGCAACATGTTCATGCCAGGACATATTTGCTCCCAAATTAACGCCTAACAGATTGAGTGACGATGTTAGAGGGATGGAGTGCCCCGACATAACTATGTCGGGTTCTGCAACGTTAACTTTTTTAGAAAAAACTGCCGCCTGGGTTTTTGTAGCGTTAAATTCCACTTGATTACTGTCACCCCAAGATAGAATTTCTTCCAGGTCTTTGTTAAGTTGAATGACTTCCTGCTGTCTGCGGATATTGGTCTGAGTAGTCGATGTCCGAGCGTTCAAAGTGAATGAAGAGATAAGTGTACTGTCATCTGCAAAGCTGTAGATTGGATTCTCGGTCTTTTCCAGCAGATCGTTAATATAAATGAGGAAGAGAGTAGGAGACAGTATGGAACCTTGGGGCACACCGGCGTTGATATTGAAGGTGTTAGAAAGGAATCCGTCAACTGCCACTCGTAAAGAACGCTCTCTGAGGAAACATGAGAGCCACAAACAGAACTTT
Source organism: Pachyrhynchus sulphureomaculatus (assembly GCA_019049505.1). NCBI lineage: Eukaryota > Metazoa > Arthropoda > Insecta > Coleoptera > Curculionidae > Pachyrhynchus > Pachyrhynchus sulphureomaculatus. The sequence continues at coordinate 71,140,871 of CM032456.1, forward strand.
TCAGACATACCATAAGAACGTAGCTTAGCCAACAGCCCATCGTGCCAAACACGGTCAAATGCCTTGGATATGTCAAGAGCAACCGCTCGAGATTCTCCAAAGTGTTCAATTGCGTTGTTCCAAACATGTGTTACATAAGTCAGAAGATCTCCTGTTGATCTATTTTTACGAAAGCCATATTGGTGATCACTAATAATGTTGAATCCTTCAAGATATTTTAGAAGATGCTGATTGATAGCCCTTTCCATGACTTTCGATATTATTGAGAGTAGTGCGATTGGTCGGTAGTTATTTGGCAAGGTCTTCTTGCCTTTTTTAGGTATCGGCTGAACTGTGGCACATTTCCAGCAGGAAGGAAATATTCCCTTTCTGTAGGATAGATTGAAAAGTCTACAGAAAACTGGTGTTAGTTCCCTCGCACAGTTCTTGAGAACTATGGCAGGTATTCCGTCAGCGCCTGAAGCCTTTTTGGTGTCTAGCTTCATTTAAATACGTTTTATGATACGCTGTCTGAAGACAATATCGGGCATCCTTGACTGCACTATGGGAATAGTAGGTGGTGGTGTTTTTCCTTGGAAATCGACAGTAGAATGTGAAGCAAAGAGTTCAGCCAACAAGTTCGCTTTCTCAACAGGTGTCGTTGCAATAGAATTATCTGGCCGTGTGAGTGGTGGTATGGTGGATTTGGTGAAATTTTGACTAACTGCCTTAGCGACTGACCAAAAGGACCTGGAATTGCCGGGACAAGCGAGAAGTTTGTTTCTAATCCGTTGATTGTGTACCTCCTTGGTTTCGTCGATAATTTCTTTGCATCTGTTCCTGGCACGAACAAAGATGTTACGATTTATGGTGTTAGGATCTTCACGCCACTGTCGGTATGCAAGATGTTTAGAAGCAACAGCTTCTTTGCATTTTAGGTCAAACCAAGGCTTGCCGTTGGAAGGGCATTTCTTCGAAAAAGGGATGTAGGCATCCATACCGGCCAAAATAACATCGGAAACCTCCCTGGCGCAGTCAGATGGGTCGTCGGATCGAAAACAAACGTCCAACCAAGGGAAAGTTCGAAAATATTCCATGAGATCTTCCCATTTAGCAGATTTGTAGTGCCAAATCTTGCGCGGTTTGGGCGCCTCTCTGTCACTGATTGGTAGAATACTCGATGTCGAAAGTAGTTTATGGTCGGAAGAACCTAACGGTGGATTTACGCTGACCGTGTAAATCTCCGGATTGGTGGTTAAAAACAGATCAAGAAGACTGGCGAACTCTCCGTCTCGATCAGGGATTCGTGTTGGTTCTAATACTGAAGTTAAAGTGGTTCACTATGCGGACAAATATATAATATAATATAAAAGATCCCTATATTTTTCATTTACAAAGAAGGTTTGTCGCCAAAGTTCATTTTTATTTCGTCCACTGATTAACCTGAGTTTCCCGCTTATTATTATTAGTTAGGTCTAGTGCATTTTCAAATAATTTTTGTAATTTGCGATTTTTTATTTTAGTCAATGCAAGGACATTTTTTACGTGATAATAGAAACGAACATTTAAATGAAAATTTTATTTTTACTCTATCAATAATTTAACCACTCCCTGCCTAACTCTCGTTATTATTGGCTAGCTGATTTATTCATTACGAATAGTATCTGTACGGCCTATTTTCATACCTTGCGTTTTATCTTCGTGAATTTGTGTCGTATCGTATCGTAATATCGTACTTAATTCAGGTGTAATAACGCTGTGGATTTAGTTACTTTTTTGTGTTGATGAGTAAGTTATTTGTAGGAATGCCTCTTCCTTCTCCTAACACAAAGTGCCTCCTCCTCATAACACACGTAGTGCCTTCTCCTTCCAACACATAATATCTCCTCCTCCCAAGACACAATCATGGATATTTATATATTGTTTACATACTATAATTTGCCTCATCCACCTCTCCAAAATATTTTCATATAAAAACTTTGAACATGTTTAACAGGTCAAATCCCACCACTATGAAAAGTAGGGAGGGAGCTAAAAATTATATGACGACTCGTCAAACTGTGATGTGTATTCAGTAACATAAGAATATAATGTCAACATCTTATCGATCTATTAGTGATGTGCACCAACAAATTAATAAATCGCATAAAACCTTTTGTGAAATAGTTAACGAAGAGTTTTATTTATTCTATGCATAGTAGACCAGTTTGGACCAATTATTTAAATGGTTTGGCAAATTTATATCCGGACGGTGCAAAATCTTGTGGGTGTTATTTGAAACTCTAAACATATTCGATTTTGTGAAAGAATTAAGCAAAAATTATTATTAGAGTTTAAATTACTAAGATTACATTGTATTATACCGGGTGACACAGCCAAAATGTAACACCCTGTAATTTTTTTATTTTGAAAGTTACATATTTACATTTTTAGATACCAGAATGGGACATCATTAGGCTTTTTTATCACTTAAGAAATATTTTTAACTACTTCCAATTTGACCGGAAGTGACTGAAACTTTTTTATTTTTGATGGAACCCTGTAAATTTTTACATCAATTTCAATTCGCTTTGAAATTCTCTTTCCAACGATGTATCACAAGTTTTGTCTGACTTGTGACCGGCAAAAACTGATTTAAACTCTTAGGCGGTCATAGCGGATATACTAGCAATTGTTTTTGTTCGTTTTATCTCACTTTGGAAAGAATTTAAGATTATTCATTTATCGTGCCATTTTCGCGAGTCTAAGTGGCTCCTACAAAATTTTATGCTTTACACTCAGTTATAGAATTTTCTCTTTAAATAATGATCAATATCACCGAAATTAAGATAGGAGCACATATTTTTTATTTAACCTAATTACACATTACAGGTTTTTTGCCAACATACATCTAACAGAACTATCTAACGCCAATTGGATTTAATATTATTTTCAGAAAATAAACCGTTTTATTATGCAATAATGTGATATCAACAAGTTCCATTACGGACTTAGTAGGCTGTGACAAAACAGACGAACCGAAAGTCATGGTTGCTGCGTGTTACCAAAATGGCCATTACTATTGTTTACTTTTCGTCAAAAATAATTTTTCGTTAACAGAAATGTATTCAACGGATGAAAAAGTAGACATGTTATTAATTTATGGAGAGTACAGAGTTGTACATGGCAAGATATCCCGATAGGAGGCACCCACCCGAAAATTATTTTTAAAGGTAGAGCAGCAGTTTAGAAGGCAACCGATTTAACTTGCTGGTATTTATTGGTGACGAAGAGTCAGAAATCAATGTATTGGCCATTGTTCACGTAGATCTTACAATTTCTATAAGACATGTTGAAGAACAAACCGCTGTAAATCGTGAAACCGCTCACCGCATTTTAAGAAAATATAAATTCAGGTCCTGTAAATATCAAATAAATCAACATTTATTTCAAACAGAAGAATAGATTATTGTAATTGGTTTTTGCAAAGATACCACCTTGATAACCAATTTCATTACAACATTCTATTTTCGGATGAATCTAGATTTACCAATTTGGGTCTATTTAATCGTAACAATACTCGATAATGGGCCCAAAAGAGATCCTAGAATTATGTGAGAAAGTACCTATCAAGAAAGATTCGGCTTCAACGTGTGGTTGGGTATCCTTGGCACAAGAATTATTGGTCCTGTTATATTTGATGGAGCGTTAAATGGAGAAAGATATTTGGACCTCATTCAAAATGATGTTGAAGATTTTTTAGAAACTTTACCTTTAAATCGTGGAGACATTTTTTCCAGCAGAATGGCGCTCCAGCCCACAGTAGTAGAAATGTAGTAAACTACTTCAATCAAAGATTTGGTGCAAATTGGTTAGGTACCAATGGACTTAATAAGTGACCTGCAAATCGCCAAATCTTACGCCTCTTGATTTTTTTATATAGAACCATCTAAAAGAAAAAGTTTACAAAAATCCACCGATAGACAGAAATGATTTAGAAATGCGCTTAAGAAGAACAGTAAATCAAATTACTGAAATTCAGTTGGAGAACGTTATGGGAGCCACGGTGAGAAAAACAAGATTGTGTAGAATTAACAACGGACAGCATTTTGAACATTTGGAATAAACACCTAGCAAAATTTATATCTAGTATAAAATAGTTTAACCTATTTATTTTTATTGTGTTACTTAGTTAAAATATTATCGGTTTTGTTGTGTTATTTTTATTATTAAATTTTTTGGTGTTATTTATGCATTTAAATATTTAATAAATAGGTTTCTTATTTTCTGAAATTAATAATAAATCCAATTGTCTGTTAGATGTATGTCGGCAAAAAACCTGTAATGTGTAACTAGGTTAAATGAACAAATACGTGTTCCTATCTTAATATCGGTGATATTGATCATTATTTAAAGAGAAAATTCTGTAACTGAATATAAAGCATAAAATTTTGTAGGAGCCACTTAGACTCACGAAAATGGCATCATAAATGAATAGTCTTAAATTCCTTCCAAAGTGAGATAAAACGAACAAAAACAATTGCTGGTATATCCGCCATGGCTGCCTAAGTCTAAGAGTTTAAATCAGTTTTTGCCGGTCACCTGTCAAACAAATGTCAACTTGTGATATATCGTTGGAAAGAGAATTTCAAATAAAAAAGTTGCAGTCACCTCCGGCCAAACCAGAAGTAGCTAAGAATATAAAGCTTAATAATATCCCATTCTGGTATCTAAAAATGCAAATATGTAACTTTCAAAATAAAAAAATTACAGGGTGTTACATGTTGGCTGTGTCACCCGGTATAGTAAAAGAGAACATAATTGAAAATTAAATAAAACCATAGCAAACATATTTAAGGTGTTTTATTTTCATTCATAAAAAATTATGATGCATAAAAAATACATTTGATCAAGCACAGATAGAAGGTGATTTTGAGTAATATACACATTTTGGTGTTAACGCTCTTAAAGTTGGTTGATCATCTAACTGAATTACAGGTTCGGTTGAGTACTTTTTAATATACTTCGCTTTTTCACTGCCTTTAACATAAACAAATAGTGTATCCTTCGTAAGTTGCTAGATAATATTCGGAAAAGATGGAACAGGTGTGTATTATAAATTCCAGTTAATGCAGTGATGATATTTCATTATCCAAATTGTTTGTTTACGTAATTCCGGAAAAAGCAAATTAAAGCAAAAATTTGTTTAAATACATAATGGCTTATTTTTTTCCATCACGAGCACCTAATTCTTTAAGAATAAATTTATTTTTTCCATGTACAACTCCTTGTATATCGATAGCAAGTCTCATATTCAAAATAGTTCCCCATCCACTCTATTTCCCAGATTTCGTGAGACTGTTTATGTTTCGAAAAGTGTAATCATTAGAACGCGTACTTGTAAATACATCTTGCCTTTGGTCGTAGCATGCTGGTAATTTCATGGAAAAGGGAGTTTCTCTAGTCATTACACGAAACTTCACCATAATTGAACACCCTTGCACCAAGACTGAAGAATCGGAGACGGGAATTGTAGATAATCTAAGAGAGAAAATTAAAAATAACCTTCAAGCCCTTGAATCTGAAATACCACGTTATTTCCCGGAGTTCTTTGAGCAAGAAGCTCCATTAGTACGAAACCCATTTCATGTATGTATGTTACCCACATTCTCAATGAAGTGCAGGATGAATTTTTGGAGCTACGAAAAGACTCCTCGGCGTGTGAATTATTTCATAAAAAATCCTTACCTCAATTTTGGTGCACGATACGTCACTCGTATCCTAAAGTTTCCGTACTTTCTTTTCGAATATTAGTGCCATTTGTCTCTATTTACCTTTGCGAAAGTGAATTTTCAACTCTTTTGCATATCCAGACAAAAGCCAGGAATAAAATTGCTCTTGACAAAAACTCAACCAAGAATTATAACAATTGTTAAACAGATGCAAACTCAATCATCACATTAATCATTAATACTTACTAATTAACACTTTATAAAAAATATCACTGTTAAGTGAGTTTGTTTTATTGATCCAATATGGCGAATGGGAAAGGGGGGTCGCGAAAATTTTTAAAAAAAATGTAAAAAGGGTCGCGATTAAAAAAGGTTGGGAACCATTGGTCTAGTGGCAAAAGCCGAATTATATTTCGTCACTTTTAAGTGTCTTACCAAAGCTGATATGACCCTTTTATAATCATGTCGCAAATGTTAGTAAGCTTCAAATAATGAGAGGTTTGAAAGTAATTATGACAATAGGCATTAACAATAATTGACACATTATTTTAGTTGTCTGTTAAATGTGTTAACCAGGACCGAAATGAGTTGAAAAATATAAAGACAAGGTGAATAATTTTTTATCCTTAATAAAAAATAGGATTTACTATATTAAAACACCCAGCATAAAAAAGTTATTTCTCATCACGGTATCAGATTATAAACACGTCTAAATCACTCCTTTATTTCTGACACCATGTTGTGTTCGACCATTTTTCAATACGACACCATTATGAATAGGACGAGTCATATGTACTCGTATCTGAAGAACTGCTATCTTCAAGATGATGCCATCGTTACCATGACAATGACGGCCATTTTATCCCGTGTCGAGTAAACTGTATGTGCTAGTAAATCTTGATTTATTGTTAAAATCAGAGGTGGATTAGTTTGTATTGTTATTTAAGACCTATATTTGTAATACTTTGTAACATATTTTAATAAAAAAAAATTATCTCACTTTACCATACTTGATATCCACACAGCATTTGGAAAGTGTTTGAAACTGGCCAGTCCTTAAACTAGTTGAAGGAATGTAAGTCGTTATAGGACCTAAAACACCTTTAACTGACTGCAGGAAGGAAGAAATAGAAAACGTCTACTTATATGAGTCATATCACATAGTCTTTACAAAATGAACACAACTCATACAGAGACAGGGAAATTCATGAAATTCCTATTATTTATGTATAATCCAAGGTCATCATCTTCATCTAAAGTCCAGTTGCCATTACAGAGGGAAGTTTCCTCATAAAAATATATTTTGTCGGTTTTACTACCTTCCGGCTGAAATGTTTCAGTCGAATCAACGGAATTCTCTCCATCTTAAATGCTGGATGTAAACATGAAATTAGTGGATCTGTGATGAGTAGTAATCTATTTATTACGTTCAGGTTGCACGATCTCTAGCAGGTTGTGCAGGTAGATTTCAGCACATGGATATGATTTATAATACGATTCTCGTTTTGGATAATATTCTTTCTCTACCAACAAGAAACCAGGGTAGAATATTTTGCATGTACTTTGAATTAAGTTGTATTGTATTCAAGATACGATGGCTTCTACAAACAGCTACCACTAGAATGAGTATTTTTATAATTACAGAAGTCTCACTTTTATCAACAGAGTTAGAGTGGCAAAGATAAATTCTTCTTCGGCTTTTCAAGATCTTAAAGTATTTTATAAAATTACCAATTTTAAGCATTTGGGCAAAGTAATAAGTAATCCAGTAATAAAGTAATAATTTCAACTCTAAAAATGGACTTAAAGACTTTGAAGCACCAAATGCCAAATAATTTAAATCATATACTTTGAGTTATGAAATGACTACATAACCACAATCAGTAGATTGGAACCATTACCGGTTTTTAACAAACGAGCTCATTTTTTGAAATGATGTCAATTTTGACAGGTACCGAAAGTCTCTCTTCTTCTCTGCCTTGGAGTCCTTTTTTCATCTTGATATATTTTTCCATAAGAAGAAAATAATTTTTTGAACACAGTATATATATATATATATATATATATATATATATATATATATATATATATATATATATATATATATATATATATATATATACTGTGTTCAAAAAATTATTTTCTTCTTATGGAAAAATATATCAAGATGAAAAAAGGACTCCAAGGCAGAGAAGAAGAGAGACTTATATATATATATATATATATATATATATATATATATATATATATATATATATATATGTATATGTGCATTGATAATACTGGTCAACACAAGTCTTGTTTCCTTTATTTTTTTTCTGTTATTGGGTATTTCTATGGCCCTGACTATGAAAAAAAGACTGGGAGATTGCTAACAGCTTTACCTTTTGAAATATACAGTTTTATTATTTTGCCAAAAAAATACAAAAAAATAATACATTATGTTAACAAAATTTCTATTGCAAATGATCTTTTATAAGATTTCCTTGAATGAACGACTTTAGGTAGATCTCGTTGCAAACTCTAGCAGTAGTCTGCCATCATATGTGAGTCCCACCGCCCCTGATAACGCTCTTTCATTGTCCGAAGATCCTGATGAAATCTTTCACCCTGCTCCTCACTAAAATCACCCAGATTTTGTGGAAATCGGTCTAAATGCGAGTGCAGGAAGTCGATTTTTATGCTCATGTTGCATCCTAGCTCTTGCAAGTTCGATAGCATGCACTCAACAAGCTCGACATGGTCGTCAGATTTCTTTTTGCCTAGGAAGCTACTCATAACCAAAATAAATGAATTCCAAGCTTTGGATTCGACTTCAATCATTGATTTGACAAAATTAGGATCTTTCACGAGTTGCCTAATCTGTGGCCCATCAAAAATACCAGCTTTCAATTTTTTTGGACTTAATCCTGGAAACTTGCGTGAAAGAAAATTAAAATATTCGCCACTTTTGTCAAGCGCCTTCACAAACTGTTTCATTATGCCGAGTATAATATGAAGTGGTGGAAGTATGATGCGGTCTCGGCTAACTAAAGGCACGTTTATAACATTTTTTGTACCAACTTTTAGCTCTTCCCGCACTGGCCAAACTTTTTGTGACCAATGGTGTTGTTTGTCACGACTATCCTAGAGACACATGAAACAAGGGAACTTTGTGTACCCCCCTTGTTGACCTAAAAGAAAGTTAACCATTTTCAGATCAGCACAAATGACCCATTTGTGGTCTTGATATTTAATTTTTTCCATAACCTTAGACACATTTACGTATTCTTCTTTTAAAGTCGTCGAATGTGCAATAGGTATACTCGTAGATCCGTACTTGTTACCGTTATGAAGCAAAACACACTTTAAACTTCTTTTGCTGCTGTCTATGAAAAGACGCCAATCACTAGGTTGGTACTGTTTTAATCCCATCTGCTGCAAAATACCACCAACATCGTTACAAAAAACTAAATCCTTCTCTCGAGAAAAATACGGTAACAGATTTTTTTTCTCGGGTATGATAAAATGGTTGGTTTCCGGAGTAAGCAATTTTTTTTTCTTTTAAACGAGATGCTAAAATTTCAGAAGCTTCTTTTGGTAAGTTCAGATCTATTACTAAGTCATTTAGTTCTTTCTGATTAAATGGTTGAGGTTCTGAAAGGCTACATTTGTAGTCTGAATCGGAGTCTTCACTTGATGTATTTCGTTCGGGTTCACAGAGATTTGGATCATCAGAAGATTTAGATGTGCTGGGTTGTACCTCTTGTGATTTTAATTGAGGTCGTTGAGCAGAAGATAAGTTAGGATATGATCCCACTTACTTCGATTTCTAGGGTTAATTCCGTTTATTTTCACGACGCAGAAGTAGCAATCGTCATGATGCTTTCGAGGTTCTCGCCAAATCATGGGTGTTACGAACATTATTGCATCTCTTTTTCCACTGGACCATATCCGTAGACATACCACACATTTCTGGCATACAATATGAGGAACCCATGGCTTGTCCTGATTACACAATTTTATTTTAAAGTATTGATGATACGCAGTTTTCACAAAGTCCGATATAGGTTTTCGATATTTTGCAAATATATATTCACTACAAATATAGCAAAAACAATCGGGATTAAGCACACAACATATTCTTGACGAAGCCGTATCTAAAACAACAACAAAATATATTTTAGTGTCCAATAAAAAACGAAAATCTAAGTAAAAATAGTAAATGAGGGTAGTTAGCTATAACTCAAAAACAAAAGCTGTTAGAGAAAAATTGTTGCCATATTTAAAAAATACGCGTCAATTTGAGATAGAAACAAAAAAAAAATTACAGGAAACAAGCAATTTTCTTTTTTTTGGTGACCAGTGTAATACATAATATCTTGCATAAAGTTCTAAAAATGCAAAGCTGAGTGCGCGATGGGTGCCGCGTTTGTTGATTCTAGACCAAAAATGCTCGAAGGAGGATATTTCAAAATGGTGTTTGGAAAAGTTGTAGCATAATCTAAAGGGCTTCTGGCGTCGTTTTATGACTGTAGACGATTCCATTCCAAAGATAAAATGGTAGTTAAAACAGTGGATTGGCAAAGGTGAAAGTGCACCGAAAAAAGCAAAAACAGTTTTATCGGCGGGGAAAGTGATGGATGTTTTTTGACGATATCATTATAATTGACTACTTGAAGAAGGATAAAACAGCACTTATTAGTAATTTGATCGTTCGCATAGTGAGTTAAAGCAGAAGCCACCAAGATTAGTGCGAAAGAGAGTTTTTTTTACCAAGACAATTTGCCTGCTCTCACATCGGTAGTTGCAATGGCAAAAGTATACCCCACATTTGACTCGACTTTTTTAATTTCTAACCCCAAAAATTGGCTTGGAGGAAGTAATTTTCGTTAAATGAAAAGGTTATTTGTCTTATAAACTGGTATTACGCACAAGTCGAAATAAACTGTTTTTAGTGTTCCGTACGGAACACTTATAAGATCACTTCGGTGTCTGTACGTCCGTCTTTCACACCCGTCATCGATTGGGGCGTCAAATGAAAGCTTAGTTGGGAATGTGGAATCTTTGGCACAATGATACTACTCAGTATATATCACCACTACACCAAACACTTTATTTTTTCACTCGACGCGCGTTTCGCTAACCATGTTAGCTTCATCAAGAGCGATGATTGACTAAAGCTAAACTACAAATCTACCCTATTTACACTTAGCCTAACCCTTGAATTACTGAGGCGGAACTAATGGCATAGGAAAGGCCATCAGTTCCGGTCAAGTAACCATAGAGGGGACTGTAAGGAATAGGCCCTCTGTCTTTATTTAAACTATTTTTACATTTTATAATTTCCATAATTTCATATGCGTTCAGCAATCTCCTATCAGATATATTTTTTATTAATCTTAGATTGTCTAATGTTACAATATGATCAGCTTCATGGACATTTTGGGCAATGCTAGACTTTTCTGTTCTACTGTATTTTAAGTGTGCTAAATGTGTGTGTTTTAATTTAGCCTTTAGTTAGCCTCATTACATTTTTTAGTTCATCGTTTGGTCACTTTCCCTCTGAATAGAGTAAACTTTAATAAAGAAAGGAATCGTATTAGAAATATAACTAGAGTTCATGGTTATGACGATGACTTAGTAAATAAGCTTATAAATAGACATAAGTTTAGGTTTAATATTT
>CM032456.1:71154725-71235085 GCA_019049505.1 Pachyrhynchus sulphureomaculatus
TAAAGCGGGCTCGGGTAGCAAAAGGTAATTTTTTAGTTCTAGGTGAAAATACGAAAAATACACAAATAAAACAAAAAACATTGCAATTTAATATTTTTTATTAATTATAATTCATGTTCTATATAGCCGCCCCTATTTCTAACACAAATTCTGATTCTTTTTCTTAAATTACTTTTCACAACGCTGGTTGTGAGGTGCCGCCTCATTTCGTCAGCCGCATCAATTATTTTTTGTCTTAGGACATCCACGTTTTCGATAGGAGTCATCTGGTCGTATACGAGACTTTTCATGTGACCCCACACATAAAAATCCATCGGTGTTAGGTCTGGGCTTCTCGCCGGCCAAGGTATGGGTCCGCCTCTTCCAATCCATTTGTTGGGATAATTGTCATTGAGCCATGCACGAACTTCCTCTGTAGTGAGCTGGGCAGCCATCGTGTTGAAAGTACAAGTCTCAAACCAATAGGTAGGTCTTCCATCAAATTAGGTAAATCGTTCCGCAAAAATTTGTCGTATTCCTCGCCATTCAAATTATCTGACAGGAAGAATGGCCCAACCAAATAATTTGAAATTATACCCATCCACACATTTAAGCTGAATCTTGTTTGTGATCCTTTCGTTCTTTGTTTGTTTGGGTTGCCTTCCTCTTTAGAAGCCCAATAGTGGGCATTGTGGTAGTTTGTAAGACCGTCTTTGTCGAATTTCGACTCGTCAGTCCATAGTATTTTCTTAAAAAAAGATCCATCTTCGACATGGGTATTGAGCATAAATCTGCAGAATTCTAATCGTCGCAACAGATCCCCTTCTTCAATGACTTGCACGGGCGTATAGTGGTAAGGGTGTTGCCCAACAGTATGCATTACAAACCATACCTTCCACTGCGAAATACCAAGCTGTTGTGCGACAACATTTGTAGATGTGGTTGGGTCCACCTCAAAGAGACGTCGTATTTCGTTTTCTTCGTCTTCGTCAAAGATACGTGGTCGTCCCATGTTAGTCCGCCGTCTTTGTACGGAACCAGTTTCTGGTAGTCTTCGATAAGTTCCATCAAATACGCTAACATCAGGTACACGACGAGTAGGATATCGCAGTATGTATTCATCACGTGCACGCGACGACACTCCTTCGCAAAATCCGTAACACATTAGGATGTCAGCATATTCCTCGTTGGTATACGTTGCCATATTCACAAGCAGAGATCAAAATCCAGTTACGAGCCAATTCACACAGTCAGAAGATGAAACACAGATATTTTTGAAAAGCACGGTATAGCACATCTACCACGGACGAATCGCATGAGCAGACTAAAAATCATTCAATAATGTTTAGTGAACAGAAAATGTCACTCGCACAGAGAGTACCCCGACCGGAAAAAATGCTTACCCAACCCTTTTTATTGTTTGAAGGTGCAGGTAGTAAACCCGGTAATTGGTAGTATCTAAATTCTATTATTATGTTACTCTATATTTGGGCCTATTGAAATCTCATTTTCTTAGAATTTTCAATAGATCCAGTAGATATTATACCGTTTTAGATAGCTAAAAAGACGTAAAAGTTTTTAAAATAATTTGCAGAATAACTTCCATACATTTTTTTTTTCTCTTTATTGATTTAAAGTAGGAAACACTTGGTAAAAATTCGTAATTTAGAAATATTAACAAGCCGCCATTTGAAACTGTTAGTAACTAGTTCAAATTTTTTTGATGATTTTTGATACTTGACATACAGACTAACTAAAAATAACCAAAAAATCTCGAGTGCGATTTTTTGAACCTTGGTCTAATAAAAAAAAATCGATATAACAGCAAAAAAAAAAAACATGTTTTTTTTTAGAAAATCTTTAAACTTCAATATCTCGAAAACGGTTAAGTTTAGGACATCATGTCATAGAGTCAAATCGGTCAGAAACGACCTAAACTATAACGTCCTTAATTATCTAGGACGACTTTCCCTGTAACCCTGTATATATATATATATATATATATATATATATATATATATATATATATATATATATATATATATATATATATATATATATATATATATTATATTTTATCTAAATTCACCCCTGTGAGAATAACAAAAAAATTCAACTGACAGGCAATTTTTTTCTACTAATATATTCGATGTTTATGATAATACGCCACAGGGTGTCCAAAGCTACTGGTCAACGTTCACAATTTCATGCTTATTTGTCATAATTTAACAAGGTACAAATGCGAGATACTCGTCCAAATAAATAGTGTATTAACAGAACCAGTTCTGTCGATCGGTTGGTCGGTAAGTTTGGATTAGAGAATAAACATGTCGAATTTCTGCGAATGAAAATTAACATAGGTGAATTAATTCAGTCTTGGAATGTTTATCACACATATATTTCACCTATTAGGAAACAAAATATACCCTCCTGGACAAAATTAACGCAACAATATATTAAATCATACAAATCTCTATAATGAATTAATTTTAATAATTTTTTATGAACATTGGTTACACTAAAAGTTAGAAAAAACTTATTCGGATACTTTAAAAGTGAATTAGCTACCAAATTTCTGTATAAGATTCGAATTAAAATTATTCTTAAGACCTAATAACAAAATCGTTGAAATTACGTAATAATGAAAAAAATAAACTGGGACACTAGTAGCAAAATTAATGGTGTAACTAGTAGCGTGTGTTGCCTCCTCTACTTCGGATGACAGCGTTTATGCGCCTAGGCATGCTTCTAATTACATTTTGGATAAAATCTTGAGGAATTTGCTCCCATTCTGTGATAACTGCATTTTCAAGTTCCCTCAGGTTTCTAGGTGCAGGTATATGACGTTTCACATTTTTCTTAAGGTGATCCCATACATATTCTATCGGATTCAGATCCGGGCTTTTTGGTGGCCATTGCATAATCGGTATATCAACTTGATTAAGATAATCGAGTACCTCCCTAGCCACGTGAGGTCGAGCGTTGTCTTATATAAAGAGGAAATTGGGCCCCACAAAATGACCGAAAGGCATCACATGTTCTATTACAATATTCCTAAGATAGTAGTCAGCATTCATGGATCTCGTACGGACAGGAACTAACTCTGTGCGAGCATCAAAGCAGATGCCATCCCAGAACATAACAGAGCCACCGCCGAATGGAATCCTTGCAGAGATATTGCAAGGAGCAAACCTCTCCCTGGTCTTCGCCATACTCGCTCACGACCATCTGGATGTTTTAGACTAACCCTAGTTTCATCTGTGAAGAAAACTTGTTTCCAATCATCCATAGACCAGTTTTCGTGATTTCGAGCAAAACGTAACCTGGCAACTCTGTTCTCTCTAGTAAGCAAGGGCGCAGTGGCTGGTCTCCTACTGTTTAATTCAGCTTCATTTAACCGTCTTCTAACTATTTTAGAAGAAATTGTGACATTGCGAACAGCTTCGAGTTCGTTTCTTATTATAGAACTAGTGACAGTCCTGTTTCTTAAAGCATATTGTCTTATAAAACGTTCATCTAGGTCGCTAGTGCATCATTTTCGCCGTTGTCCTAGCCTTCTAGAATAAGTTCCTACTTCATTCAAGCGTCTTACCATACGACTTATTGTGGAACGATCTTTGCCTAACAAATTGGCAACATAACTCTGACAATATCTCTCGTCTAAAAAACTGAGGCTCGCACTACCTCGTGTTCAGTTAAATTCCTTGTTCGATTCATTTATCTAATTCTTCGGGGTCAAAAATAAATCAGTCTACCACAAAAATGTATTACTTTGAAAAAGGGAACAATTTATAACCTTACTTTTAAAGAAAATCTATCGCATTATTACAGAAAATTGTTTATCTTCTAAAAAATTCTTTAAAACTGTAAATCTAAACGAATTGTTTTGATTTCTGTCATGAACAACGAAACAAAATATGCATAGCCTACTATTCAAATACTCGATAAACTTTAAAACTGACATAAAAAAAGATAAAATAATTTTCAGATTGTTGCGTTAATTTTGTCCAGGAGTTTATTATACTCGTTTATTTATCAATGTTTATTTTGTGGCCGCATAGGGGTCTTTAAGCTAAAAACCTTGCCTCAGGGATTTTCTCGTCAAATTCGAGTTGAAATGATTAGTTATTGGATTTTTTCTAATCAAAAGGCCTTATACTGCCTTGATGAGAGGCAAATATTTCTTATTTATTTGTTTTTAGCAGTCTAAGGTTAGATTACAACTAACTGAGTGAATTTTGTTGTTTCTTATCTTGAATCATAAGTTAATAAAAGATCATTCTAATCTAAAGCACTCGCAGTCGGAAGCTTCTTCATCACAATCTTTTCTGTTGCTTTTATTATCTTCTGACTGAAGTATTTCAATCGGTAAAAGAAATTTGAAAGCTTCTTGAAGAAATGTTAATTTGTTTGTCTTAAATGACGGACGTAAACATGAAGCGTTAAGTAATAATTTTGTTATTACAACCATGTCGCACGATGTTTAGCAGCTCTTGTAACCTTATTCCAGCCCATGTGTTTATTAGATGATACAATTCCGGTTTTAGATAATATTCAGTTTCAACTTTCTTCAGCAACCAGTAAATACGATAGGATTTTTTGCGTGTTTATATATACTTTGAATTTGTTGTATTGTATACAAAATAAGTTGGCTTCTACAAACTGGAACTTTGATTAAGTGTTTAAAAACTACACAAAACTTAATTCACCGGTTGATATTAAATCCATTTGAAGAGCAAAGATTAATTCTGAATCAGATACTCGTTCTCTCAGATTTATTTGTCCGCAATGGAAACTTTGTAGAACTGGAAAATCATTTTGATTAATCGATATTCTTTGTTGGATGCCGTTGCTAATTTATTTTTGGATTGTACTTAAAATAACTCAGTTGGCATTTAATTACACTAGCGTCATTTGATGGACATTTACTCATATATTTATATTTTTATATCAAATAAACCATTTGCTTGCTTAATATAATTAAAAAGTATTTGTCTGCGTGTCTCTTTTGCTCTCTAGTCAATCTCGATAAAAACCAAGTAGCAATTTCTAAATATATAATGTCAATAATATATACTGCGGGTGTACATCAAGGGACACTAATGTGAATGCTTGGAGAACCAGAAGGCTGACAGAATGGTAAGAGGGAGCTCATCATCTTGGAAGGGTCACATTCAGTAGGGGAGAAATAAAACTATTATTAAAAAAAATAACTATTGGAGAAAGATTTTCAAGAACTAACTAAACGATCATCTCCGGGAAAAGCTAGTGAATTATTGAGACACAGTAAGTACCAACTACAAGTAGTTTTGTGTCTAATGATCGAGTACAAATCCTGAAAACATATCTACATAAAATGGGACTCTACAGTCAACGATAGAGTAAAGATCATTATCTCATTTGTTTCGGGAATGATGGAAAAATGTTAAATACAGTAGTTTTAGGGAATGTTAAAGCACAGTAAACACACTATACAGTAGCGAAACTCAAGGATAATCGCATAGGAAAATTAGGTTCGTTTTCAGAAGGTCACGTGGTAATCCGCCATGTTAAAAGTGGACCAGCGCGAGATTTGAAATACAAATAAAGTTGTGCAAAGTTTTATCGTTCAAAATTATAGATATAGAAATATTTGAAAATTTTTGATTTGTTATTTAATACAGCATGAGTAATATAAAAGTTAATGCAGCATGAGTAATATAAAAAAAAAACAAAAAGAATGGAGCACTTTGTTAGAAAATAAATGAATACAGGTGAAAAACTTGATAGGAAGGTATTTGATGGAATTCTTCATATTCAACTTCAGTTTTTAATAACCTTATCCAAAAATTTAAAAGTCTATCAAAGTTAAACGTCACTGTTTGAGGTTAAAGTTTTATTTACATCATTTTTCTAGTAAATTTGTGATTAAAGATGTTTTTTAAGGACTAAATTAATGTAATTTTAATTGTCATTACTAAGGTGTCAACATCTTCTAAAATAAGAGCATTTTTTTCTAAGCGGTGTTGTGTTGTTTGGTGTGATAGATCTCTCGTTAATTAAAAAACACTGTATCTACTTTTTTGGTACTTATTTTTGCTTAAACTACAAAACTATATTGTGTTACTTCAAGAAAGGTTAATATAATATTATTAATGAATTATGAACGTATATGTATAGACCTCTATTTTCTACGTGAATGATTCTTAGAGGTTCTATACCTTTTTGTGTTCTGTTATCTGTATTGCTTTTTGATAATGTAATTAACGCTTGCTTTGATTTACAATGAATTAATATTTAGATCGAAGAGTCATTACAGTAATTCTCTAATTATAGTTACATACAATACTTAGTTATGACCAAGCTGACTTGTCAATTACAACTATATTGGGAATGTGGAATCTTTGGCACAATGACACTACTCAGTATATATCACCACTACACCAAACACTTTATTTTTGCACTCGACGCGCGTTTCGCTAACCATATTAGCTTCATTAGGAGAAATGATTGACTCATATATACTGAGTATTGTCAGTTACAGTTTAAAAGGAAAATAACTATATTTAATTTATAGTATAGGTATACAACAATAGAAATAAGTTCTTTATAGAGGAATATTAATAACAGGTAACTAAATCTTCAAAATTTTAATAGTAACCATAATTACCATCAAAATGGACTTCGATTAGGTGTACTGTCCATTTAACGAACTTATTTTCAGAATATTTTACCCTCTGGCACACATCGTCTGACAAAATCATATTACAAAAATTTTTTTGGAATCACATTAAAATTTTTCTTATTTTAGTAGCATATTTGATTCAATAATCCATTTATATCAGTTATTTCAATAATCCAATTCCCCAGTGGTTTTGTGATCTCAATACGACACTTAATATTTAAATTTTCAAACCCAGCTTATAAAAAAATAAAATATACTGTCTAAAATTTGAAAATAATAAATATGTTGTTATAGGTTCTGTATTCCTTACAATATATTCACAGAAACTTTTGAAAGATTGGCATGAAAAAGGAGCAATGTAATTTATAGAGAAAAATAGAAAAAAAAGTCACTTTCAGAGTATTAATTGTACTTGCAATTAAACATTGTTAAATTTATCAGGTTTATTATTAGAAAAGGTGGGTGTCAAACAATTAATTCAGATGAAGTTATTGAAAACCAGAAGCCTCTTGAGAATACACCTTTTAGAAAAAAATAATATGTTTTATTTATAATTTATCAAATATAAATAGTTTTAAATAACTGAATACTAGTTTACACAAAAATAAATCTTTCTAAAAACCAGAATTTGGAGGATTATTTATTAATCATAAAAAAATTACACAGGCACACAAAAAAAGTTTTTCACTACCGAACAGATCGCTATACCTATATGTATTTTTGGGCGCTGAAACCGAATCAGAGGTCAGAATTGAGCAATCACGTCAGGATTTTTTAAATAACCAGCCGAACTAAGTTTAGAAATAAATTTCAAGCTTTAATGACCAAATCACTCTACCAATACGAACGTTTTATTAAATCAATCAAGGTTCCCTGGAAGGCCGTCTCTTGAGCAAATACGCCTAAACAAAATGTACATTAGTAATGATAATATTGTTTCATGCATATGTATTTTTTCAAAAATGCATTTAAGATAGTGAAAAGTTGTCTTGTGAAAGCAAGCAATAGAGATTTATTAAAATAATCAACAACTCCAACAACTTTAATCGCATACCATGATTTCTATGAAATCATTGTTTCAACTAAAAACAGAGGAACTGCAAAAAAAAATTATTAATGTAGCAACTTAAACTTTGACGGATAATACTGTTGATGATTACATGTGATGTAAATAAAGCATAATTAAATTTAGTTATGATTTAGAATAATAGTCTTAGCGCGCCCTGATTGAGTTAGAAATTTCCTATTTCCAAATTTTAGAGCATAAAAAAGTGTGACTCGAGCAAATAATTTGCAAAAATAATTATATGGAATATTGCAATTCTCAACGGCATAAAAATAACCTCCTTTCCCCATGATTATTTAAATTGTTTCTCAACCTTTTCGATTCTCTTCACTTACAAACATTTTTAATTCTCTTTTTCTACAAACTCTCTTTTCCTTCTGTCTTTATATTCATATAAACTGCAGTCACATCAAGAAACGATGGACAATACATTTCCAAAGATACATTCCGAGATCGGATGTAAACACTGAGCGGCCATTTTGAAAAAGGACCCGTCGACGCACGCGCCGTCAAAATCTCGTCACCAAATTGGAGCTCAGTTTCGCTACTGTAGGATGTTTACTGTGGTTAAGGTGCACAGTTTAAAATTATTTTTGAATATACAGGGTACTTCAAAAAAGCGTGGCCGATATAATATATGTTTTTTTAAATGGAACATCCTATTTTCTAATTTATTTTTAAATTCTACGTAAAATTTTATAACGTTTTTTATTAATAATGTTTTTTAAAAAAATACTAGTTTTCAGTTTTATAAAAAATTGCTAGTAGCGCCATTGTTTCTGAAGGTGGAATACTTATAATTGATACGAGCGTTCTATAGAGATGAAAAGAAAAGATATATGTAAAAAAATTTGAGTTAGAAGCTACAGGGTGTTTAAAATAAATTTATACATTTAGACTATTTTAAATTAAAAAATCTCAAATTTTTTAAATAGCACACCCTGTATATTATTTTTTTTTCCGACATTACTCGCATTAATTTTCACAGTAATGGAGCAGTTAACAGCCATAACATGCATTATTATTCAACAGTTAATCTATTTGGGTCCGGGAAGTTCAATATTGTAATATTAAATTTTCGAATTATTGGTTCATATTTTTTCCGCGCACCACTTAACGGGCCTAGATATCTAATTTTTTTGCAGCTTCTTAAAGAAGTTGGTAACTTTGAAAGGGAACAAATGTGGATTCAACAAGACGGAGCTCCTGCTCATTACCACCTCGAAGTTCGGGAATTTTTAAATGATCTTGACCCACAGAAATGGATCGGTAGGGATGGATTCATTTAGTGGCCCCCTTGCTCATGTGACTTAACACCTTTAGACTTATTTTTTGTGGGGCTACATTAAAGATTGTGTTTATGTAAATCCCACTACAACACCAGTAGTTATGGAAAATCGGATACGGGATGCGTGCAGGACAATAACGCCCTTTATGCTAAGGAAAGTTAAGTAAAATATAATAAAACGACTAAACATGTGTTTTCAAGTAGACGGGCATATTGTTGAACATTTATTACGTCATAATAATTAATCATTAGATAAGTTAAACTATATTAAAATTATTATTAACTATTTGTTTATGTTTTCAGAATAGCGTAAGTGTATTAAAAACAAGGGTAAAAATTGAAATATTCATTAAAAATCGAAAACTATTAGAAATAGGTATATGACATACTTAAACATTAGAAAAACTGCTAGGTTTAGGTATATAACATTATTAATAAAAAATTTTATGCAGAATTTAAAAATAAATGAGAAAATAAGATGTTCCATTTAAAAAAAACATGTTATATCGGCCACCCTTTTTTGACTCACCCTGTACAATAAAAACCTCAACTGCAGGTTGTGAAATAAGGTGACAATAAGAGCTCATAACATCCAATTTGACTATAAAGTTTTCGACGCCAGAAGAAAAAGATTTTTTTGACAACTATATATGATTGAGCTTATATGTATACCAAATTTTTTTTCGCGCACCACTTAACGGGCCTAGATATCTAATTTTTTTGCAGCTTCTTAAAGAAGTTGGTAACTTTGAAAGGGAACAAAGGGAGTGCTGGAGCCAATCCACTTATAAAAGAAATGGGTGAAAATACAATAAACACAATGAGCTTGTGATATCCTCTAAGATTCACATCGGACGGTTTCCTAGAAAAAAAATAGTGTTTTTGTTTTACAAATACAATACTTCCATTATCGTAAAAAAAATATTTGTAAATACACTAGACCCTGCTAATTTGAGTCAAAGATTTTTTATTTATACAAGAAATACATTCATTTCGTTTCCTCCATCACTTTTTCCCATCACAGAAAAAATCCAACTCAAATGGTCGATTAGTCGATTACTTCCTTCTAATCTCGAACAGCAAGCCCGTTTTTGAAAGCTATTAGCATGAACTGGAAATAAATATTTGCCCTAACAGTTTCTAATTCTGAAGAAGCAAATAAATTTAGTCGGTCTTATCATCGGTAAATGTTGGGCTCGACAATTCTAAGATGGACGACCTGACGAGGGCGAAAAGAAGTTTTAAATTTATACTGATGGAGTTTACAGATTGTAAATTTATTATATGGGGCTTGGTATCAAAGTTAAGTTTTATTCATTTTAAAAGATAAAATTGAAACAGGGTATTTTCAATAAATTTAAGGGATAGGGAAGTGATGAAATAAAACAGGACTTTTTAATTGTGGCAGCTCGTGGCTACGTGGCGTAGTTATTTGTTTGCGGTGCAGAAGGTCTCGGGTTTATCCCGGCAGGTCGGTATACTTAATTTCTTCAAGTATATTTGGCTTGGCCACATACATAGGTAGTAGTTGTTACAGATATGTAATAATGTCCGTGGCAGCACTGCCGCGTTATCTAAAATGTACGTTTCGGCACTTGGACAACGTTGACGGGTATTACGACATCCTCGCCGATATCTTTAGGATATAAAAAAAGCATTATTCAGGCGGGGAGGTGAACGATAAAAAAATATAATTTAGTTTCTTGTGATAGCTAATAGCGTTTGTCAGTATATAATAGGTCGGCTGAAAAGTTTTTGGTCTGATACATGTCACCCTTTAAAAAAATCACTCATCATGTAGAAGGATTTGCCTTTGCCTGTTTTCCGGTGTAACCACCTCATTTGGGCTTCCAGAGCGTTCAGCATCATTTGTGCCTATAGGAGGGCGTTTAAATTCAGTATACAAGTAAATGATGAGTGATTTTTCGGGAGGAGTCCCCGTAACACTTATCAAGCCATTGCTTTCCTTGAACAGTATTTTTTCCCATCAAAAAACAGTGTTTAATCAACACACTAAATTAGGCTTTTCCATTGTTTTGAAAATGTCAAAAGTAGCTCCACTAAAACCACTGTAGCTTGTAAACTAATCGTCGAAATGTCATGAAATTTTGACACGTATCGTTTGAAGGTTGGTACTTCCTAAAAATCATATGGATTTTTTGAAAAGGGCGACATCTATGTATCAGACCACAAACTTTTCAGTTTATGTGTTAGTTTCTTTATTGTTATGATCTTGACTTTCGTCTATATGGTAAGAAAGTAGCTTAGAGCCTTGCAGATGGAGCAGATTTTCATGTCAGTGAAACCTGTTGGTGTTTCATGGCAGTTCTACTTAAATCTGGATGTATTGCCTGGTTTATATATATCAAATTTTGAAGACACGTTTTGTTCATTTACAATATAGTCTGACAGATTGTACTGCATATAAAGGGTGTAATGCACATAAATAAATTTGATTTGTTCACACATTAGTCTGTCAAGTAAGAATGTAACCGCTCGTATTTTTAAAAAAAGTGTTTCGAGAATATTTTTTGCCTTCAATGTATCCTTTGGTGTGTTAACAATGGCGCAATTAGTTTGGTAAGTTGTCCAATCGCCTTCTGCATCAATAATCGCCTGACATCTTCGAGGCATGCTATCGACGAGATTTTTTGCATACTCTGCAAATTTTTCGAAAGTCGCGAGACAACTAAGTGAAATTCCTCAGAGGAGCTTTCTCTTTACAAGGGCCCAAAGATTTTCAACAGAGTTGGCATCCGGCGATTGTGAGGGCCACTCTTCGCGACGTTATTTTCGAGCAGCGAAAGTATCTTCAACGTGCTTCAGAATTTGACACCATGAGCACGAGTATGTTGTCGAATGGTCTCAGGGGAAACATTCAAACCCTATTTTCTTAATTCTGCCTTGAGGCAGCGTCAATTTCGAGTCCCGTGAAAACAAAGACATGATTCGTTTTTTCGACTTTCGGAGTAATTTTGCCTAGCGAGCCAGGTTATGGGAAGTCGTCGACATTTTTCGTCTCGTTAAAACGAATCTACCCACTTCTTCATGAACGATACCGACTTTTTAATATATTTAGCGGCCTCGGAATGTGCCATTTTAGGCCCCTTTGGATGGGAACAAAGAAAGATTGCCTCGAACCTATGCGCAAACAAGTTTGGATTTTACGTGATTTGAACGAAAGTTCAGAATCGAATAATACTTTTACTAAAATACGTTATAGACAAAGGTTCCCTCTACCGATTTTTTGTTGAATCGCTATAATCGCATCTATCAAAAATGAATTATCGTGGACACGTTCTTACTTGACAGACTGTATAAACGAGGAGGAGGCGTTTTGAAAAAACAGGGACAGTATCAAAGTTCGCCATTGTTATCTCAATTTAATGAATTTGGGCTTTCTCCTATTCGTTGTTTTACCTATATTGTTTATATCGTTTTTTATTTACTGTACAAAATAAAAAATGACTGTGACGTTATTATATTAAAACAAAAAAAAAATCTTTTCTGAATTGTCACGCAAATTTTAAACTTACTGCACCCCCTCCTTTTTTTATTTTCCTTATTTATAATATCTTCACAAATGTTACAGTTACAGATGCTTCAAAGCTTCAGAGTTTTGATGTCTCTGTCATAAAAGTTGATTGTCTTATATTGAAGTTTTCTTATTAGCCTTTTGTTGACGGCGTCGTATCTCACTTTCGGAAAAATTGATACGGCTTATGTCTCCTACAAAACACCATTAGTGCCGAAAGTTTTGTCGCTTTCAAAGGAATGTTGTTCCTATAATGAAAAAGAAACTTTTATTTATTGGCGACGTTTGATGTCTTAATGAAGGGATTTTAATAAAATAGGAAATTTATGTTTAATCTATGGATGAGATTAAGAATAACACTTAAAATTTTATTTTTTCCTTTCACGATATTTCCCATGTTATATTATTTTAGAAGATGCCTTTTACTTTCCTTGCTAAAGAAAATTATTATACGCGTGAAAAAATTACACTTCGAGATTTTTGCTTTTCTTCACGTTTTCGAGTTCTCAGATCACGAAAAACATAGTCACTCATTTTCGTTGGTCCGTCTGTTTATCAATTTGTCTGTATATTGGCAGTATAACTCTCACACAAAATGAGATATCAGTTTCAAACTTGGTGTATTGATCTTATCTAATGAGGGAATGAAGCCTATAGATTGTAAACGATGTCGCTTCAGGTCAAGGAGGTGAAAGGGGTGGGGTCGATAATTTTTTTATTTTTTAATAGTAATATAGTACCTAGGCTGTCTGAAAAGTTCTCGGCCTAACATATAGATGGCATTAGAAACTGTGAAACCATAACTGTATTGGAAAGTTCCATCCTTTATATAAACACATGTAAAATTTTATTTCGATCTGTCAATTCATTGGAGTAGTAGTAGCTGAATTGAATATCGTGCAGTGATTAAATTCTCTGTTTTGGATGGTTTAATACCAACAGAAATTCATCCAAAATTGTTTAAAGTGTATAGAGATGTATCATCTTGACTGTCCACTGTGAAAAAATGGCCTGCTCTTTTTAAGTCTGGTCGTACAAGCCTCGAAGAGGTCGTCCAAAAACTGCTACGACACCACAAATCATTCAACAAGTCCATGATATGGTGTTAGGTGACGGACGAGTGAAAGCGCATGAAATAGTTGAGGCCATAAGCATCTCGAAAGAATAAACTGGAAATATTTTGCATGAATAATTACATATGAAAAAGCTTTGTGTAAGATGAGTACCGCATTTGCTGATAATTGACCAAAAACGCATTCGAATGGGTATTTCTCAAGTTTGTTTGGACCGTTTTAAGCAAAATAAAATGGATTTCAAGCGTCGTTTCATAACTTTTAATGATACCTAGATCCACCACTTTACACCAGGACAGTCAAAACAATGGATTGAAGCCGGTGTAAGTGCACCAAAAAAGGCAAAAGCGGTCCCATCAGCAGGGAATGTTATAACAACAGTTTTTTGGGATTACAAAGATGTTTTGTTGATCGACTATCTTCAGAAAAATAAAACAATTCACTCTGAATATTACTTTAACCTCTTGGATTAGTTGTATGCAAAAATTCGTGAGAAAAGACCTGCTTTAAAGAAGAAAAGGAGCATTTTTCATCCAGACAATGCACCTGTTTGACGATGGCAAAATTCAACGAATTAAAGTATGAGTTGCTTGAACATCCAGTGTATTCACCAGATTTGGCTACATCTGACTATTATCGTTTTCTAAACCTGAAAAAATTCCTGGCTCGAAAGCATTTTACATCAAATGACGAAGCTGTTGCAGCCGTGGATGGATATTTTGCCGACCTTCCGGAATCGCACTTTACTGATGGTATTGAATTATTGGAAAAATGTTGGAATAAATGTATTGAAGAGTCAGGAGATTATATTGAAAAATAAAACATATTTCACGTCAACAAAAAATTTCTTTTATTGTTACGCTCAGAACTTCTCAGACAGCCTACGGAACTTCTCCTGTTTTGTTTTTGTTGAAATAATAAAGAAATTTTATATCTAAATTTTTATAGTAAAACATATGGCATGAAAGGGATGGGGGAGGAGATTAGAGGGTTTGATTGGTATATATTGTGTTAGCTTATGTCGTCTTTAAGATTTTTGAAGCCGAAAAATCCAAAAATTAGGTTTTCTTTTCATAGCTTTTAATTTTAGCACAGGAAAGGGTTGAAAGAGGCGAGGGTTGTTTAATACTGTATAATGAGCACATTATTTATCGTAAAATGTGTAAGAGGTTAAAGTGGTGGAGTAGGGAGTGAAAAGAGTTGCTTCTTATATTGTATGGTGTTATAGGTCTTTATCAGGGTTTTTGGAGTCAAGGAGTTTGAAAATTAAGTTATTTTAATGACGGAAGGATAAATATATAAAATATATCTATATATATATATATATATATATATATATATATATATATATATATATATATATATATATATATACCAGGTATACAAGTATGAATTGCTGATTTTTTTTTTTTTCTAAAAAAACATGTTAAATTCGGAAGAATGATAAAAAGTGCTTTATTTAAAGCATGCTCCATCGCTTATTATACATTTTTTTCCCATCTTTCGGGCACTTTGTGAATACCACGCCAGTAAAAAATCTTCCCCCCTTTTGCTGCGAACCATTCATTGAGCCATTTTTTCACATCTTCGTACGAACCAAAGCGCTGCTCAGCAAGTGCGTGACCCATCGATGCAAACAAGTGGTAGTCGGAAGGAGCCAAGTCTGGTGAGTAAGCCGCATGGGGTAGAACTTCCCAGCTGAGTGCTTCCAACGTGTTGCGAACTGGTTTTGCCGTATGTGATGGAGCATTGTCATGAAGAAAAATGACTTTGTGTTGCCTCTTTCGGTATTCTGGCCTTTTTTCAAGCAGCGAACGATTCAAATCGGTCAGTTGTTGTGGTAACGTTTAGTAATTAACCGTTTCCCCAGGTTTTAACAGCTCATAATAGATCACGCCCCTCCGGTCCCACCAAACACAGAGCATCGTCTTTCTGCCAAAGCCTTGCGGCCGATGTGGATGGTGCGCCTGGGTCTACCCATGAATTTTTGCGTTTGGGATTCTCAAAATAAATCCACTTTTCATCCCCTGTAACTATACGATGCAAAAACGACTTCCTTTTGTACCGAGCGAGCAAAATGTCACAACGTGTTTTTGCGCTTTTCCATTTGTCTGCCCTTCAACTCCTGTGGTACCCATTCTACCGGTCTTCTGAATCTTTCCCATCTCTTGTAGCCGATTGGAAACAGCTTGTTGACTAACGCCCAATTGCTCGGCGAGTTGTTTTTGTGTTTGCGAATCATCTTCATCCAACAATGCTTGCAATTCCACATCTTCGTATTTTTTTTGGCGGTTTTCCACGTTCCATGTCTGTAACATCGAAGTCACCACTTTTGAAACGCCGAAACCATGGTTCACACGTATCTTGCGATGGAGCATGTTCACCATAAGCTTCTCGAAGTAATCAGTATGATTCAACAGCAGTTTTCTTCATATGAAAACAAAAAATTAATGCTGTCCGCGAATGCTGTTTGTTCGGTATAAATTTCAACATATTGAACACAAACAACACAACACTATGCACACACTTTTCCAATTTATCACTCGTGCGCGTCTGATACTGGTTGATGACACAACAAAATGGCGCAGTGTCAAATCTTTATAGCACAAACTGCATTGGTGCACCATCTGTTGTCTGAAATCCGCATTTCATACTTGTACATCATCATATATATATATATATATATATATATATATATATATATATATATATATATATATATGTATATATTATATATTATTATATATATATATATATATATATATATATATATATATATATATATACATATATACATATATATATATATATATATATATATATATATATATATATATATATATATATATATATATAGATATATATATATATATATATATATATATATATATATGCAGTGTGTCTCAAAAAGTTTTATACAAATGGAGAAAAAGTTTATCTTACCTATCACAAAAAAAAAAATATTTTTGGGTTATGCATCACATGAAAATCCATGTTTAAGCGTCAAAAGTTTAAAATATTTGATGGTATAATGATTTATAATGAAGAGTAAAGTGTGTTTAAATTTAAATACAGAGCAAAATATTAATTGAAAATGTTAATAGGGACTAATAAATTTTGCTCACGTTTAGATTTGTAGCCTTTCTAGTTAAAAATTAAAAAAAATACAGTAAACACGTCAGTAATTGTCGGATTATTAATTGAATAAAGGGAAACGGAGTTAATGAGAAACTAGTGCACTGATTTTGATTATATCATATTTATGTTAAAAATTTGATAACCTTTTAATCTACTTTGCAATAATTACATCCATAATAAATTTGTGCTAATATTATTTTATTTCGAAACTGCAACTTTACTTAATTACTACGTACATAACATAACAACTAAACATGTGGATTAATTCCAAATTTATTGCTCAAGTGTTTCAATGTATCCATCGTCCCTTTCTAAATAGGTAATTGTTCTTCAAGAAAAATCTTTCATTACATCTCTAATTACGTCTGGAGTTATAGCTTCATATGTTTCCCTAATGATTCTCTCAAGATGATCAACATCTTGAAATGGTCTTTTAAGATAAACCTTTTTTTTTTAAGTAGCCCCATAAAAAAAAAGTCTAGAGGGTTGATGTCTTGATACCTTGGGAGCCAAGTAAACTGCACATACCTTCCTATTACTCTACTGTTAAAAATGTGGAGGAGATATTCTTGAATATTTCTCCTACTGTGACATGATGCACCATCATGTTGGTAGCATATACGTTGTCTTTCAATTATTGGTAGGCGATTAGGGAATTCATTATTTAAAAATTCTAGATAACGTTAAGCATTCATATTATTTCGAAAAAAAATGGTCCCACTAGTCTACCTTTGATAATTCCACACCATACATTGGTTTTTAACGAGTATTGATCTCCAGTTTGGATATTGAAGTTAGAATTAACATCGCTCCACCAGCGATAGTTTTGAGAACTTATTGTCCTATTAGAAGTAAATATCGCTTCGCCAGAGAAAAGTATTTGTCTTGCCATAAACTTGTTATCGTCCAACTCTCCTTGAAACCAAGCACAAAATTCAAATCTTCCTTCAAAATCTCCTGCTTTTAAAGTATGGGTAAATTGAAGAATGGTTTAAATTTATTTGATCTTAAAATTCTCGCAACTGTAGTTTTACTGACATTCAATAAAGCTGATCTTTCCGAAGTGAATCTTTTGGCTTTTCTACTACCGACAGCATTACTTGATTTTGATTATTTTCATTTGAAACCAATACCCGATGTTTCTTTTTAAATTTATTTTCCTACAGTTGTGAAGTGTACAGTTTTATCAGGGTGTCTATTATTAAAGATTTCTGCTGCTTCTCTAAAAGTTTTATAATGATCTCCAACTATGAGAACAATTTCAATTTTATCTTCAACACTCAATTTTACTGACATTTCTAATTATTGCAAATACAGACTGACGTTAGCTTTGAGGTTTATTCACAATTGTTAGGAATTTCCAAAGAAATATTCATTTATTTTTAGCGTAAAGTTTGTAGTGATTTAGTTTTTTTTTATTGAATAAATAATTCAACAATTACTGACGTATTTACTGGAGTTTTTTTGGAATTTTTAACTAGAAAGGCCACAAATCTAAACGTGAGCATAATTTTTTAGTTCCTATTAACATTTTCAATTAATATTTTGCTATGTAATTAAATTTAAACACTCTTTACTCTTCATTAAAAATCATTATTTTCCCTGTATACCATCAAATTTTTTAAACTTCTGATGCTTGATTATGGATTTCCATGTGATGCAGAACTTTTAATCGAGAATAATTTTTTTTGTAATATGTAAGATATACTTTTTCTCCATTTGTATAAAACTTTTTGGGACACACTGTATATATATATATATATATATATATATATATATATATATATATATATATATATACATATACATATATATATATATATATATATATATATATATATATATATATATATATATACATATATATATATATATATATATATATATATATATATATATATATATATATATATATATATATATAATATATATATATATATACAGTGCCACCTCGATAATCCGGATCTCCATCAAACCGGATTCTTTAATAATCCGGATTTGATAGTACTAGGTAATCTGGACCTGCGTTTTTAGACATCTACTTAATTTAAACTACATGGGAAAACTGAAATCGATAGTGAGGGGATTCCCCTAACTTCCAGTCTTACACATCTGGGATTCACACAAACTGGAGGTGCATTTGATTTGCCTACAACGCATCGCGTATCGCGTCTAAAGGTTAAGGACTTTATAGTTTTTTATTTTACTTTATGTGGTTCATATAAGTATGTAAACGTTTGTTTTTACGTATATGTACCTACATATTAAAATGCCTTCTAAAAGAAAACAAATTACACTAACAATAAAACAAAATTCCGATATATTAGAATGACTAGTTCTTGGTGAAAGCGGAAACGTGTTGGCAAACGAATACGGAGTAAGAATATCCACAATTTCGGATATAAAAAAGAAGCAAGGGAAAATCAAAAGGTATGTATATATGATTTATTTTAAAGATAATTTTGGACACTCACTGTGGACGTGTAACTTCTTTTAGATTTATTTCCAAATATGATTCCGTTCCTGGCGTCAGAAAAACCTTACGAAAAGCCGAATATCCAGAAATAGAAACTCGTTCGTATACATGGTTTTGTACGCAACGATCAAGGCACGTCCCAATTTTTCACGAAATTTTATCAGGCAAAGCAAAACAATTTTACACTGAAACCTACGGGAATGATACTTTTAGAGCTAGCAGAGGCTGAATTTCTAACTTCAGAAAAAGACATGGTCTGCGTGCTTTAAAAGTTTGTGGCGAAAAACTACCCAATGATGAAAGTGCCGTCGATCCTTTCCTAACTTTAATGTTGCATGCTGATGGATCACAAAAATTAAAGTTGTTAGTGATAGGAAAGGCAAAAAAAAAAAAAAAAAATCCGAGGGCTTTTAAAAATGTGAACATACCTGTTGAGTACAAATCATCTGCCAGTGCATGGATGACTACAGCCATTTTCTTAGACTGGTTTCATCATTCTTTTATTCGTCAAGTCAAAGGTCATTTAAGAAGTCTCAACTTGTCTGAAAGAGCCCTGCTAATCGTTGATAACGCTTTGAGCCATGAAAATACAGAAGAGCTGACTAGTGAGGATGGACAGTTTACAACATTATTTCTTCCACCAAATTGTACTGCACTTTTGCAGCCTATGAACCAGAATGTAATCAGACTGACAAAATTATTTGTTCGGAAAAGTCTTTTAGCCCATATTTTATCAAATAATGAAGAGAACCCTGTTAGGTTATTAAAAAGCATTAACCTAAAAGATGCTGTATGTCTACTATGCAATTCATGGGAAAAAGTCTCCCCTGAAATCTTGAACAAGTGCTGGCACAAAATTATGGCTTATGTGACAGATACCAACCCAGACAAAGAATATGATGCTAAAGACCTGATTCCTCTGAGTAAATTGCGACACAATTTGCTTTCCACGAATGAAGAAATGAAAGGTAAAGCCTGAAATTTTTCTTTTAGTATTTTTTTGGTTAATTCGTAAATATTTAACAGATGTTTCAGATATGCTGAATGTTCTCACTGAGCAGAATCTCACGAACGTGGAAATATGTAATTGGCTTGAAAATGATGAAGATTTGTTACCACTGGAAGACATCGATGATACAGATGAACAACACGAGAGTAATAATGAAGGTTCAGAGTTAAATACTAATACAAACCAGACTGTTAAGAACACTGTGACGAATGATGAGGCAGTTAAAAGTTTCAATGTGTGCATGAGATGGGCAGAAGAAAATGTGATGTTCTTGTACTTCAAAGATTAAAAGAAATTGCTTTTATGATGAACCAGAGAAGGGTCAAGCAAACAAAAATTACAAATTTTTTTACAAAGTAAGATATGCTTCTATTTTAAATATTATTCTATGTATGTACTATTGTTTTTTAGTTGTTTCGTATTAAATGATTCGTTTTTTAATATAAATAATGTCCTGCTTCAGTAATTCGAATTATTTACTAATTCGGATCACCGCGGTTTTAATAAGTCCGGATTATCGAAGTCGCACTGTATATATATATATATATATATATATATATATATATATATATATATATATATATATATACATAGGGTAAATGAAGAAATAAGAGTGCTGTATGCAGCTTAGCTATACTATATTCTACTTGAAGTTCTTAGTATACAAGCTTCTATAACTTATTGGGGCAAAAGTTGACAATATTTTTTTTAAATACAATGTACCACGAGAAATCATAGTTCTTGAGAATAGATCATGCCAAATTCAAGTGGCAAACTGAATCGTCAATTCAAACATTTGTATATAATGATTCAAAACTCCATACTGTTTTCCTCTGGGAAGATTTCAAAGCCATTTTCTCATACTTTTTCATGGATTATGCCACATGCCTTGGACTTGTTTGGCGCCGGTTCGCCACAGAAAACCCACTATTTCGACTGTTCTTTAGGGTGCTCTGATAAATTCATGTTTCGTCAACAGTTGAATGAATCGACGCCAAAAATCATTCCGATTGCGCTTTAATATCGCAAGGCATTCTTTTGAAGTTGACACACGTGCGTGTTTATTGTCAACTGTGAGCAGTCGAGGCAGCCACTTTGTGGAAAACGTTCTTATGCCCAAATGTGTTGTTAAAATATTCTGTACCCGTTTAGTTGAGATACCCACAGTCTCAGTAATCTCACGTACTTTCACTCTTCGATCATTTATCATTATATCCTGGATTTTTTCAAGTACTGAAGTGATGTGCTTATTTGGACGACCTGGACGTTCTTAATCAAAAATGCTCGTACGGTCAGGTTTGAATTCAGCTGTCCAATATTTTGTGGTCGATAACGAAGGCGCAGAGCTCCCATAAACTTCGCTCGCTTTTGTCTCATCGTTTGTTTTCTTTTTCAAAAACAAATATTTTATCACTGCTCGATATTCCGTTTTTTCCATTGTTGTAAAATTACAAAAGTTGTTCTATTTAAATGACTGCCACTCACAAACTAAATCATTTATGTTATGTTTACAAGAAATATAGTATTTTAAATAATACTAGCTCCCGCCTTCTCTGGCCGAACCAGTTACTTATCATACAACCCTCGTAATTTGCAAGTTCCAGCGCAGCTTCAAGTTGAAAAAAATCACTTATACCATAACAACAACCACTGTGATACTATCGTTTGCTCGACATACTTTTTTCTTTCATTCACTGGAACAATATTTGCAGTATAACTGTTCCAATAATGACTAGCAAACACAAATCGACTAGCCGCAGTCATAATTAAATGATTTACCTATGCTGAAACATAATAACGCTGAGAAAATTATTTTCGGTCACTGTGTGACAGACGTGATGTTTGCATAGAGGCCGCAGAGCTTTCGGTAAATAGAGTGACAGTTTAAATTGGTGTGTTTTATGTTTTAAAGTATAAAAAGGGGGTTTATTGGTATAGTAGTATTTGTTATACCTAATGGTGATCCATAGTGCAGTTACGTTAGTTAGTTAATTTATTTCTATCTTGATTAAAATTATTAAACTATAAAAACAACAGTATTCTCTGAATAACTCTAGCGGGTTTAATTAGATAAGAAATTATAATTCCTTGGATTACACTGTGTCCAGTTGGAGTGACTTACTGCCGTTTTGCAAACGAAATATCTTCAGAGGTATTTACTCTTCGATATTAGAATAACCTCGGAGAGGCACAAACTAAGTACCGTGATCAAGTGTAGTAATCGGTTTCCACACCTTAACCTTTATTTACATCGTATGGGTGGTTATACATTTCGACCTAGTCTTGCTGTGTCCTGTAGTATGCTGATGATCAGCTATTGCTGGTTGTACAATTTGTTTCTTTTTTATACATTTTTCATGTTCCTTAGATCTAGTGGATATTAATCTACCAGTTTCTCCTACGCACGACACGAACAGTCAGCTTTATAAACACCCTCAGTTTTTAAATGAATTCTTAATTTACTTGTATTCAATCTTTTACGAATGTTAGATCTTTTAAATCCTTAGGGTATTTTGTCGATAGTATCATCATCATTCGAATTTATGATTAAGCGAGAGCCACATTTTACAACACTGTAAACAAAAGAGCACAGAGGAAATGTTTATTGCAACTAGAATTTAGCGGTATTATATGTCTGTTTTGATTGGTGTCTGTAATCTCAGTAAATTTTGGTTGATATGGTGGGCACTTTTAATTTACGGTATTGTAAAATTTTGTTTCTCTTAATTACAAAGTCCCATATAGTACAATCGTTTTATCTACATGTACAGTCTTATTACTGCTTTACCTGGGAGTTGTGTTTTTAAATCAATTAAAATAGCGTGTAATTTGTTACAAATCGTTTTATTATTTCTCAAAATATTTGCATGCGTTCCAACTAATTTCCAAAACATTTTTTCCACTCTGAAGTTGTTACCTCAATGATTTGGTTTTGGAGGAATTCAACAGCTCCTTGAGGTGATGAAAATCGGTGTCCACTCCGTTTTTTTTGATATTCGGGAACAAAAAGAAATCGTTAGGTAATGAATCAGTTTTTCTCCGTCAAACAATCATTTGTTTGACGTGCTGTGTTAGAGCTGACATTGTCATGATGAAGAATGATGCGATGTTTTTGGTTGTTGCCAAAAGTTGAACGAAGCGATTCGAGGCATTGGTGTTGATTTAGACTTTTACTAAAATCGAAAAAAAACTTCCAACGAAAACCTGCACTTGCAATTTCTATTTGATCACAAAACTGTTTTTTTTTTTTTTTTAAACTCTCACTGCAAACAAACTACTCGGCCAATTTCTGAGCTACCAATGTTTTAACAATAACAATGATAATGTCACATCTTAGTAGCGGCTTCTAGTGGCCGTTTGTAAAAACTTAAAAGACGACTCTCGTATCCTAAGAAAGCACTAGTCGATTTCTTGGTTTCTGATAACATCGCAGAAAGATTAAATAGATGGTGGGAATACTTTAAAGAAACACTAAATGGAGATGAAAATGAGTTGAATGAGAAATAGGAAGCAAAATTAACTGAAGGGCAGGAGGGGACAAATAAACCCTGCAAAGAAGAAATAAGAGAAATACTCAGAACCCAAAAAAATAAGGCCCCGGCTGGAAATTGTAGAACTGATAAAAGCTGGAGGAGTAGATCTGGAAAATGAAATATGCCGGTTGGTGCAAGAAATATGGGAACCAGAAAAGATGCCCGTGAGCTAGAGAGAGTCGCTCATTTGTCCATTATACAAAAAAGGAGAGAAATCTGTATTGCTAATTATAGACCAATAGCCTTACTGGATGTCGTGTACAAGATAGTAGTGTTGACTATCAAAAACAGACTAGCAGAGAAAGCCAAGTGGATTCAGGAAAAATAGATCGGTTACAGACAAGATATTTTCGATTAAGCAAATCTAAGATAATAGCTTAGAACAAAATTTGGCACTACACTTGGTCTTTGTGGATTTCAGAGAAGCATATGACTCTGTAAATAGAGAAGGACTCTACAAGATAATGGAAGAACCAAAAATTCCAAGTAAATTGATTCGCATGGTGAGAATGACCCTGAATGACACAGAAAATAGAGTGTTGGTTGAGGGCAAAGTATCAGACAAGTTTAAGGTGAAGAGAGGATTAAGACAAGACCAGTATCGACATGTCTATTTAAGTTGGTACTAGAGAAAATAATCCGGGAGTCAGAAATAGAAACAAATGGAACGATATACCAACAAACCTGCCAATGCTTGGCCTATGCGGATGATGTAGCAGTGATTGCAAGAGCAAAAGAAAACCTCAAAAAAAGCCATAAGTAGAATAGAAGAAAGGGGAAGGATGAGAGGACTAAAGATAAATGAGGAAAAAACAAAAAACATGGAAATTACAAAGAAGAAGGATAATAAAAACAACAAAAGTTTAGATATAAGAAACAACTTAGGAAAAAGATATATGTTTGAAAAAGTAGACAAATTTAATTATCTGGAAGTAACAATAACAGAGAGTGGACAAGAAAGGACGGAGATACAAGAAAGAATAGCGAAAGGACAGAGATTTTTGGGGGCAATGAATCCAATATTGAAATCAAAGAATGTATCAAGAAAAGCAAAAGAAAGAATATATATGACAGTTGTCAGATCCATGGTGACATATGGATGCAAAACGTGGAAACTGAATGCAAGAGAAAAGGAGACGTTGGAGGTGTGGGAAAGGAAAGCTTTGAGAAGAATCTACGGAGGAAGGAAAGAAGAGGGACCGTGGAGAAGAAGAACAAACTATGAATTAAAATGCCTATATACGAAACCCCTTATAAGCCAGATCATAATAAGCCAGCAATTAAGATGGTTGGGACACGTGGCAAGGATGAAGGAAGAAAAAGACAGGCAAAGCAAGCCCTAATAAGAGGAGTGGTTGGAAGAAGAGGCAAGGGTAGCCCTCGATCTACATGGATTCAGGCAGTAAAGCAAGATCCGGAGTTGATGGGAATCCCGCACTGAGAAAAGCTAACAGAAGACAAAAAGAAGTGGAGACAAGTATGTAACCAAGCCATGAGCCTCTAAGGCCCCTTGAGCTATATAATAATATAAACATAACGAATAAGTAGTGACGATAAAGGTGAATCAAATCCACGCGAGCGGAGCCGCGGGCACGGCTAGTATAATATAAAAAATATGAAAATAGTAAAAGGTTGATAGATTGTTTTGGATAGATATAATGGTGTTACTGAGTATTCATGTATCGATTTCTATAAGTTGTCTTGAAGGCACCATTCGATTCATTATTTAATGTAGATCTTATGCTCGAATGTTGTAGACTAAGCTGCTCTAAAAAGGCATTCGGGTATTTTTTACAATGTGGCCAGATGATTCTTCACAATGTGCGTCTGAGGTTTTTTCATAAAATATTCGTAGAATATATAGATGACGGACATCTATCAAAAATAAATTAAGCTGATTGTGTCTAAATATGTTTGACATTATGAAAGTTGAAGCCTTAATTGTAACATTTCCATGCAATAATTCAGCATTAAATCCCACTTTACAGTTTTAACTTTTATGTAAAAACTTTTTGTTTAAAAATAATTTAAGAGATTTCTAAGAGATTTACCTATTTTGTATGTTATCGATTTTATAGTAGTTACCATTGGACGAAGTGCCCCATTGACCTTCTAAACTTTAGAAGCCCATAAAATCTAAGGGTCTTCGATCTGTCTAGTGTGAGAAATTTTTATTCCTCAGAAGTAGATATTGGTTAAGTTCCTAATTTGTCTCCCGATTTGGCTGGTTAGGTCAGATTTAATAGTCTTGTAGGTGTTGTTCTTTAGCAGTTCATGTGTCGTCTCGACTTATCTGTTTTTATCTATGATTGCTATGGAATTTGACTTACCTATTGCTAGTATTGAGTGACATTCAGGTTTAGTTCTTTTAAGGTACTTCTTTCATTTGATAAAAAGTTCGATTTGGGTGGTAGACGTATTCAGTATTCTAAGCTTGAAGAGTAAAGATATGAATATGCTTCGTGTTCGTTAGCAAATTACGAGAGAGGAGAATCAGAATTTTTAATTAAAAGGATAGAGAGGAAGATTTTTAGTGGGGTTAGGGTCCAATAATTGAAATGATGGATTTCTATATATTAATTTAAATGGCTATGTTAAGATTCCATGCCTTTCTAACTTTTTAAATTTTAAAAATTGCGAGTTCCAAATTTTAAATCGTGAAGTGATACCAGCCCTCCGAACTTAAATTCACGCCTGCCTAAAGTTATTAAAATTTCGCAATTTTTATCACACTAGCTAGCAACAAAGCAGCTGCTTAAGAATAAAGTTCAGCACAAGAGCAATAGATGGCGGAGTTTAACAAAGGAATAGAACATGCGGGTATACAATTCATTGTCTAAGTGGAAAACTATGAAGATACAAGATTGAAGAAAAACGATAATTACGAAATGCTTATTAAAAGTACCAAGATTTATGCTGCAAATGCATAGAGGATAATGAAAAATACTTGAAGAGAAGTTCAGTCGGCGGAGATAGATGTATGTATGCAATTACTGGAAATATCTAGAAAAATCAGAAATCGAAATGAAGATGTACTATTATGTGTAAGTGTGGGTGTTTTTCTCACTAAAATGAGACAAGATTAACGACAAGAATTACGAGATGAATACCAACAAACCACAAAAAATTTGGAAGAACGAAAAGGATCTAGACAAAAAAAAATCACCAGAGCAACAAGCTTTAGAGAATTAAAAGGGGACCAATGGAACGATAGGAAGGTATGAAGTCTAGCCGTCGCCCAGTGGGTAGAAAAAAACATTACCATTCAAAAATCCCTACGGACTTCAAATTTCATCGGATCACAGTATTTTTTTTTAAATCATCCTAGAAAAGAACTGTCGAGCCATACTTTTGGAAATATATATTTTAAATGGTCATTTTGATATCGAAAAATTTCCAAAGAAAAATAAAAAATACTATTGACTTTACTACTGATTTACTATTGACTAGACATATGTATTCCCAGGTATTTTTGGTCACTGAATCTAAATATGATATCCAATTTCTTAATAAAACTATTGATTTCTAGTAATGGTCCAAAAATTGCCTCAAAGTAGTCAAAAACGGTTAAGTTAACAGTAATAACGAGACATATATACTCCGACGTATTTTTAGTCACAAATATAATTGATTTCGAATAAAGGTCCAAAAATGGCCTCAAAACGATCAAAAGTGGTTAAGTCAGGAAACATATTTCGATGTATTTGCGGTAACTGAATTCAAATATTATAAAAATAGCCAGATATGTTATATTGGTAACTCGATTCAAATCTAACGTCTGATTTGTTTATGTATCTATGCGATTTCAAGGTCATTAAGGAGCAGAATCAAATATGTAACGAGCCTTAAGCCTAACATAACTTAACGGATTAAATCATAAAAAAGAAGAGGAGGAGAGACTTTTTATATTTGGTTGTGATATAAAACTTTATTGTAGGTGAAGTGCTAAGATATGAATTAGTAAAGTAAAAAATTTGAGGTCGTTTTTGGACCATTACTCGAATTCAGCAATTAGCAAATCGGATATCGTATTTGGAATCAGGACCAAAAATATGTAGGAATACATATGTCTGGTCAATAGTAAATCAATAGTAAAACAAATAGTATTTTTTTTCTCGGATTGATCAATTTTTTATCACAGTATTTGCGTAAAATCTCCTTTTAAAATACACTTACTTACTTACTTAATCCTTGTGCCTTTGTACCCCTTTAGGGGTGTAAGGCCCGTGGAGTTGAGTTATTCTATATTTATCTTTTCCATATTTTCTTCCACCTCTTTTCCACACTCTATTCCTCTTTGGCTACTGCCTCTCTAACATCCCCCAACCATGCCCTTCTAGGTCGGCCTCTTGTTCTTTCCTTGCTCACTCTGACTTCACACACATGTCTAACTATTCTTTGTCCAGGCATCCTTTCGACGTGACCATAGCATCTTAGTTATGCTTCCTCAACTTTTTCCACCATTGGTTTCAGGTTCAAATTCTTTCTGAGTTGTATATTCCTAACCCAGTCCATCCTTGTTTTGCCCTCTATTTTCCTTATGAATCTCATTTCTGTAGTCGTTATCTTTTCTTTCTGTCTTTCTGTTATTGTTCATGTTTCTCCTCCATATAAAAGTATTGGTGTTGCAACCTTCTCGAATACTTGGGCTTTAATATTTTTCTGGTATCTCTTTCTTTCCTAGGAATGTATTCTTTATACTATTAAATAATCTTCCTCCTGTTATTATTCTCTCCTTGATCTCCTCTTCTATCCTTCCATCCTCCCTTATTGTTGATCCCAAATATTTGAACTTCTCCACTTGGTACAGCCTTTCCTCTCCTATCTTTATTTCATGTTGTCGCTTTTGCTTTCCTATAGTCTTTGTCTTTTCTTTATTAATTTTCATGTTTATTTTTTCCAATGCTTCTTTATATATCCGCATGTTCCTATTAAGCGTTTCCTCGTCTTTTGCTATAATAACTATATCATCCGCATAGCATAGTTCTGATATTTCTATCTTATTCATCTTGAATAGTCTATAGTCTTACATCTTACATGCTTCTTTTATTGCTTGATCCAGAACTATTGAGAAAAGAATGGGGTTCAGGATGCATCCCTGCCTAACGCCCATAGTTGTTTCAAATATATTAGATCTGTCTTGTCTTGTTCTTACATAATTTGTTGATTCTTTCTATAAACTCTGTACGCCTTTTATTATTATTTCTGGTAAAATATAAGTTTCCAAAATATGGCACGATAGTTCTTTTTTAAATTTTCTTTCTATGATTTAAAAAAAAAAATATATGGTGATCCGATGAAATTTGAGGTCTGTAGAGATTTTTGAACGGTAATGTTTTTTCTTTCTACCCATTTTGCGTCGGATAACATGCAAGGACGTTTTGATTCTGTTATGCAGATAACCAAAGGAGTTGATGTAAAAACGAATATCCAATAAATAATCCTATAACAGCAGTTTCACGTAACAAACGTGATAACAATTTTTTTCTAAATAATTCCTTCATTGGTATGTGAAACTCTTCAATAATCCACATTTAGTGTAGTTCTTGTCCAGAAACTGTTGAGCAATGAGTGCTTATCCATCTCCATTAAACAATGCCCAACATTATTTTTCAAATATTACATAATGTTGAATGTATTAAAAAAATAGTTACAGAAAAAGTAAAGTTTCCAATATTGTTCTTAACATATCATCGTCTCTACTAGATTGAGTACTAAAAATAATTAACACGAAAGATACAGCGTTTCAACGTTGTTAATTCTTAGACATTAATTGTTAACGACGTTGTCACCGCGAGTTAAGCTCGGTTTACACTTCACGCTCACATTTTTCAATTGTCATCAGGATGTGTCAGTTCACATCAAGAGTTGTTTTCTTATTTACGTCTAGTGTATGGTGTGTTGGTTATAAAATAACTGCCAAGTTCATATTAATAAAGGTAGAAGAGTTCATAGGAGTAAAAGCAAAATAAGCGAGTAAATGAAATTTTGTGTTGTATTTTTTTTAATTCAGTAAAATTAGGAGCATATTAACAAATTCACCTATTATTAATTGTCATACTTCATTTAAATACATTTAGATGATTTTTTTAATCTGGATTTAAAAAGTGAAATCGTAAGTTTTTACCGATGATCTTTTTAGTGTTCCGTACGGAACACTTATAAAGATCACTTCGGTGTCTGTTCGTCTGTCTGTCCGTCTGTCTATCCGTCTATCACACCTGATCTTCTCCGAAACTATTTGACATAGAAATGTGATATTTGGTACTAATATAGGAATTGATGGCCTCATCAGAGTCGTGTAGTTTTGAAAGTTAAATTCTGACTTAAAGGGTTTGTTTTGGGGGCTGAAATCGGAAATGCAAAAAAAAAAAACTACCGGGTCATCGAGTGGAGTATCAAATAAAAGCTTGTGAAAGCACGAATTCAAAAATATATATAATGTAATACTTGCGCACACTTTTCTTTCTATTATTTTTAAAAAATTGCAAAAAATCGGGGGTCCCCCCTTATCTCGAAAAGTATTGTTCAAAAAATTTTGAAAAAATTCCGGAATATTTTTGATAGGGTGTAAATTAAGTTGGGGATGTGGAATCTTTGGCAATAATATATATATATATATATATATATATATATATATATATATATATATATACATATATATATATATATATATATATATATATATATATATAATATATATATATATATATATATATATATATATATATATATATATATATATATATATATATATATATATATATATATATATATATATATATATATATATATATATATATATATATATATATATATATATATATATATATATATATATATATATATATATATATATATATATATATATATATATATATATATATATATATATATATATATATATATATATATATATATATATATATATATATATATATCTATATAATATATATATATAATATATATATATATATATATATATATATATATATATATATATATATATATATATCTATATATATAGTATATACAGGGCGACTCCGTAATCCATGTAAATCGAGTTAGTGTGGATTTCTAGGATAAAAATATGACCATTTAACCCAACTTACCTTAGTCCACAAATTCGTAATTTTTGAGATACTGTGTGTCAAAGTTATACTTTTATTTTAATCTTTCTCAAGGAGCTTTATTAATAATTGTACTATTTGCACAAGTTTCAGTGCTTAGGGGTTTTCTGAGATGAGAAATCGAAATCAACTAACAGTTTTGTTGTAAACTGTAGGGGGCACCACTTATTGCACTGTGTATACTTTTAAACTGTCATAACTTTTTTATACCACTCTGTATGATATTTTTAATTAAATATTTGTATTTTTCGCCTTCTTCTCTCTGAAAAAACTCTCTTGTTATATCACCACTACACCAAACACTTTATTTTTGCACTCGACGCGCGTTTCGCTAACCATGTTAGCTTCATCAGGAGCGATGATTGACTAAAGCTAAACTATAAATCTACCCTATTTATACTTAGTCTAACCCTTGAATTACTTAAGCGGAACTAATGAGATAGGCAACGCCGTCAGTTCCGATCAAGTAACCAGTAGAGAGGACTATAAGGAATAGGCCCTCTGTCTACTTTTACATTTTATGATTTCCATACTTTCGTATGCGTTCAACAATCTCCTATCAGATACATATTTTATTAATCTTAGATTATCTAATGTTACAGTATGATCAGCTTCCAGGGCATGTTCGGCAATGCTAGAGTTTTCTGTTCTACTGTATTTTAAGTGTGCTAAATGTTCTTTAAATCGTGTTTTAATTGACCTTTTAGTTTGCCCAACATACTTTTTGTCACAATCATTACAACTAATTTCATAAATTCCACTTTTCTTACAATTAGGAATCTTATCTTTGGGATTTCCTAAGATATTCCTCAGATTGTCTAATGACATATAGACTAAGGTGAGGCCTACCTTATTAAATACCTTATTGAGTCCCTTGCTATATTTCGGATTATATGGTATGGAGACATACTTGGTGTTATTTTCTTCGCGTGTAAAAAAGGTGGAATTCTGAATATTAAACCTAAACTTATGTCTATTTATTAGCTTATTTACTAAGTCATCGTCAAAACCATTAACTCTAGTTATATTTCTAATAAGATTCCTTTCTTTATTAACGTTTACTCTATTCAGAGGGAAAGTGACCAAACGATGAACTAAAAAATGTAATGAGGCCTTTATGAAAAGGTAATAAGAAATCCATCACCGAGAATGATATCAGAGGTTAAAAATTCTTTAAAAAAATGTAAGAACCTTGTCTCCGATTTGCTAAAATTTAAATTAAATGTGAGTAATCCGACCATACCAAAATTGTATTGCTTACCCAAAATTCACAAACCTGGAAAAGCAATGTGACCCATTGTTTCATCGGTCGGCTCACCCACATATTTAATATCCAAATAGTTATCAAAAGAACTTGAGAATTTACCATTAAATACTTTCGCAGTGAAGAATTCATTGATAAAACAAAAAATCTAGTTCTCAATGAAGGTGAAGTCTTAATTTCTTTTGATGTTAGTTCTTTGTTCCCAAGTGTGCCAATTCCACAAACTTTACAATATCTCGAAGAATTACTTAGAATGAATGACTTTGAAGACAAAATTGTTCGTGAATATTTAACATTATCTAAACTTTGTATGGAATAAAATTATTTCCAATATAACAATCAATTTTATGTTCAGAAAGAAGGAACAGCTATGGGTAATTGCTTATCACCATTCATAGCCAATTTATTCATGAGTAAGTTTGAAATCGAAGCCAGTCAAGAATTCGAATATTTCCCAAGGGTATGGTATAGGTATGTGGATGATATTTTCGCGATTTTTGATACAAAGAAAGCAAATATTGATGATTTTGTTTCTAAGTTAAATAGCCGGTATGATTCCATTAAATTCACTTACGAAGTTGAGAACAAAGGACAATTGCCTTTTCTAGATATTTTAATTATTAAAAATAATAATAGATTAGAATTTGATATCTATAGGAAGGACACAGTAACAGATAGATATATTCCTAATG
Source organism: Pachyrhynchus sulphureomaculatus (assembly GCA_019049505.1). Lineage (NCBI taxonomy): Eukaryota > Metazoa > Arthropoda > Insecta > Coleoptera > Curculionidae > Pachyrhynchus > Pachyrhynchus sulphureomaculatus. Next base: position 71,187,573 of record CM032456.1, read on the forward strand.
ATTTATTTCATTGCAAACAACATAAATTAGCCTCATTACATTTTTTAGTTCATCGTTTGGTCACTTTCCCTCTGAATAGAGTAAACTTTAATAAAGAAAGGAATCGTATTAGAAATATAACTAGAGTTAATGGTTATGACGATGACTTAGTAAATAAGCTAATAAATAGACATAAATTTAGGTTTAATATTCAAAATTCCACCTTTTTTACACGCGAAGGAAATAACACCAAGTATGTCTCCATACCATATAATCCGAAATATAGCAAGGGACTCAATAAGGTATTTAATAAGGTAGGCCTCACCTTAGTCTATAAGTCATCAGACAATCTGAGGAATATCTTAGGAAATCCCAAAGATAAGATTCCTAATTGTGAGAAAAGTGGAATTTATGAAATTAGTTGTAATGATTGTGACAAAAAGTATTTTGGGCAAACTAAAAGGTCAATTAAAACACGATTTAAAGAACATTTAGCACACTTAAAATACAGTAGAACAGAAAAGTCTAGCATTGCCGAACATGCCCTTGAAGATGATCATACTGTAACATTTGATAATCTAAGATTAATAAAAAATGTATGTGATAGGAGATTGTTGAACGCATACGAAAGTGTGGAAATCATAAAATGTAAAAGTAGTTTAAATAAAGACAGAGGGCCTATTCCTTATAGTCCTCTCTACTGGTTACTTGACCGGAACTGACGGCCTTGCCTATGTCATTAGTTCCGCTTGAGTAATTCAAGGGTTAGGCTAAGTATAAATAGGGTAGATTTGTAGTTTAGCTTTAGTCAATCATAGCTCCTGATGAAGCTAACATGGTTAGCGAAACGCGCGTCGAGAGCAAAAATAAAGTGTTTAGTGTAGTGGTGATATATACGGAGTTGGGTGTAAATTGAATGAAAATTATCACGAATGCATTTCCTTTAATAATTCATCTGGTATATAAAAAAAAATTAAGGTCATCAGTTTTCAACAAAGATCAAAAAACAAACTTGAGTTGAAAACTCATTTGGGTTATCTTTTTTTACTTTCTTTGCTAAGGGAAAATACTGTAATATTACACTTCGAGATTTGCTTTATTTCACATTTTGGGGCTATTCGATTACAAAAAAATAGTCAGTTTATTGTTGCAAAAAAATGTTATATATCTTGTTTTTACAAGGCTTTTCAATCCACCCTTGTAGTTTTCAGCAAATTTGCTTAAAATCTCAAACATGTTTTCAAAAAGTAATGTCAACAAAATATTAAATTTACTTGAAAAACTGCTTTGGAAATTTTTCGATAACATAATATTATCATTTCATAGAAAATATAGAATGTTTTCTTAGGAAATTATAAAATATTGCGGCATTGTTTAACACACATTAGATGAAATAAGTACTGCCGCGTTATTTACTTACTAGTTTAACACATAATTAAAATGGCAAAATGTTTACCAGTAGTTTTAGTCAAATTAAATATTATAAATATTAAAATTTCTTATAAAATAGGAATTAAAATCCAATTGATATTAAGGGGGTACACCTAGTCACCTGGGTAAAAAAATTCGATTTTTGGATTTTTACATTTTCTTTTAGTATGATATCTTTCTGTAAGTTTCATAAGAATCGGTTAAAAACTGACGAAGTTATAGCAGTTTAAAAGAAGTGTCGTTGCGTAGAGATTTTGGAGCCGGTAGCGAGCAGCGGCTCTCTGGTCAGTCTTCGCCGACCTTAACTCGATTTTAATGTATTTTAAACCTTTTCTTCAAAGAGATTCTTCAATTACGTTTCTTATAAGGGACAAGTCATTCTCATCTGCTATTCTAAGGTTCTATATACGAAACTGGGAATTTGCTCAATACCGTTGTACAGTTCACTCGTAGCAGTTATTAAAGTCTGTATCTTAATTGACGTTGTTAAATATAATGACAGCTGTGGGAGTTCATTGTGGCCGAGATGCACATGACTACGCAGCTAAAGTGGACAGAGAACGAGTCGACCTGGCCGAGCGACAATTGCTACAAAGTACAAAAGCCGATGAATATTCAGCATATGGCCCTGGAGTTGATGATTCATTTACAGGTAAGAATTTATTTTTCTATTGCCGTTTTTTAATTTGATTTTTCAAACCTAAAATGTTAAACGCGTTTTTCTCGAATCTACTTTTTCTTGAAAACCACTTGGCGACGTGCAAGATATCTCAAGCATTATCGAACCGATTTTGATGAAATTTGGTACTTATTTTCTCTATATATGTTGCTTATCTTTGAACAAAGGAGGATTTTATCAAGAACCTTATTTTTAATTAGCAAAAATGTAAAACGTGGTAACGTCATTTTTTTCACTTTTTTGTTTAATCTAATGCCATTTGATGGCATTTTTTTTTAATAATCCTTCGTTCAAAGACAAAATTGATCTTCTAGTAATCTCATTTCTTTAGAAATTTTGATTTCAGATGATCCAGCTCCCAGTAATTAAAATTTAAAAAAAAGGGATCGCAAGGGTGTAGTGCCGCTATATTTTTTTAATTAAAATTTCGCAGATTATATTTTAAGCCATGTATTATTATATAACATAAGAACCTGATTTCTTTGCTAAAAAAATCCTAAAAAACTTTTTTTTTTCAGTTCCATGACGAGGTACGTCCCCTTAATACATTTTGAGCGAGATCTTCTATAAACCGAAACTCACTTCAAAAATAATGCGTTATAATTAGCTTCCTGTTTTGATATTCCTGCATTAAGCGGTGTGCAAGAACCGACACACGGTGGGACGAAGTCCCACTGTGCAGCTTAAAATTCCGACTGTCTTTTCATTTTTAAGAAATTGCATTAAATTGCGTCGAACTTTTTACTGTGTACATTGAAATCTCCATTTTGTTCATGGTAATATATGTTTCTGAGGTCGCTAATTATACTGTAAAAATAGTCTTTTTAGCGAAAATTTTGAGGATTTTAAGCTATTGGCCAATTTCAGTTATTTTTAGCTTTTTTTATAGTTTTTTCAGCTGATAATGAAAGAACGAGGAATTTCTGGTTCAACAATTTTATTTTAAATTAGTAAATAATATATAACACGTAGGCTGAAAAGTTCTTGGTCTCACACATAGATGTCGCCCTCTTCAAAAAATCCATATGATTTTTAGGAAGTACCAACCTTCAAACGATACGTGTCCAAATTTCATGACATTTCGACGATTAGTTTACAAGTTACAGAGGTTTCAGTGACGCTACTTTTGATATTTTCAAAACAATGGAAAAAATCGAATTTCGTGTGTTGATCAAACAGTGTTTTTTGATAGCAAAAAAATACCGTTCAAGCAAAGTAATGGCTTGGTAAGTGTTACGGGGACTCTGCCCCTGGAAAATCACTCATCATTTACTGGTATGCTGAATTTAAAGGCGGTCGTACAGACACAAATGATGCTGAACGCTCTGGATGTTCAAATGAGGTGGTTAGACCGGAACACATCAAAAAAATCCACAAAATTGTTTTGGATGACCGTAAAGTGAAAGTGGGTGAGATAGGTGACACCCTAAAGATATCAAAAGAACGTCTTGGTCATATTATGCATGATTATTTGGGCATGAGAAAGCTCTGTTCGAAATGGGTACCACGTTTGCTCACAGTGGACCAAAAACAACAACATGTTGATGATTCTGAGCGTTGTTTGGACCTGGTTAAGAATTTTTTGATGCGATATGTGACAATGTATGAAACATGGATCTACCACTACACACCTGAATCAAATCAGCAGTTAGCAGAGTGGAGAGCAGCCGGTGAAAGTAGCCCGAAGCGACCAAAGACACAAAATATTTATAAATAAAAAACACTAGCAACCATGATTATTCAGATTTCTTTCCTATAAAACCATGAATAACTTACATAAAATGATGATGAAATTCCCTGTTTTTTTATTATACGGCTCAAAAAAACTATAAAAAATAGTGGAAAATAACCAAAATTGGTCAATAACTTAAATTCCTCAAAATTTTTACTAATAAATTTTTACAGGAATCAGCGACCTCAGAAACATGTATTACCATAAGCAAATTATCGCGATTTCAATGTACACAGTAAAAAGTTCATCGACCAAAAGAATATTATTTAAAAAGAAAGACATCTTCTTCATCTTTCAACCAAATTTAACAAAAAGGTTGCAGTTGAATAAGCTGAAGAGTATTTAGAAAAAAATGCAATATCTTAAAAATTGAAAGGTAGCTGGAATTTTGAGTTGCACAGTGGAACTTCGTCGACTTAAACAGATTGCGTATATATGCTAATTATTTTCTATATATATTTGTGCTTATTAAAAAAAAATACTCTTATTACCCCAGAACCGAACCGGAAAATAGTAGCGCCAGTTGCATTGCATATTGTACTAAAGGGACGTTTTATATTCGTGAAAGACTCAACCTTCCTGACTTTGAATTTCTCCACGATCTAGATCAGAAGAAACATAATTCCCAATGTTAGTTGCTCTGTTAGCACGATAACTTTCGAACGAAATGAGATATAGTTTCCAAATTTGGTACACATATATTCAGGAGAAGGGGTGAAGGTTGATAAATTTTGTATAACTTTAGTGGATTATGAGAGTTCTGTTTATATGGTTGTGATAATGAACAAATTTTAACCATAATCATTTAGTTAAACATTTAAAAATTAGGGGAAGAGTTAGAGGAATTGCGCCGTATTTATCGTGTTTAGGGTCTTTAAAGTGGATGACTGAAAATTATATTATTTTTTTATTATCTCATTTGTTTTGTTAAATTCTTTTCTATTGTTTCACTTTTTTCACAATCGACAAAAGAAGAATATAATTTAACCGTATTCAGCTACAATATTATTGGATAAATTTGATACTATTCTATAACTTAATTAGTACTTAGTATTACTGGAGGCTACCATGAGGCCTAACGATCTGTAGTTCCATAAATTACTTTTTAGCTTTTTCTTGCATTCCAGTTACAAAACTGACAATATCAGCTCGGTCATCAGTTCCTTGTCTTTTAAATTTAAGAAATTTCCTTAAATATTAATAGCAAAGGTCATATAAAAAAATGAAAAAATTTATAGTTTTTTATTTTTTATCAAACTACAGTCTATGGAATTTTTTTTCTAAGCTGAATGATCTCCTCATATCGCTTCAAATCACTAGTTGCTCTGAGACCTCTCTCAGACTCAATGTTTACTGTACCGCAGCGTAAAGCTAGGTTTTTTTGGTCAAAAATATTTGGACAAAAATAGATTTTTATTCAAAATTACACGAAAAATTAAACAAGAAAAACTCCATGATTTTCTATATAGTTTTACATAAATTTTTGCAGTCATGACTTTACACAGATATAAAGGTTTGTTTTCATTGTTTCAGTTTTAGATTTGTCGGACTCAGGTAGCGGCAATTCAATTTATTAACGTGACGATTAAAATGGCAAGAAATCTCAGAATAGGTTGCAAAACACCCGACATTTTATTAACGAAGTGAACCTCTGAGAAGCATCAGTAGATTTCAATTCTTGTAGCAGCTGCATCTTCTAGGGGTACAGAGAGAAAAATATTTACGAAAAAATGTGTTGTAATGAGCTACTGGACACACTTACGGGGCTTGATGCATGCCCCGTTTCGTCACTTTTTTAGATTTTTTTTTACGAGCCTAGCACATGTGCTGCAGGGAAATCCCTAAAGCGATTCCCGTTGGTTTTGAATCGTTGTAAATTGTACTCGATTGGAAACACATTTGCTTGGCAAACTATTTCAAAGTGATGAGGTTCTACACATAAAGATGTACAACTAATTTACGAGGTTACGCTATGTGCTCTTGCATCGCCCCCCCTCCCCTCGGCTCATTGCATCCTTGTAATAAAACAAAGATATTTTATTTTACTTATAAGACACCCCTGTACTTCATTTCTCCATATCTAAACTTTACTCAAAAACAGAAGACATATAACCGCCCATTACTTAATCCCGCACATTTGTGGTGAATGTGACATACTATTTATGATTGTCATAAGTAAAGAGACATGTGGACAAGAACGCTGACCCTGCTGCATCTCTTGAGGGCCGTTCCCATCCTGCTGTAATATTCGTGCAACAAAGAAGTGTGACAGCGGATGTGTCCGAGACAAATTATCCTAAAATATGTTGATACTTATGATACTAAGTTGGGTTGTTATGGTCATAATTTAAGTGGCAATAGTGTTAGCTAAACTATACAGGTGGAAGATAGCATAGTATACTAAATAATACATAGTACACAAATGAAGTTGATTGTAGTTAAGGATATACGAGGGTGTATTAAAAGATCTTGGAAAAACAAGGCAAATAACATTTTTTGCAAAAAATTTTTTTTTTCCAACATAATCCACATTGAGCTCAATATATTGAGCTCTGTATAACACGATTTGCAGCACAGATAACCTCTTCGTTCGACGAAAATTTCTTCCCTCAGCCAACTTTTGAGGTAAGGAAATAAAAAAAGTCACCTGAGGTCAAATCTCGGGAATAGCGCCGGTGGAAAACTATTTTGACTGCACTTTTCTCGCCGATAAAACTGTTTTTGCTTTTTTGGGCGTACTTTCACCTTAGCCAACTCACTATTTTGGCTGCCGTTTTGTTTTCGGGGTGTAATGGTTGATCCAAGTTTTGTCTATGCCACTTAACAAAATTTCCCGCCATTTAGTAGAAATTTACCAGGCTTATCAATCCATCCTCGTATCAAGGATCTAACACGTAGGCTGAAAAGTTTTTTTGGTCTGACACATGAATGTCGCCCTTTTCAAAAAATCCACATGATTTTTAGGAAGTACCAACCTTCAAACGATACGACAAAATTTCATGATATTTCGACGATTAGTTTACAAATTACAGTGGTTTTAGTGACGCTACTTTTGATATTTTCAATACAATGGAAAAAATTGAATTTGGTGAGTTGATTAAACACTGTTTTTTGATGGGAAAACTACCGTTCCAGCAAAGCAATGGCTTGATAGGTGTTCCGAGGATTCTGCCCCTGGAAAATCACCCCTCATTTACTGGTATGCTGAATTTAAACGCGTTCGTACAGTCACAAATGATGCTGAACGCTCTGGACGTCCAAATGAGGTGGTTACACACATAAAAAAAACCCACGAAATTGTTTTGGATGACCGTTAAGTGAAATTGCGTGAGATAGCTGACACCCTAAAGATATCAAAAGAACGTCTTGGTCATATTTGGTGGCGGCCCGTGGCTCACTGGTGTAGTACCTTGATTACTGTGCAGAAGGTCAAGGGTTCAAACCCGTAGGTCGGTATACTTATTTATTAAATTGTTTAAGTATATTTGGCTTAGCCACATACATAGGTAGTAGTTGTTCGCAGAAATGCAATAACGACCGAGGCAGCACTACCGCGTTATCTAAAACAGTGCTGTGAAATACAGAAATGTATGTTCCGGCACTTGAACAACGTTTACGGGTATTACGACATCTTCGCCGATATCCTTAGGATATGAAAAAAGGGTAAAATCCCTACTCAGGTGGGGAGCTGAACGATAAAAAAAATGCATGAACATTTGTGCATGAGAAAGTTCTGTTCGAAATGGGTACCCTGTTTGCTCACAGTGGACCAAAAACAACAACGTGTCGATGATTCTCAGCGCTGTTTGGACCTGTTTAAGCGCAATAAAAAGGATTTTTTAATGCGATATGTGACAATGGATGAAACATGGATCCACCACTACTTACAGAATCAAATCGGCAGTTAGCAGAGTGGACAGCAGCCGGTGAAAGCTGCCCGAAGCGACCAAAGACACAACAGTCTGCTGGGAAGATTTTGGCCTCTGTATTTTGGGATGCTCACTATACTGAGAAGGGAAACCATCAATAGCGAATATTATATAAAGTTATTAGTGCGTTTGAAGGCAGAAATCGCAAATAAACGGCCCAAATGAACAAGAAAAAACTGCTCTTTCATTAAGACAATTCACCGTGTCACAAGGCAATGGCAAAATTGCATGAAATGAAGTTTGAATTGCTTGCTCGTCCACCGTATTCTTCAGATTTGGCCCACAGCGAGTATTAGCTATTCGCTGACCTCAAAAAAATGTTAGCGGAAAAAAGTTTCGGCTCTAAGTTATCGCCAAAACTGAGTCCTATTTTGATCGCAAAGACAAATCCAGGTATAGAAATGTTAGAAAAGCGTTCGACTGACTGTATCGCTCTTGAAAGAGACTATGTTGATGAATAAAGTTGAATTTTGCAAAAAAAAGTGATCAGTAGCTACACCAAAAACCTTTCAGCTAGTGTTCTGAAGAGATTTTTTCACTATGTTTTAATCAAAGCGATTTTTACTGTGAAAATAAAATCTAAGGAAAACTTCCAGGAAAATAAAATGAGAATCGTAAAGTGACTTTGCACATTTTAGACACGTAGAGAAATAGCTACCGAGCGGTGTTCTCAAGGTGTTTAAAAATCAAATTTTATGATTTTTTGGCAAAATCTTGAAAAAAGTAAATTTACAAAAGGGAAAGCGAGAAAAATCGTCACTTTACATTTGACATAAATCTTCAGAAATAGCAGATCTAGCAGTACTATTTAACACAATAGATTAGTACTAAAGAGCACGCGTGCACGCTTGTGTCATCGCCAAAATACCATTAGTTAGGATATGAATTGCTTCCGCATCCACTATAATCGCCAGATTTAACCTCCAACGATTCCCTATTTCCGAATAACAAAAAATGGCTTGGCGGAAAAAAAATTCGGCTCAAACGATGAGATGATTGCTGAAACAGACGCCTATTTAAGGGGTTGGAGAAATCGTATTTTTTAGATGGGATACAAAAGATAGAAAAACGTTGAACTCAATGTGTCTAGCTAAAAGGAGACTGTTGAAAAATAAAATAAATTTTACAGTTAAAAATGATTTTTTCTTGTCAAGGTCAGGTACTTATCATACAACCCTCGTATCTACAAAACTGCTGAAGAGATTTTGGTGAAACTTCTTATATTGGAGGAGGTATTTTTCAACTTAGGTCACAGAGGAAATCAGTCTTGTACCTCAAAGAATATTTTTATAACGATAAATAATTAATCTACGCCGACTTACGCTTACCTTTCTTACGTTTTTGTTTTGTTTAGAGTGACAAAGATGAAAATTTTTTGATTTCGTCGATAGACAGTTAAGTACTAACTTTTTAGTATTAAGAGAAGATATTATTTCGTATTTTTTATGGGTTTTTATGAAGCTGTAATTTTTTAAAAGCTTTAGGCGTTTCTATATTGTTTCGCACATCACAAATCACATTATCGGGAAGAGAACGGAGGTACAAGACGCAGTCAAATTAATTTTATATCTCAAATGCAACTGAGCTGGGCATGTTGCTAGGTTTAAGGATGGACGATGGATAAAGAGAATTATAGAGTGGCAACCAAGATTCGAAGCTTATCGGAGTAGAGGTAGACCACCAAGTCCGTGGACTGATGATTTGAAAAGAGTGGCTGGAAATTGTGCACAAGCGTCGTAGAATAGAAAAAGGTAGCAAGAGTTGAGGGAAGCTTTCGTCCAGCAGTGGACAGTATAGGCTAATGATGATGATGATGATAAATGATGATATTGTTTGGAATCAAAATAAATGTTTTAATATATAAATTCGCCGTTATAAAAGGGGAACAAACTGCGTGACAGAATGCCTTAAATTGTACAAAAATACCCACAAATTCCTTTTAGTGCGCATGTGTATGCAGGGCATAATTTATTACATGCATCAGTTCAAAAAAAACCGATCCCATATTTTAACTTACGAGCATTATTTTTAACCAAAAAAATTCTTAACCAAAGTCGAAGATGCAAGACAATTTCTAATTCTCGTCGGTTTGTCTGTCTATTTGCTTGTCGAACTGATGCTGAGATAACTCCTATATGAAATATATCCACTTAAGATTTAGTTCGGTACTTGAAATGGAAAATGAACCCCTGATTTTCTGCACACACATTTGATTTTGATGCACAAATGAAAAAAAAGTTTTTTCAAATGTGCGAAACCTTATTTTCAAATTTCCGTACGTTATCCACTAGTTTTTGACATACATTAATGAAAATTTTTTGGTTTTTTTGTTCTAGGTTGAAATTTACGGGAATAGTCCTTTCGATCGTTTTAGGTCACGCATAAAAGGTGCCTTGTCGTTTTGGACCTGAATTGAAGAGATAAAAAAAAAAAATTGTACACCTTAATATTTGTTTCAAGTACTTTTAAACCAAGAGGGCGACTGAAATTTTGACCTGTCCACTAATCGTCTGTCCTAGTTGTTCATTCTCTCGGGCGAGTCATATAAAAGCCTTTAATGTTGATTTTGCGGCTCCCGTACCCTGGAATTCCCAAATGCTACATCCAAAAATGGACTGTCGTTTAATCCCTTGAATTAAGTACCATAATATTTATTGACACTAAATTCGAGTACCTCAAATGGCAGACACCTCCGAAACACGACCCATCTTTTGGGCCCAAAAAACGTCTATCCAAAAATGGACTATTACACAAGTCTGCAAAAAAAAAATTGAGAGCTGTTTTGGTTTTTTTGCTTAATTCTTATGTTTTTGGGTGTACTGAATCCGAAACTGACTTTCATTTTGTCATAGAACGTCACGTTTTCTGACAATGTAGGTATCTATGTTAAACAAGTTATCATCTTAAAATAAAAGATAAAAGACTAAAAATTTTTTTTTTAATTTATAATTGTGTAACAAAACTTATTTTTTTTATCTAAAATACATTCATTAGTAAGCACTAAACACATTTCTTTTTCCCAGTGAGACTTCTTTTGGTACATTTTCGCTTGTAGGAAGCATCTGGAAGGTCTCTCTGAAGCGTCCAACAGTAGTCTTCCATCATTGAGACGCTCCATCTTCCCTGGTATCTTTTTTCCATCTCCTTAATATCTTGGTGAAATCGTTCACCTTGCTATTCACTCAGATCTCCTGAATTTTCTGGAAGGTAGTCGAGGTGGGAATGAAGAAAATGTACTTTTAAACTCATTAGGCAACCTAAAGCTTGAAATGCTTTTAACATTCTTTTGACGATTTGTTTGTAGTTAGGGTCTTTGTTATTGCCTAAAAATTTCTCTATGACCTCTTTAAAGGCAATCCACCCTTCTCTTTGAGGATCCGTCATGGTTGTGATGAATTGTGGATCAGCCATAAGCCGTCTAATATCTGGTCCAACGAAAACACCTTCCTTCAACTTTGCCTCCGAGAGGCCTGGAAAACTTTGATATTAAGTATTTGAAGCAATTTCCATCTCTTGGAAGTGACTTTACAAATTGCTTCATCAATCCCAGCTTTATGTGAAGCGGTGGTAGAAGAACTTTATGAGGAGGCATCAAAGTTTCATGCAGGACGTTCTTTTCGTCAACTTTAAGCTCCCTCGGAGGCCAACACTTTTTGGTCCAGTGATTTGCTCGGTCTCTACTATCCCATAGACACAAAAAGCAAGGGAATTTGGTAAACCCAGATTGTTGTGCGAGCAACATGCCCAAGATTTTTAAATCACCGCACACTTGCCAACCGTGGTCTTTATATTTTAATTTGCAAAGAACCAATTCCAAGTTCTTGTAGGTTTCCTTGAGGTGTACGGAATGACCGACAGGAATGGAAGCATAGAAACCGCCATTATGAAGCAGAACTGCTTTAAGGCTTCTTTTTGAAGAATCTATGAAAATACGCCACTGTGCTGGGTCGTATGAGATCTTAAATGTATCCATCAAACCTTCAATATTGGTACAATAAACCAACTCGTCCTCTTGGGCAAAGTAGGAAGTGAACTGCTTCTCACGATATCTAAACCGGGAGGAAGACACTCCCGGCAAAAGTAAGTTCCTGCTTTTGAGCCTTGATCCAAGCAACTCAGCAGCGCTTTTGGGAAGATTCAAGTCTCTTACCAAATCATTTAGCTCGCCCTGGGAAAACAATTTCGGACTGCTGTCATCTTCAAATTGAAAACTTGACTTATCATCGGGTTCAGGTACAGCACCATCTTCGTCAGAACTTGGAATCTCTTCCAAGGTAGCAGGGGCCTTGGGCACTGGTATTTCGGTCCCATGAGGGATGGGACGAATAGCTGATTGCAGATTGGGGTATGAAATGGACTGCTTCCATTTTGAATTATACCCTTTCACATTACACGAACAAAAGAAACAATCATCACTATGGTTCTTTTGCTCGCGCCATATCATAGGAATCACATATCGGAAAGCTTTTTTCTTGCCCTTAAACCAATTTCGAAGGTCTTCAACACATCGTTTGCAGACTTTATGCGGTGCCCAAACTTTATCCTGATCTCCAAGTTTTAAGCCAAAATACCTGAAGTATACTTTTTTTACAAAGTCCGTAATATTAAGTTGTTGCTTTAATACCATATATTCGCCACAAATATAACAGAAACTGTCAGACGAATTCACACACTTCCGCACAGATGACATTGCACTATATTGAACCAAGATCTATAAAACAATGACGAGTTAACACGTAATTGTACCGCGCCACTTTCTAGACTATCGGAGCGCGCACGTTCTGGTTACAACGTTTGTTAATTTAGCTCACACAGGGCGTTCTTTATTTAGAAAGTAATGATAGTTATGGCCTGTATACATTTAAAAACAGTAATCAAAATAAAATTGTACCTATTTATTTATGACTTCAAGTTAGCCCAAAAAAACCTTTTTTTTATAATAAAATTTTGCGTTTTGCAAAATAACCTGACGTTCTGGAATTTTTTGAGTATTTTTTTTTAGTTTTCAGAACACCTAAATACATAGAAATCAGTTGAAAACATCCAGACAGCAATTTTGTTGCAGACCTGTGTTATTTAACAATATAAAATCAATAAATTTACTTTGTTCTTGATAAAATAAGAGTGAACCTGCAAAAGGCAGATACCGCCAATACCGGAGGACAAAACTGGACCCGCTTTTTCCAGTCAAAAACGGTCATTTTTCAAGTTTTTGAATAAATAAGACCGTAAGTCCCCAGTTTTAGGTCCTAAGAGTCTGTCCAAGTTATTTTTGGAAAGCTTAGGCCTTAGTTAATAAAATATCACGATGGCAGACGTCTCGCTTTTACACGAACAAGCCAAGGCATTTTCAAAGTTTAAAAAAGAAAATGAAATTCCGATAGTACTAACGTTATTATAAGTTTTACATAAAATTCGTACCGGTTGACTAAAATTGTTATTTTTCTGTTTTTCATCCCATAGAATTCGAATTTCCAATTCTCAAGCCTTTCGTCATGGGCCCGAAAAAGCCTTGTTTTTGGTTGGAAAAAGCGGGTCCAGCGTCGTCCTCCGGTATTGGCGGCGTCTGCCTGTTGCAGGTTCCCCCTTATTTTATCAAGAACAAACTAAATTTATTGATTTTATGTGGTTAAATGATAGTTCATTTTTGGATTGACATCTTTTTAGAGGCGTCTGCCATCTGAGGCGCTCGACTTATTTATTGTCAACAAATGTTATGTTTCTTGATTCAAATGGTTTAAACGACAGTCCGCTTGTGGATGTAGCATTTTAGGCCTTACCTGGGCGTTCCAGGGTACGGGGGTCGCAAAATCAACGTTAAAGGTTTTTATTCGACTGGCCCGATAGAATGAACAACTAGGCAGACGGTTAGTCGACGGGTCAGAATTTGGGGTCGCCCTGTTGGTCTATTTAAAAAAATTTTCGTTTGCTGTTATTATACTGTTGAAAAAAGTTCCCGAAATTAGCCTTCTAACCTGGGACCTAGAGTGACCTTACCTATATAGCAATCCTATGACGTCTAGTTATTTTTACTTTATAGATTTGTTTGCTGCGTTTTCATTTTAAACTGTTTTAAAATGTAACACTGGTATATACACAAATTGATATTAAAATTCTTCACCGGCCAAAATACATTTGAAAAATTAAAATAGTTAGTTAAACAAAAAATATCCTGTAATATTTACCATTTACATCCACATCAAAAGCCGACCGTGCACAAAAGTTACCTAATTGTTGAATGACTGACTATATTATCATTTATTTACTTTCCTATATGTCTCATAAGTGATATTTGCTTAGGCCTTTCGTCACTTTAAAAGGTCCCTTTGTAAAAAGCGCCATTTTAACAGTTGCTGATGCCGCAGGTTGACAGCAGGTGTTACAACAGAAAATGTGTGTACTTAACTGTGATTAAATTATGTCGGTTTATAAATTTTTATTGAGGATGTTGTACGAAACATAATTGTAAATTTAGACTTAGTGAGGGGTACTGTGTATGAAGAATGGTTGTGTTACACCTGTGTTTTGCTTTAAGTGGTCATGTTTCTTGTAAATTGCCTATTGCTTTTATACTTTCATTAAACTTTTTTGCAATCTAGCTTTGCAAAAGGCATATATGTAGGCGCACTTTTTAGTGTTCCGTACAGAACACTTATGCAATCACTTCGATGTCAATCTGTCACACCCGATTTTCTTCGAAACTATTTGATATAGAAGGTAGAAACTTGGGGCAAATATAGAAACTGATGGTCCAATCAGAGCCGTATAGTTTTGAAAAAAATTTTACTTAAGGGGTTAGTCGTAAGGTGGCAGTGAAAAAAAAATTGTATAGATCATTGAGTGGGATGTCAAATGAAAGCTTGCGAAAACACGAGTTTGAAAATACATATGATGTAATACTCGCGGAAGCTTTTCTTTATATTATTTTTAAATTATTGGCCAAGTGCAAGTCGGACTTGCGCAATTAGTGTTCCGTACATTAATTCCTTTTAAAATAAAAATCTTTTTTAGGGAGGTACAAAATAATCAATGACTTCACAAAACACACTCCAAATGAGTTTTCAACCAAGTTTGTTTCCATCTTTGTTAAAAACTGATTGACCTTGAATTTTTTTTTTTTTTAATGTAACAGATAAATTATTAAAGGTAATGCACTCGTCATAATTTTCGCATAATCTACACCCTGTGGAGAAAATTCCACAGTTTTTTCAAAATTTTTTGATTAGTACTCTTCGAGATAAGGGAGGGAGAGCGATTCGTGGGAATTTTTTAAAAATAATACAAAGAAAAGTATGCGGAAGTATTACATTATATACATTTTTGAACACGTGTTTTCACAAGCTTTCATTTGACACCCCACTCGATGACCTGGTAAAAAAAAAAATCATTTTCGATTCCACCCCCCAAAACTAACCCTTTAAGTCAAAATTACGCGACTTCGATGGGACTACTAATTTTAACTTTCGATGTTAGATAGTTTTGGAGAACATCTGGTGTGACAGACGAACAGACAGACAGACGGACAGACACCGAAGTGATCTTATAAGTGTTCCGTACGGAACAATAAAAATGGCCAAAAATTACTTTCTCTCACCCTATCTCTAAAAGTACTGATCAAAAAATTTCGAAAAAATTCCAGTATATGGTATTATCCATAAAGGGTAGATACCAAAGATATAAAAGAATACGAACAGAAACCCCCGAATTCGAAAGAAAAACAAAAACGGAATACTGGTAGAGATACACAAAAAAATTAAAATCAGACTTCTACGGTTAACAAAAACAAATCTGGAGATCCATAAGATAGCAAAGAACTGAGACGAAAGAAATAATAGAGTATACACACGTGAAGAAAGGAACGTGGATAATATATCTTACACAATTATATAAAAGGAAACAGAGATAACGATAAACGAAGAAACATATATAACGGAAGAAAACGTAATAGAAGCACTGGAAAAATTAAAAAACCGTAAATCTCCCGGCGAAGACCAAATAGCTAATAAAATAGTAAAATATGGGAGACACTGTCTGGTTAAGCAACTCCAGACACTTATACAGACGATTATAAGATTGAATAGAATCCTAGATGAATGAAGAACAGCGACAGTTACACTAATGCACAAGAAGGGAGAAAAAGAAGATCCAAATAACTATAGAGGCATAAATCTACTAATCTGTACACTTAGATTAACAACTAAGATTATTACAACGAAAAACAAACGCGAGAACACAACTGGAAGAACAGCAAGGATTCAGAAGTGCACATGCACTGATGTCGTATTCATTGTAAGACAGGCAAAAGAAAAATCCATTCCAGCATACTTGAGCCCGATGGACTTAAAAAAAGTTTTCGACAATTTGCAAATAGAAGACGTTATTCATCTATTATATAACAGGAACATCCCATTAGACCTAATTAAAACTATCGAGAATATACATAAAGACAATAAAGTAGTCGCAAAATTAGCAGAAGAAATCGCAGAACCAATCAACTATGAATCTGATATCAGGCAGGGAGACTCTTTAAGTCCTCTTCTATTTAATATTTTCATGGTTGAGATTATAAAGAATGTTAAAAGAAAGAAGGGATATAGAATGGGTAACAGAGAACTTAAAATTATATGTTATGCAGATGAGGCGATAATAATGGCTGAGACCGAGAACGATCTGCAAAGGCTGGTATACGAATTCTATATAACAACAAAACAATAAAATATGTCAATCTAAACTAAAATAACCAAGACAATTGTAATAGCAAAGAGCCGATTAGGTGCAAGCTGGTGGTGGAAGATAAACCAATAGAACAGGTGATGGAGGACATCAAAATATCTAGTATCGGAAAAATCGAGGAAGAAGTAAAACATCAAGTCAACAAGGCTAATAGGATAGCGGGATGCCTCAATAATACCATATTTAAAAATAAATTCTTCTCCGTGGAGATCAAAACAAGAATATACCAGAGCGTAATACGACCAGTAATGACTTACACATCTGAAACAAGACTCGATACAAGTATAACACAGAGGATGCTGGAATCAACTGAAATGAGAATACTTAGGAGATGTACAAACAAGACACTGAGGATAGAGAAAGGAGTGAAGACATAAGACGCACATGTAATATAGAAAATATCAACCAGTGGATAAGAGGAAGAAAAGTGGAATGGGATCAATACATAGGAAGAATGGCAAACAACAGGATAGTACGGATAGCAAGAGACAAGTCACCGAATGGAAGAAGATCAATTAGATTTCCAAGAAAGAGATGTACCGACGATCTGTAGAGCAGGGAACAAAGAAAACAGGCAATAGTGCCTAGCTATAAGTCGGAAGAAGAAGTGTAGATTGAGTGAAAAATATCACGAGTGTATTATGTTTGATAATTTATCTCACCAAACAGAAAAAGCAAAAGAGGCAATCGGTAATTTAGACAGGATAGAAAGATATGAAAGGAAATATGAAAAAAAAACATATAGAATAACTCAACTCCACGGGCCTTACACTCCTAAAAAAGGGATAGAAAGGCATAAGGATTACGTAAGTAAGTAAGTATAAAAAAAAACTGTTTGACTTGACAATATGGTCGAGACTTTTTTCGTGAAAGTTGTGAATTTAACCGGGGCTAAGAGCTGGGAAATATCAATACTTATCCGGTGCAAAGAGCATAATGACTGGTGACCAACGGATAGGTACCGAGAAAAAAGAATTTTATTTTTTTTGTCATATTGTATCATTAAACAAATATTTAGGTAGCTAATATTTGTTTTAAACTTTTACTACAAAGAGGTCTTGTTTTTTATATATTCCTGGTAATTCTTATATTGCAAATGAATGTGTGACTGAATTTCACAGAATATTTCAACAATCACGGTACGAAACACTGTTTGTGCAAGTTCAATTTGCACTTGACCTTTTTTATATTAGTCTAGGTCAAACTTTTGGCGGACTGATTCCTAGCATTCCCATAAATTGAATATTAGTATATAGTAATTGTCATTAAGTCACAACTAATATCCTAATAAATAACCGGTCAAGTGCAAGTTGAACTTGCACAATTAGTGTTCCGTACGTTGATTGCTCTTAAAATAAAATATGTTGTTACGGTGGTATAAAATGATCAGTGACTTCACAAAACACACCCCACATGAGTTTTTAACAAAGTTTTGTTTTTCCAATCTTTACTGAAAATTGATGACCTTGAATTTTTTTTATTTTTTTTTTTATATACCAGATAAATTATTAAAGGTAATGCACTCGTGATAATTTTTGTTCAATCTACACCCTCTGGAGAATATTCCATAATTTTTTTCAAAATTTTTTGATCAGTACTTTTCGAGATAAGGTGGGGGGACAGCGATTTTTCGCGATTTTTTAAAAATAATACAAAGAAAAGTTTGCGCAAGTATTACATTATATATATATTTTATTCGTGTTTTCACAAGCTTTCATTTGACACCACACTCGATGACCTACTAAAAAATTTTTTTTTTCACTTCCGATTTCACCCCCCAAAACTAACCCTTTAAGTCGAAATTTGACTTTCAAAACTACACGGCTTTAATGAGGCCATCAATTCCTATATTATTACCAAATTTCAACTTTCTATGACAAATAGTTTTGGAGAAAATTGGGTATGACAGACAGACAGATAGACTGACGGACAGACAGACAGACACCGAAGTCATCTTATAAGTGTTGCGTACGGAACACTAAAAAACTTTAAAAGGAGTTAAATTTTAAAATTATGACAAATATTTCAAAAATTATTGGATTCTATTGTACATACATAACCTAAAAATATAACACAGAGAGTGTTTTGTGAAGTAAAAGGCTATTCAGAGCTAAAATCTATTGTTAATATGAAACTGAATGTTTTCTGCAAATAGTAACTTAGAGTTTGTAAGAAATATACTTCTAAACGAGAAGGTTCAAGTGAGTGTGGTATATGTTGTAAATATATTTTTATTGTACTTTAAATTATAAGAAATTTTACTTTTAAATATGTTTTAAATGTCAACAATATTTTTAATCGGGTAAATGAATCACTGATTAAAACTATGGCGCCTCTTTCTCTGCAGGATCTATTTCTAAAAAACAATCCAATCTGTAAAAAATAAAAATTAATCTTGTAAAATAATGTAGTAGTTAAAAATTGTCGAAGGAGTTTTTGTTTCAAAAATAAAAAATTTACGGTGTTTCAAACTTGAGTATGCAATTTTGGACCAAGAAAATGTATGTTTAATTAATTATAAAAATTGTCTATTAGAAAAATGAAAAAAAAAACCTCTCGAAGAATTTAAATATATTTTAAAAAAATTATTAAGATTTAAAAAAAAAAGTTAAAAAATATTAAAAAATAATTGAGTAATATTGCAGACAGTGTCTGAAAACAAGTAGCGGTTCCAATCCGACGCCAAATAAAAATTTGAATAATTCTTGGAAGTATAGAAAATAAAAAATCTGTAAAAAAAAAATCGAATTTTTGAAAATTCGAGGTTTATGTAACCCCTTAATACACAATCCTTGCAGCATATGTGTTTACACAGTGAATAACATTTTTTATTAAACAGGAGGGGGCCTTGTATTCAAATAGGAAACAGAAATCAAGAAATTTAATGGTTATTTTTATATACCAGATAAATTAACAATGTTACTTTAAAGAAAGATTCTTAAAAAAATATACTTGTACCTGATTCATTGCTACAGTATATTTACTATACATTCGTGACCCAATCAAGGTACTCTAATTTACTTTGTTCTACGAAAGTAGATAAAGATTTAGGTACAACAATAATTTTCTTGTAAACAACACGATTGAAAATAGCTAGCAATAAGCAACAAATTATTTTAATATGAAGAGTAGAATCCTCAGACTTTCGACAGACAAGTAGATAGGTACGGCTTTAATATCTGCAAATATTTGGCAATGAACATCTATAATCGTTTATGAAAATGAAATTTAGTATAGAGGATAGAATAGGTCTCAGGTATTGTAGCACTCCTGGGAGGGTACCAAAAGAAAGAGATTTAACTAACTGAAATCGTTATATTGAGACTGACTGAAAAAAAATTACGGGTCAGTAAGACAAATCAAAGGCTTTCAACTTGGCCAAAATAATTTTGTGAATTATTCTGTTAAAAGCTTTAAAGTAATCGGTAAATCCTGCATTAACTTAGCCCTTATTGCCAATAATACTTCCTAAAAATGATTAGAAACGTGGTGGTTATTTATTGTCGCCTCAAGTAGCCATGTTTTAAACTAAAAGGCCGTTCAATTTTACTTACCATATAATAACTCTATAATTACATATGTCACACTTATCCCTTTTTTTACTATATTTTGTGGATCTTCCCGCACTGAGGATAAGTATCCACAATTAGTGATAGGTTAAAAATTTTAGTTTATAGATTCTTGGATAGTATTCTTGTCGAAAAAGTGGTATCGAGCAAGCGTTTGCCTAAGTTCATTGGATTGCTGTTGATATTTTTTTATGTCCAGATGAACGAAGATACAATACCCAAAGTAGTGTCCATGATCTTCCTATCAGACGATATAAAGGCTCGAATAGCACAGGTGTTTCTATTTTTCCTCTGTACCTCCAGAAGAATTTATTCATGTTGTTATTCAGTTCCAGATATATACTGACAATTATATTTAGAGTGATCGAAATTTTACACGTAGATTAAGAATGAAACGAAATCGCACAGCATAATTGAAGAATACTTAAGGCGGCTGAAAATACAGTACCACCCACTGTGGCATAATCTATTTTTTTCCTATGCAAATGGCTTGCTCTTAAGTCAGAGAGCTAGTTACAGTTATTTAGAACACTAATTATTATGTTTTCTAAAGTTGGGCAATTTACTGGCTAATAATCGAGCCTAGAGTAAAAATAGGAAACGCAAGGTATCACAACTGTTATTAAATTAGTATCTTATCAACGACACAATGAAACAAAAATGTTGAAGTTGAAAATAAACAGTAATTTAACCGCTTAACGACTGTACCCGAGATAACTCGGGCACGGTCAACGTTTCGATTTTCCTATGCCCGGGCCTAACTCGGGCATCTCTAATTTTTATGGATGTTATGCGCCATCACCCGAACTGTCTCGTGAAAAGCGGGAATACGCATTTTTACACATTTAACTCAAACCCCTAGGGTCTTGTCGGATTTTTGCGACTGTTTATTTGATCTTGAGGCAAAATAAGCTGCCAGCGGGTAAATTTAGTTTGTGTTGCGACTTGATAAGTTTTGTTGCGCTGCTTCTGTGAATTAAATTTTACGTGAGTTTTTGTCTACAATAAGTAAATATATTTATTATACCTGTTATTTACATTTTAGTAGCTGAAACCCAAGTACTTAGTATATCATGGACAGGCACGATTATGATCTGTCAGATGAGTCAGAAGTTGACGAACCAATAGACGAAAGTGGCTCTGATACATCTTACGGCAATATTTCAAGTAGTAGCTCGAATTCAGATAATTCGGCGGATTTACTTGAAGCACGTGATTGGTTTGAATTGCAACCTGATTCCCCAGCCCCACCATCATTCCCTTTTACGGCTGTACCGTCTATAAATTGTGTATCCTGCAATGATTGGAACATGTTGGATTTTTTTGAACAGTTCGTTGACGACGATCTGGTTGGCCATATAGTAACAGAAACCAACAGGTATGCTGAGCAAAAAAAAAGAGGAAAAATGTGGTACCCTGTGACTAGCGAAGAAATTAGAGTCTTTTTAGGATTGACAATTTTACAAAGCGTTATAAAAAAACCAGAATTGCGTCAATACTGGTCAACCGATCCTCTTTTGGTGAGTTTGCCAGTTGTATGAGCAGAAATAGATTTGAGGCTATCCATCAAAACATCCATTTTTCTAATAATGATGAATTTGATGAAGTAACTCATCCAAACCCAAAACTTAATAAAATATGGCCAGTATACGAAAAATTGGTTAGCAAGTTTCAAGAACTGGTCGTACCTGAAAAAAAACCTGTCTATTGACAAAAGTCTCCTTTTATATAAGGGTAGACTTGGTTGGATCCAATACATTCCACTAAAAAGAGCTCGATTTGGTATAAAAAACCTATTTACTGTGTGAATCTAAAAGTGGTTATGTATGGAATTTTATCATCTACACTGGAAAACAAACCAACCTTGACAAAGACTACGAAAATCTACCAATTTCGTCGCAAGTTGTCATGACGCTGTCTAAGCCATTGTTAGAGAAGGGCTATTGCATAACGATGGATAATTTTTATAACTCCCCCAGCTTGCGGATTTACTTATTACAAAGAAAACCGACGTTTATGGAACACTAAAATTAACACGGAAAGAAGTTCCTTCAGAGCTAAAAAAAAAGAAGCTGAAAAAAGGAGAAGTTGTAGCCTTTCAAAGAGGTAAAGTTTGTGTCCTAAAGTGGAAAGACAAGAAAGATGTTTCTTTGATTTCAACCATTCATACGAACACCTGTGTAGAGGTAGAAAAACCAAGAGAGGTTATAATAAAGCCGAAAGTTATCATCGATTATAACGACACCATGGGCGGTGTTGATCGGGTGGGTCAACACTTAGCAGACTACAACCTTCCAAGAAAGCGTGGAAAAAAGTATTACAAAAAAATATTTTTTCATTTATTAGATTTGGCACTGTGGAACTCTTTTGTGTTATATCGAAAAACTGGAGGAACAAAGTCAGCACTAGTTTATAGGTTGGATCTAATCAAACAGATCATGGAAAAATATCACCGCACGGAATTTTCTTCTAGAAAAGGACGACCTTCAAGCCAACCTACACCACTTAGACTGACAGGTCGTCATTTCCCTGAGTGTATCCCGGCAACCGAAAAAAAAACAATTTCCAACTCGGCAATGTGGTGTATGCTGTAGAGTGCGTGATGCAAAAAAGTTCGAAAGGAAACACGCTACTACTGCCCTATTTGTGACGTACCGCTCTGTGTTACACCTTGCTTTAGAGTATATCATACAGTTAGTACTATTTAGTTGATAAGATAAGCCACTTTTTTGTTATTTGGCTCAAATTTTGTTTCAAATTAGCATTTCTTTGAAAGCCTGAGTTAATTCGGGTGATGTCAAGAACAGAATTAAAATGTTTTATTTTTTGTGAAAACACTTGTTTTTTTGAAACTTTAAAAAAACATATTTGGTAAGTTCTATTTGCAGATTTAACACATACCATAAAAAAAATCGGGCATTTTGGTCCTACTTTCCCAAATAAATTCGGTCGTGAAGAGGTTAATCAGGTTTGTCAAATTTTGAAAAACGCCTCTAGCCGAATGCTTTCAAAAAGTTATGTAAAGGAGGATCTACTTCAGCCTTTATTTAGAAATAAAATGTATATATTTGATTCATATTAGAACATGGTAAATTACAGGGTTGAGCTCTCGTCTTTGTAGATACCTAAAGTGTATTTGTTAGGAGTTGATAGCAGAATTCTCTCATTGTAAATGCAAATACATGTTGGGGTACGCCCAAGGCAGAAAACCTCTGCTATAGAGTAGAGTCATAAAATGTAAATGATGATTCATCGGTAGTATAGCTGTCCGAGCGGAACCTGCTTTTAGTGTTTAAAAAATCAAATTATCTTAAAAATAAAGTTACAGAAATATAAGATTTATTATCAAAAATTTTTTAATATATAGGTCTATGTAGATATATATACAAATTTACAATTCACGATACATAAGTACTTTAATTACAATCAAAAACAAACATCATCTTCAAAATCTGAAGACTCGACTTCTCTTAAATTGATAATTAAGGGTTTTATTTCCACATTTTCTGCGACGTATTCGTTAAGTTTTCACATTTTATTTTCTTCTTCTGTAACATATCGAATGACATTTTTCCTATCCTCTTTGATCCTCTCTATTCCGGCGAGTAATAATTGCCTTATGTCTTGAAGTTTGAAAGTGGTGTTTTCCTTTGCAACGAAACCTTTCATTTGTGCCCAACTGAGCTCTAGGGGATTCAATTCGCAGTGATATCGAGGTAATCTAAGCACTGTGATATTCCGTTCCTCTGCCATCTTATCGACTGCGTATTTCTTGAATTGTTTCACAATTTTGAGAAGTTCCGCTTTTAACATACAATCTATATGTTTGATTTTTTTGTCTTTGATCCATTGAAGAATATCCGCTTTCTTCCATGAATTTGTCGGTCATTCTAATAATCGAGAATGGTATGGGGCATTGTCTACTACTGTAACTGATTCTGTTGGTATACATTCAGTCATTTGTTGGAAGTACTCCTCAAAAACATCGGCCGTCATCTCCTCATGGTAATCTTTAGTTGAGTTTGATTCGAATTCCAACAAGCCTCCGTCGAGAAATCCGTTTTCACTACCAATATGTGCTATAATTAGCCTGCGACCTTTTCCTGAACGGGTTGTTTCCAATTGACCAACCTTCCATAAAAGCTTGTTTGGCACTTTTAATGTTTTTGTCAATCCAGAATTTTTTCACTGTGTCCCTTATTAGCCCAAGGGTCATTTAAATAAAAAAATATTTCTTTCTTGCGTCTCGAAATTTTCTGATTGCTCGTAGATATTCTCTTCTCCAACAAATTATTTCTGTTTTATCGATAAGAATAGATTTTCTATTGGGTTTTTCCCAACAAAAATTCAGGCTATGAAGGATTTTCCATAATTTCCATTTTTTTTAATCTGGTAAGTCCTGATCTTCTCCAATTTCTTGCAAAACTTTTTTGGCTTGGCTTGTTGGCTGTTAATGCACTGGGGCATTGTGGACGTTAAGTGTTGTTTTTTCTCACAGGAAAAATGCTGATTTATAGACTCCGCGAAGTTCGACAGGGGCAAAACTGAAAGCTGAAGCCATCGTTGTGCTGATTTAAATTAAGCATATTATAGGTTTTTGCTTTATTTTTATACTTACACAGAATAATTTTATTGCATATTTAAGTACTTAATAATTTTATTGTACCTATTATTTTTAAGCTTTGTAACACTGTAGATTTCTAGTTCTTAAGAATTGTTAATTGTATTCGTTTAGGCCTTTGTCATACAAATAAGATTTTTAGTTTCATCATTTACTCATTAAAATAAACTTTGAAATGCGTTGATTTATATAGCATAATGTAAAGTTTAGAAGGCATGTAATAAAATATTTTTTAGAAAAAGTCGCACTGTTGTATAGAGACAGAAACTAAAGGTGATTAAAACTAAAAATGCAACTAATTGGTAGAGAAATTTCGGACGCTTATGGTTTATGACATTTTAATGTTTATAACCCATGTTGTATGCTCTCAACTCCAAACAAACGGACTATGAATATTAAAAGGTTCGCATTTTAGCTTTAAAGGTTGCTGGATTGTTCTATAAGACATGGCCATTTTCGTTACTTTCAGTATATTCTAGTACAAGAAAGTTACGTAACTCCTACCAAGAGAATTTAGCGATTAAGGTTTGAAAGTAAAAAATATTAGATACATTTCTCTTTTTAAATATAAAGGTTATTAAAAAAATAAAGTAGTTACTGGCCTTATCAATCTTCTCTTAATATCTTCGGTACGACAATTCTTAGGAGACTAAACGGAAATCCTGCATTAAGCCATCTTCCTAGTATTTACATATCCACCGTTTTCCCAGTAGATGAAATGGAGAGACGAAAACCCCAAAACTAGGGTGGTAATATTATGGAGCAAAGACTGATAGAACAGATTTGGAGGAAAAAAATTGCAAAGAACTAAATCCCAAACTGGCAACAAGACTTTCAGTAAAAAAACCGTACGTGAAAAGGTAATATCTTATCCTATCATAAAAGTGTAGTAGTAAAAAAGTGTAGTAAAACTGCGGTTTCTTAAATTGGCGTAGAAAGGTAGAATGCAGTAAAACGCCAGTTACTTATTCTTGTAGTAAGAATGTACGTAAAAAACGAAGTAAAATGATACAATAAAACTGAATAGCAAGATGCAGTAAAACCCTAGAAAGAAAAAAGCTCTACTATCCTATTAGGGTTTTTAATTTTTCTAAATAGATATAAATAAAATAAATGCCCTTATCTACGTCATAACGTGGTCTCAAGGGGATCTCAAAAACCAAATCATCCACACTGCGTCGTTTCGCCTTTTGCAAAAAAAAAACAAGAATGGTCCGTTTCTAGAATTTCAGAACGAATCGAAAAAGAGGTGGAAAAAACAATCTAGAACTTACCTATAAAAATGAGTTTTCGATCCGAAAGGGCAAAAAGGATTTAATTGTTGTACTCGAGCGACAAAAACAGGTGTATAAAGGAAGGACTGAACTGATTCATGGAAAACTGATTCAATATAGCCAGTCAAATGTTAGAGAAACTAGACTGTGAGCATTAACTCGGACAGCGTGACTAGACGTTAGTTGAAAATAATTCCAGATAGTGGGGGCACGTTCAAAAGTTATTTTTAAAATAGAATATAAATGAAGAAATGAGATTAAGTAAACCATCGAAATGGATATAGCTATGTTGTTCTGAATCAATAAATTGCAAAAACGTATTAAGCTTTATTATGTTTATCAAAGGTAGAAATGAAAAAGGATTTCTGAAAAGAGATATATACTAGAAATATTAAAATGGAAGGATTATCTTACGGCCTATATAAAATTAACAAAAAAATCTGAAGAAGTGATTTGGATAAAGAAATTAGTAACGTATATAAACAACATTTCATGACCAGATATTATAAAAATCCAGAGGATTTGCTTGGATAAGACATGTTGAACGAAGAAGATAAATGGGCTATTATTTTATGCAAGGAAAAAAAAACGTCTACCAGGTTAACTCAAACAGAGAACATTAACAGTGTCAATAGGAACCTTCAAGAACTTAATGTGCCAGTTTCTTGTGAGACTGTAGTATTAGATCGGGCGTGGTGTCGGGTAGCTAAAACGCTATAGCGTTGTTTCACAATTGAAATAATCAAGTTTCTTTTTTAATACTGTAAAACTTTTTATCGTTAGATCTTATATATTACTATATGCTTGATTGTCGGTATTAATTTATTTTAACAGTGCAATATATCTATAACCTTCCTCCATTACGAAACGTATGAAATTGAGATAGTGAGTACAGAGTAACTCATCCAATTATCTCGAATTATTTTGTGAAGTTCGCCGTTTTGCGGACGGCGGCAACATGAGATATAACCGTGCAAGCTCTCGGCCGGTAATTAAGCAATCTATCAGGTGAGTCAGACGATAATCAATAGCTGGACGAAGTTATAATATTAAAATCATAACTCAAAATTATCGGAGCATGAGAATAATAAAAGATTAGTTTATAAAGTGCAATTGTGTTTTGTTATTTTATTAATTGTGTCTTGGATGAATTCATCTGCAGTGGCGTCACTACAATTATTCCTGTTATTCTTTAGTGTTAAAAATTTTGGATTTCTAATGGGTTTTAAAGTTTAGTGACTAAGGTAAAGTTTCGGTTGATATAATGAAATTCTACACACAATCATCTCAGATCTTGCCAGATTAGTCCGAAAAGAGAGAAGTCATTGTTCCGAAATAATGGTCGAATTTACCAGATTTTGTATGTGTCACATTTTATTAACAGAGGAATTTATTTTGTATACTTCGAAGGTAGGGAATCGAATGAAATCATTATCAATTCAATATAAGTGAACATAAATCTATAAATTCGCGCCATATTTAATTAACCTTTACGCACATAACATTCCCAAGTATAATCTAAACCAATTGTTATTGCTAGTACTGCAAACAACACCTAGAATAAAGATCTCTAGGCTACAAAACAGCATATTAAGCCCTATAATTTGACAGAAGGCTTGACTGGGCATTTCGGCTCTGCCTTTTGTAAAAATACTGTTATAAAAAGGCCCTAAAATATTTAGTTGCTGTTTATGTTTTAATAAATATAGTAAATTCGTAAGATCGGTTTTCATTTTGGGGACTTACTTGGAGTACTACAAGGAAAACTGAACTTGCGAGAATTCAGATAATCCAATATCAAGCTTTACGCTGCTTCTAGATTAGCTCCAACTAGAGTGATACATAGAGCCTGAACTTCAGAGGCAAATAAAGAATTTTTTTTTTAATATTTTTTTATCCATGAACTTACTTAGAGTTTGGCATACACAGTATCGATTTACTACCAAAGGCTGGCCAGCTCAAAATTATATGATATAACATAGTAGTTACAGGAATCCTTCCACATCTCTAAATGAAGCTTTATGAAAAACAAATTAATTGAATTTCTTAAGAAGCGTAATTAAAACGAAGTCCTGGCTCAAAGCCATTAGAAGATCAAACAAAGTATTACGAAAATTTATAAAAATCTGGTACCTAGTTAATCAAGTATGATATAGATGGTGGGATAGTAGGCATGTCAATTATTTTTATATTTAACAGTTTTGATGCGCTTGTAAAAAATTGCTTAAGTAGCACTTATTGCAAATACGGATATGGTAATATGTCGAGGAGTTCAGTTGGGTTAGTAGTAGATAAGAAAGTTATCGGAATTCTGTGACTTGTGTATGTCCTTTGTTACTTCTTCTCTATGCTATTGGCATAATGTTCTGAGCGTATTAGCTATGCCCATAGTCTTAAATACACCTTTTTTCTTCAAATACTAAAAAGCTTAGCCTTGTTTTTATGTGACTTCTTCTATTATGTAGAACCTAAACAATTTTAAGAGTCCTAACCTATACCTTTTTAGTGTTCCATACGGAACAGTTATAAGATCACTTCGGTGTCTGTCCGTCTATCACACCCGTTTTTCCTCGAAACTATTTGACATAGAAAGTTGACATTTGGCACTAATATAGGAATTGATGGCCTCATCAGAGCTGTGTAGTTTTGAAAGTTAAATTTTGACTTAAAGGGTTCGTTTTGGTGAGGGAAATCAGAAGTGAAAAAAAAAATAACCAGGACA
This sequence comes from Pachyrhynchus sulphureomaculatus, assembly GCA_019049505.1. Taxonomy (NCBI): domain Eukaryota; kingdom Metazoa; phylum Arthropoda; class Insecta; order Coleoptera; family Curculionidae; genus Pachyrhynchus; species Pachyrhynchus sulphureomaculatus. The sequence continues at coordinate 71,216,242 of CM032456.1, forward strand.
TCGAGTGAAGTGTCAAATGAAAGCTTGTGAAAACATGAGTTCAAAAATATATTTAATAAAATACTTGCGCACACTTGTCTTTGAATTATTTTTAAAAAATTGTGAAAAATCGCAGAAATACACACACACGAGTATCGATTGGTGTGGACTTTCCATACTTTTATTGTGGGAATAAAACATTCTGCCGTTAACTACAATATATTTTTCTGCATTTTTATAGTACGAACTGGAATTATTCACGTACCCTAATGGTGCAAGTTATCTATTTATAACCTAACTTTTTCAGGGTTGTTTTTTAAGAACAGAGTTTAAAGCCGATTTAAATTTTAAAAAGTGTTAAAATAGTGTAGTCTTTACCAAAAAACCCAAAAGCTGCAAAATATAGCTCCAGTTTTCTCAAATAGGTGAGCATTAACAAAAGTGAGCTAATCCGAATAAGTACTCAAACCATCTGCACCAAAATTCGAAAAGTAATGCAACACCAACTATACAAGAGAGTATTATTTTTAGTGTTTTGTACGGAACACTTATGGGTTCACTTCGGTGTCTGTCTGTCGGTCTGTCATACCCGATTTTCTCAGAAACTATTTGAAATAAAAAGTTGAAATTTGGCACAAATATAGGAATTTATGGCCCAATCGAGCCGTGTAGTTTTGAAAGTTAAATTTTGACTTAAGGGGTTAGTTTTGGGATGTGTAATCGGAAGTGAAAAAAAAAGTTACCAGGTTATCAAGTGGAGTAACAAATGAAACCTTGTGGAAACACGACTTCAAAAATATGTATGATGTAATACTTACGCATGCTTTTTTTGTATTATTTAAAAAAAATTGCCACAAATCTCTATCCACCCATCCTGTCTCGAAAAGTACTGATCAAAAATTTTTGAAAAAATTCTGGAATATTCTCGAACGAAAATTATCACGAGTGAATTACCTTTAATAATTTATCTGGTATATGAAAAACAAAAATTTCAAGGTCATCGTTTTCAACAAAAATCGGAAAACTGTGTCGAAAACTCATTTGGGATGTGTTTTGTGAACTGTAACTTTGAATTTTTATGTACTTTGTTGATATTAGGATATCGTTTCCAAGTTATGGTCAGATTTTAGCCAATTTTTGTTCAGAAATGGCCATACATTAAAAATGATGTATTTAAAGATATTAATCTTACAGCCATGTATACACCATTTTTAATTTATGACCATTTCTGACCAAAAAGTGGCTAAATCTGACCATAACTTGGAACGATATCCTAATATCAACAAGGTACATAAAAATTCGAAGTCAGCAGGTTAAAGAACATAAGAAAAGTGCACATGGACTTTAATTTAACTGAAAGATATAAAATGGGCAAAAAATAGGCAAAAATGGCCATCATATAAAAGAGGCAAAAGTTATCAGGATTCGCAATGAATAATTTTAATAAATCGCATGGATAAACTTATAATACGGTACATTATATATTAATTTTTGATGCTTTTTACGGCAAATTAGCGAGCTTTTCCATTTTTTCCGCAAAAATTTGCATATTGAGCTATAAAAAAGTCGTGTTCAGCAGTGAATAATTGTTTTTGGAGGTCCAAGGAACGATTTAAATCGAGTCAGTTTCAAACTTTTTTTTGAACCGCTAATATACCAACAATTTACGGAAATGCTCGTAACTATATATCTGGAAGGTTACAGCATCTAGTTGCTAGCCCCGGAAGCCCACCAAGCCACCGAGGCCGGCAGCCTTGTTATTCAAGCTGTTGGAAACTCTGTAATATGTGAAGGGCAGAGCAATATAGATGCAGGTGTATAAAAATAAATGTTTTAACTCAGTTTAAAACTCTAGAGCCGATTGTTCAGTATTGATGCGGTTTTCTTTCTCTTTTTACCGATACATCGTCGCTCTAGAATTTCCACGATAGTTATTTAAAACTGATTTAATAACATCGTTATTATATAAAAATATCGTAAAAATAACATACAGTGTGTTTATACTTTCATTAGTAATAATAATTTAATCTTATATAACAGTGATTTTATACTTACTGTCAGTTAAAACACAGAGTGTCGTTTCAATATGTTCAAATTTGTTTATTTTATTCTGAAAACACAACGGGTGGAAAAGGCAGATAGGGACACAGAACATAATCGTGATCCTTGGAAGTGTATTTGGTATAAGGCATTACACTGGAATAAGAGTTTTACAGGAACAGTAATTATGCGCTATCGCTACCAATATCAGCAGCGTAAGTAAAGCACAAAGTAAGCTGAACCATTAAAAGTCTTTCCAAAATATTGGTAGCACGACATCCAATTCTTTGCCAGTCGTCTTAACAATTTACCCGAATAAATTCATCAACAATCTGATCTTTTATAGCGTTTTTTTTTTTTCGCCTTCCGGTTCCCAGTTTCCATCCTGTTCGACCTTCCCAATCTCCGAGTCTTAGATTTCTCACTGACATTACTCTCTGAATACCTCCAAACCATGTCGCACTTGGTCTCTCTCTTCTCCATCTTTCACTTGGTACCCACTTTAGAACCATCTTTGGTATTCGGTGTTCTTCCATTCTTTCCACGTGTCCGTACCATATAAGTTGCCGTTGTTGAATTTCCTCAATAATTGTGGTTTTTACTTTCGTTACATCCCTTGTTCTTTCATTTCTAACACTATCCACTCTTAACACTTCAGCCGATCTTCGCCAGTAATCCATTTCGAGTGCCATTAGTTTCTGTTTCAATCGTTTCGTCATTTACCAAGTTTCACAACTGTATAACACGATGCTCTTAAATACTGCATTATAAATGAGGTGCTTTTATTGTGATGTTATGTTCTTCATTCACAGAACAGAGTTTTGGTGCCTTATGATCGCCTTTCCTTTGCTTATTCTACTCTCCACTTCTTTTTCCGATCTATCGTCTTTACTTATCTTAGTGACAGTATATATATATATATATATATATATATATATATATATATATATATATATATATATATATATATATATATATATATACATATATATATATATATATATATATATATATATATATATATATATATATATATATATATATATATACATATATATATATATATATATATATATATATATATATATATATATATATATATATATACATGTATACCGTCATATTTGCCCACCTAGTTATTTCTGTCCCAAAACAACATAATATATTTTTTTTTAATTCTCATGAATTATTATTTATTTTCACATTGTTTACAGTCTAGAAAATCGAAAAAATATTCAATTTATGTGACCTCTTTGTTTTTAATTTCTGCCCCCCAAACGCTTACAGAGTATCATAGTAATTTCTTCAGATATATATATTAATTTCTTCAAAGTTTCCTATTCTGCTTGTAAAAGTTCCCATATATATATTTTCGATATATATATAAGTATTGTAGAGGCCAAGTATATCTTCGGATTTCCATATTTCTAATTTGTTTAGCAGAATGTTTATATATATATATATTTGAGTTAGCAAAGATAACTTTACCGTTGCTAAAACAAACCCAAACTATATATATATATATATATATATATATATATTCGATATATATATATATATATATATATATATATATATATATATATATATAGCTATATACATTTCCTGATATATACATCAATGACCTCACCGGTATTTAGAGTAAGGTTTCCCTGCGTTCCTCCTATACTCAAATATTTGGTTTTCTTGTTTGTGTTTTGTTGTTTCTGGTATTTATAGTTTTTAAACCCCAGTTTTCAATAATCTTTTAGTAGTTTTCTTTTCATAAATTCAAGAATCTTCCATGTCCTGAGCAATAACCACCCGATCGTCCGCAAAATGTAGGGCGTACCGTTTTCATCTGCTGTATTCCCCTATTTTTTTTTGTGGATCTAGCACACTTGTTACAGGGAAGTCCCTAAACCGCTCCAAGCGGCATGTGTGTGGAAAAAGCGATTCACGCTGTTCTTAAATCGCGGTAAATTGTACTCGGTGGGCAAATTATTCCAAAGGGATGATGTTCTCCATATAAAAGAGTGCTTGAAGAGCGTTGTACGCGGAGTAACAAGCTGAACCTTATATGAAAATGAAGTATTAGCGCAACCATGTTCGATGTTCGATGTTTCAGCGAATCAAGGCCGCCGGTCAGTTCCGGCTCTCCAGTTAGACGAACAGCTCTTCTCTGAACAGAAACCAACAAATGCAGTGTATATTTGGGAGCGGAGCACCAAACATGAGAGTAGTATTCCATAGTTGGTCGAATTTGAGCTTTGTAAAGTATTAACAGTTGTTGTGGAGTGTAAAGCTTTCTAGTTCGAAATAATATTCCCAACTTTTGAGAAGCTCTTCTTGCTATACCTGCAACATGTTCATGCCAGGACATATTTTCTCCCAAATTAACGCCCAACAAATTGAGTGACGATGCTAGGGGAATGGAGTGCCCCGACATGCCCATTCCTCCACACGCTCCTTGCTATTTCCCTAATGCTTCATATGGATAAATTTTGAATAATGTAGGTGAGAGACAGCAATCCTGTCTGACACCCTTTTCGGTTAGAATGTTTCCCAACTTTTTTCGGGAACGTGACTAGTCGTACAAATGTTTTACTGCAGCGATTGCTGTACTGTTTATGGTTGATCGTTCTAATATTTGTCAGAGTTTTTTCACTGGAACGGTATCATATGTTTTAGTTTGGTCTACCCGAATAAATTGATAACCAAAAAAGATGACATAAGTTGGCCTCCCGGTTATCCTGATTTCTTTCCGATGGATATTTTCCAGTGAGGATATCTCTAAACTAAAGTTTACAATAACAACTATCACTTTCTCGAACGAAAAGGCGGACCGAGCAGTAATCAATATTTCCAGAGGACCAGGAACTTAACGGTTCACATTTAGATTAAATTATTTTTTAAGAATAATTTTCAGAAACTATGGTTTGATATAAAATAAAGGTTTTATGTTTTATTATATTTTTCTATTTTAAAATTAAACGTTTTTATGACACATCTTGTGTTACCGTGCATTACTCATTATTTGAAATGAGTGTGAATATATATAACGCTCAGACGAAAACAAAAAGGAATGTAACCAATAAATAACAACAAACACCGAAAGCGCATTCAGCCATTCATATCTGATAAAGAACAACATCGCAGCGTCAAACGACATTCAAATTTAAATATAAGGGGCCTCGGTAATATATTTATATTAGATATAGTAGTCAAATAACTTGAAAATTAAGACTGTTGTTCGGAAAACGCCAGCGAAGGGTAGAGACGGCTGCCAAATTTACACCCCAAAAATATATAAATTATCAAGGCAGAAAAGATATCAGCAAAATTTAGTGCTTCTTAGTGCTTAGTTTTTTCGAAAGAGCATAAATTTCGATGAATGGACGGGTTAATAGCTTTTAATATTTGCTTGTTAGAAGGAATCTTGTTTGGGATAAAATTGATGGAAACAATAAAAATATAGTCTAATTATCAATAAAATTTAATGAGCTCTGATTAAATTCGGTCACTCCTACTAGGTGTATTTATGGGGTAAGAAGTAACGAGACTTGAAGTAAAAACAATGTTTTTGTAAAAAATCGATTTTATTCTTTAACATAGTTTCCTTCAAGAGAGATTCACCTATTCCAATGATTTTCCAACATTTAGATATAGATTTGTCGAGATCTCTCAAATAAGCCTCAGATTCCCATTCGACTTCTTCATTTAAGCCAAATCTCTTTCCCTGGAGCCAGGTTTTCAAATTCGAAAAGAGGTATTAATCGCTGGGAGCTAGATCTGGTACATGCCCAGATCATTGAATCTATATTGAGTTTAAGAAGAAGAAGAAGACGATGTTCAAATAAATAAGAGAGTTTCTCTCGGTCTTGCCGATGAGTGAACACTCTACTTTTGCCGAAATTTATTATTATTATTATTTGTTATATAAAAGCTTCATATTTAATTTGTTTATTCTTAAGAATAAAAGCATTGATTGATGCGATATCTATTTTAAAATCGAGGTAAACGAGATGACCTTCATAGCTCTAACGAGTCTCACGGCACTTGAACCCTTTTTGAAAGTCTCTTAAAATGTGATAGTCGTCGGTCTACTGGATGAAGAGTTTGTGAAAAACTGTTCTGAGGCAATCTAAAAGTCTCATAGGGAAACCTAACTGTGAGGGTATCAGCTGTCCGCTCAAATTAAACAAGAAGTGGCCTAAAGACTGTGACAGGAAACTGCCATCTGTATGAGCAATTAACTCGTATTAGGATCAAAGACGACCCAGATTACAGATGGGGTTTGAAGGAGGAACTAGGTCTTCATCTAATGATATCGTGTCGGGCAATCTCGCAAGAAAATCAAATTCACCTGTGATCTCCAATAAATTTGACCACAAGTATATAAGAAGATTCAAGTTGGAAGGCTGTTGTCCTTCCTATAAGCTATTAGTCTTCCACAATCTTTAAATGAGACATCTGCACAACGAGACCTTAAGAAATCTAAGTGCTGTAGGCATTCAGGATACTAATTAGCCGTATATCGGTCTGTTATAATTAATTATAATACAAATTTCAATAGTATTCAGATTTCCTCTGAAGCTTTGCTAGGGGCGGTTGAATTTCTTGTGTAATATAGAAATTTGTCATTCCGTTTGAATTTCATGTCTTTATATCAGTTCATTCATCTAAAGTATGCAGGTGGGTTTTTGTAAGTTCTTTTAGGTCTGTTATTAGTTCAATGACAATAGTCGTGTAATATACGCGGGCTAAGCCGAGGGTACATGCTAGTTTTAAATAAAGTAATACTTGGTATAATTTTTCTAGACTCCTATGGCGATTAAATAAATGATGTTGACGTTTCGCCGATCATCCTGTTGGTTTCTTCAGAGCTTGTTTCAAGAAGCGACTTCTTTGGAACGTAGGACAAAACTGATTTTACTCCATTCGAACACGCTTTTTATATTAGCAGACTGGGGTAAGGGGAGGGCGGAGCTTCATGAATGATTTGTTCCAATATTGGTAAGAGGTAAAGACGAGTGTCACGATTAAAGTTGTGGGGATGTTTAGATATCACAACCTCGCATCACCATCCCCCCTAAAAACACTCAGTCATCCAGTTCCTTGTTCACAGGGCTGTATTACTATTTTAGCGACACTCCCTTGAACAAGAACTCTTTTTTCAATCAAACAGTTTACATTACCGAGATATAAATGCTGCATTCAAAAATATGTATCTCCCCGGGTATCTCCGGAGACTAGAAATCAAGTAAATCAGTCTCTTGGAATTATAGTCCTTCCATACATTAAGAATGTCACAGATCCCAGGTCTACAGTATCCCATGTAAGTGTGGTAAAACCTATATCGGTACATCAAAGGGAAGTAGGTTTTCGTAACATTTCCATTTCAGCTCCTGCATAACATCAGCATGACGCAGGATACCAGGTTCTCTTTGAGCAATCAGAAATCCTTGCAACAATTCCGATATGTCCATCCTAGGAAAATTGAAGAGTCCACCGAGATATCTAAGTATCCCCACAAAATTAGTGGTGACACTGGCCTTTGCCTTTCGCCAATCTAGGAATAAATGAAAGCCCTATAACTTGTAGAAGTTTCCTATCAAAATTAAAGTAATACTTGTTTGTAATCTGATTAAATTTTGATTACCGAACAGACTAACATCCGCATCATAAATCTGAAAAGACATTAGCAGGCATTAAACCAAAATTTGTTTTCTCTCCATAAATCGCCGCTCTAAAAGTCCTTAATTACAAAAAAGGGAGCTTATTTCTCCTATTTCTCTAAGCAAACTACGAATCTCTGGCTCTAAATCAAAGTGTTTTGCCTTTACACATCGTACGTCTCCACATCCATCACTCCTTTGGCTCCACCTCTTCATCTCGGAATCTCGCACTAATATACTTGGCATAAGTACAACAGAGATGGAAGGTAGGATTTTGTAAGAATTAGAAAATGACAATTAACTAACTTAACTATAAATATTTACGTTGTAAAGATATTCTTGATCAATATTGGAGACGTACGAGTGTCGGAACATTGCATCACACTCACAGACAAACACACACACACACACACACACACACACACACATATATATATATATATATATATATATATATATATATATATATATATATATATATATATATATATATTTATATAGCATAGCCAAGGGATGCTTGGGCGTATATGCCCTCCCGTGTTTCTGGATGTAGAAAATAAGCCCCTCAGTGGAATTCTTTTTTTGTGAAAAATGGTTACTCGCCGTTCATCGATTTTTAGATTGAGTGTATATTTTTAGAGTTTCACTGTAGGTAGGGGTTCTATTTAGTGTCTCTTTAAGTAGCTCCGCCTTTAGTGTTCGCTTAGTTTCCGTTACGAAACTAAAAATACTCCTAACAATATTGAAAATATACAAAATTCATCGCAATCCATCCATCCCCTAAAACAATTTCGTTCAAAAATTATAGGCTCCATCTGTGTTATACGTGCACCAAACTTGAAGTCGATATCTCATTTCGTTCGAAAATTATTTTACCAACACACTGGCGAAAATAGAGCAATATATTTTTTATGGACTAAAATTATGAAACGTGAATAAATGGAAAAACTTTGCAGAGTAATTTTTTTTACGGAAACAATACTATCCTGTAACAAAAGAAGTAAGAATTCCGAAACTATAGGTACGTAGGCTGTCTGAAAAGTTTTCAGCCCTAACAATGAAAGAAATTTTTTTTTTTTTGACATGAAATATGTTTTATTTTTTAATATAGTCTCCTTCCAATAATTCAATATCATCATTAAAGTGTGATTCCGGAAGGTCTGCAAAATATCCATCCACGGCTGCAATAGCTTCCTTATTTGATGTAATATGCTTTCCAGCCAGGAATTTTTTCAGGTTTAGAAATAGATAATAGTCAGAGGGAGTCAAATCTGGTGAATACGCTGGATGTTCAAGCAAGTCGTGATTTAATTCGTTCAAATTTACCATCGTCAAAACACTTGTGTGAACACGTGCATTATCTTAATGAAAAATGATACTTTTCTTTTCTAAAGCAGGTCTTTTCTCATGAATTTTTGCATCTAACTGATCCAAAAAGTTGCAATAATATTCAGAATTAATTATTTTACCTTTCTGAAGATAATCGAACAACAAAACACTTTTATAATCCCAAAAAACTGTGCCATAACTTTCCCTGCTGATGGAACCGCCTTTGCTTCCTTTAGTGCACTTCCACCGGCTTCAATCCATTGTTTCGACTATTTTTTTCGATCTGGTGCATAACGAGTAATCCAAGTTTCATCAATAGTTATGAAAATACTCTTGAAATCCATTTTATTTTACTTAAAACGATCTAAACATGCATGATAGAAATACGCATTCGAATGCGTTTTTGGTCAATTGTCAGCAAATGCGGCACCCATCTTGCACAAAGCTCTTTTCATATATAATTCTTCATGCAAAATATTTCGAATTCTTTCTTTTGAGATGCCTATGGCCTCAACTATTTCACACGCTTTTTACTCGTCGATTATCTAACACTATATCATGTCGAATGATTTGTGCTGTCGTAGCCATTTTTGGACGACCTTCACGTGGATCATGTTCGAGGCTTCTACGACCAGAATTAAAAAGAGCAACCCATTTTTTCACAATGGAAAGTGAAAGTGATGCATCTTTATATATTTTTAACAATTTCGGATGAACTTTTAATGGTGTTCAACCATCCAAAATAAAGAAATTAATTACTGCACGATATTCCATTTTTCCATTTTAAAAAAATCAATGACACCTCAATATTAAACAGCTGCTTGAATGAATTGACAGATCGAAATAAAATTTTACATGTGTAACGCTATCTATGTGTCAGGCTGAGTTTTCAGATACAGCTAGGAAGTAAATCTCTTAATAAACAGAAAATGCAAAGAGATAATGATAATTAATGAATTCAATATTAACTTAAAAATTCAACTCCCCCCATATTTCTCCTTAAATAATCCCACTGTACATAACAGTTATTCATAAGCGATATTGTTGAAATTAGACATTTCTTTTAAAGTTTTATAAAAAACAAAAATTTTTTTCTTTTCCTCGATAAAAATAAGTTACTTATACCTCAAGAATAACGTATGTACCATTCAAGATCTGGATGGAAATTTAAAATTACTTTAGAATGTACTTACACTAAAAATTGTAATAAATTTATCTTATACTCTACATAACAGGACACTTTATTTTTGCATTCGACGTGGGTTTCGCTAACCATATTAGCATCATCAGGATTGCGACGTTTGACAAAATCACAAAAACATCAATTATTTCTCCTGGTGAACATGTTGCAGGCATAGCAAGGAGAGCTTCTCAAAAAACTGGGAATATTATTTAGAACCAGAAAAGCTTTACACCCCACAGCAACTGTTAATTCTTTACAAAGCCCAAATTCGACCAACTATGGAATACTGCTCCCACGTTTGGGGCTCCGCTCCCAAACATACACTGCATTTGTTGGATTCTGTTCAGAGAAGAGCGGTCCGTCTGATTGGGGACCCGGAATTGACCGGCGGCCTTGATTCGCTGGAACATCGAAGAACGGTTGGCGACTTGAGTCTGTTCTACAAGTATTTTCATGGAAAGTGTTCGAAGGATGTAGCCCCGCTTAATTCCTCCCAAAGCGGTGCATGTTAGAAATACACGTCGCGCTGGTGCTTCGCATCCGTATGAGGTTCAGCTTGTTACTCCGCGTACGACGCTTTTCAAGCAATCTTTTATATGGAGAACGTCATCCCTTTGGAATAATTTGCCCAGCGCTGTGTTTCCCACCGAGTACAATTTACAGCGATTCAAGAACAACGTGAATCGCTTTTTCCGCACTCGTGCCGCTCCTGGAGCGTTTTAGGGACTTCCCTGCAGCACGTGTGCTAGACCAATAAAAAAAAAAAAAAAAAAAAAAAAAACATGGGTAACGAAGCGCGCGTCGGTTTGCCAAAAATTCCAAAATCTCAATGTAGCTTAGATTTTAGGACAATTTATTGTCCTAAAAATAATTATATAACACTATAATGTGTATTAAATAAGTCAGGAATTGTTTAATTTAGTGAGAGGTGGTATGAAGACAGAGGGTTGAAGCGCCACCTCGAGTGAGATAACAAAAACCATTACTAATTCTCCTTTTTAATACTACCAATTTGTGAATGGTGATTATCTGGGTTGATTTACCGTTTTGAAAATTTGTCTTAAAAAACTAGGAACCAAATATTGGTATTTTTGGGTAAATCCGGGTGCTCGAAGGATCTCTGAGGTGTGCATTAATCTATTATATCTATAGATATTATAATAAACATCGGCCAAGTGCAAGTCGGACTTCCGAACGTTGATTGCTTTTAAAATAAAAATTTTTGTTACGGAGGTATAAAATGATCAGACTTCCCAAAACACACCCCAAATGAGTTTTTCATCAAAGTTTGTTTCAGATTTTTCTTGAAAACTGATGACCTTGATTTTTTTTCATATATTTAAAGGTAATGTACTCCCGATAACTTTCGTTCAATCTACACCCTATAAAGAAAGTTCCACAATTTTTTCAAAATTTTTTGATCAGTACTTTTCGATGTAACGGGAGGGACAGCGATTTTTGGCAATTTTGTAAAAATAATACAAAGAAAAGTGTGCGCAAGTATTACATTATATATATTTTTGAGCTCTTTTTTTCACAAGCTTTTATTTGACATTCCACTCGATGACTTGTTAAAAAAAAATTTTTTCACTTCCGATTTCACTCCCCAAAAGTAACCCTTTAAGTCAAAATTTAACTTTTAAAACTACATAGCTCTGATGGGGCCATCAAATTTCAACTTTCTATGTCAAATAGTTTCGGAGAAAATTGGGTGTGACAGACGGACAGAGAGACGGACAGACACCGGAGTAATTTTATAAGTGTTCCATACGGAACACTAAAAACAGTGAAGTGATTTTTTATTGATAGTTTTAAAAGGTCTTCCCTCTGTTTAATTCTTTCTAGATGTCATTTAATTACTGGAAATTTTAAGTGTAGTTTGTTTTGCAGTAGCTTTGGCAGCAGGTTGAAGCCAGAATAATATATATTTTATCTGAAGACATAAAGACTTAGAAGAAGTACATTAAAACTCTTTTTTTACAACTTCATCTTTCATCTAACATTGTGTTTGTTATTATTACTGATTAATGACAAAAGTCTCATAATATATTTTGTTTCTGAGAATTAAAACAATTGAGCTTTAAATTACACAGAATCTCCTTGTAAATGCACCTCGCCCAGAAATCATTTAGTAATTTGATCGTCTATTTTCCCCCGAACTGAACCTATCTAATAGAAGGCCAACAGGCATTAAACGAACATGTTTTTTCGTCTTAATTTGTCCAGTCCTTTCGCCCAGTTTAATTATGCCTAAAGAACTTTTTAAAGGAATATAGAATATAAACAGAAGTCATTTAAATATTTGACCACCTGTATTTTAAGAGCTAAGCCTAACTGAGAGAAGAATGTTATAAAGGACCAAGCATCCAACAAGGAAACTTAATTTTGCCGGATTTTTTGCCTAGGCTAAATATGTACGTAAAGAGGTTTCTGAAATTGTATAAAAATATACCTCGCTTCTGTCAGTATCAAAGTAACTCAACTGCATCAAGGGGTACCTAGTCATATATATATATATATATATATATATATATATATATATATATATATATATATATATATATATATATATATGTATATATATATATATATATATATATATATATATATATATGTATATATATATTATATATATATATAATATATATATATATATATATATATATATATCTCAGATTTTTTATTTTATGTAATAATACATAGCTTAAAATACAATTTGGAAAATTTTCATTAAAAAAAAAAAATGGCAACGCTACATCCCAAGCCCTGTAAGGAGCATTGGGGTGTGCAGGAGTATTAGGAGCTGGATAATCTGAAATCAAAATTTCCAATGAAATCAGTTTACTAAAGGACCAATCTTGTCTTTAAACGAAGGATTTCAAAAAAAAATCCACTAAATGGCATTGGTTTAAACAAAAAAGTAAAAAAATGATAATTAGAATAAAGTTCTTGATAAAATCAAAGTTCTTTCGTTCAAAGACAAGCAACATGGTAGGGTGGTCTAAGAGCATTTTTTAAACTTGGGCATATAAGTTGATACACGACGCATTTAGAAAAATCAACTTTATTGTTAAAGCAACTTAACTTAATAGATAAGCAGTAATCAACACCATTATGAACATTTAACAGGTATTGTTTTGAATATAAGCGATGGAAACAACTTTGCCAAATGCGTACTCTTATACGACCGATTGGTTAAGAGTGCTCGTTGTAGTCGATAAAACGTGCGCACAGGTGTGGACTGTCCTTATTAACTTTTCTAATCCTCACATACATTTCTCGTGCCACCATAATTTACATGTAAAACATTCGATCCAATCTTCCACAAGAGATTCTGCATACATTTCTTTACAGCCGCCAGATTTCCAGGTTTTCTTGCTCTTTTTCAATGGTCTTTTTTACTTTTCTTTGGAATTTTTGTGTTTTGATGTATTTTCTAATTTAATTTTTTTGACTTTCGGCTTATTTTTTTCTTCTATTTGCCTCTCAAGTTCTTTTTTAAAAGATGAGCTACTAACTATTTCTGATTTCGTGGATCTCACAACTTTCGATTTCGGAAATGGTGACAGATCAAATACTTTCACGTCAGCTTTATCTTTCGAACAACGTGGAACTGTGCCAGGTATTACTGGAGTTTCGTTTGCGTTGGCATCACGGACCATCTATTTGGCCAAACTGTGACTGGAAGTATCGGCCGATATCTTGTTTGGCTGAACAGACTCTTCAGCTGAATTAGTAGTAAATCTAAATGGCTCATGCTCTGAGTCTATTACCTGTTGCTGAACAGACTATTCATTTGGTTCAGTAGTAGATTTGATAGACTCTTCTCGTTCAGACGCATCAGCTGACTGTACATAATCTTCATTTGATTCGATAGTACTCGTAGATTCAATGGGATCTAACTCTCGTTCTGTCACAGTACTAGCCAAAAAATAGACGTCTGTAAAAACATCGGGATCATAGGGATATTTACCTGAAATCTTAAAAGATTCAACAGCGCGTTGTACTGTTGCAGTCCGGTAAAAAGCTGGTTTAAATATCGACACCATTTGATAAAGAGTTATAACTCAGCCTGGATGATTACGCAACTATTTTTCGCATTCACTTGCGTAGATTTTTTTGGCACTGAGTGAAATCGTCTGTCCAGTGACTGTACCTTGTGGCTGCTGTGTGGAGGCAAGGTAAGTGCAATTATGTGAATAGCACGATAGAAGTCAATGGCCCCGATAGTTATATGCGAAACATGGTTATCCAATATCAGTAAATTGGGTGTTCCTCGGTTGGCTTTGCATGGTCCTTGAAATGTATCAGCCACTGTAAAAACAATTCTAAGTTAATAAAACTACTCTCAGAAATCATCCCTATTGATCCCGTTGGAGCTCCATCCAAAAGTTCGGCACGCTTCCTCTTTCGGCCAAAAATAAACGCCGGTGGAACATAGTGACCCGCAGCACTGACAGCATTTGCGACATTCACGTTCGATCCTCTTTCAGCACTAGAAATCCTGTTAACAGAACGGGTTTTTTTTCTCTTTGGAATCGTTGTTGGAACCGCTGATATCCCTGTTTCGTCCATGTTATAGATTGCGTTTGGACGGAAGTTGTATTTATCCATAAGTGCACAGAGACTGATGAAAAATCGTTCCACTTGCGGTCTATTAAACTCCATAGCTCCTGCCAGACTTGTGTTTGTCGGCTTGCGCAAAGACAAGTCTGGGTGGCGCCGTAACTAGCCACGCAGCCATTCTTTGCCAGCTATTTTGGTCTCTTGGTTAAATCTATGAGGTATCTTATTTTTTTCTGCATATTCGTAGGAGAGTACATGAAGAGCTTTCGGAGTTAAACCTAAAAACCATCCAAATCCATCTTTTTCAAGAAATTGTTGAAATTATATTCGACTTCCGCAGAAAATATAATGACAAATCTGCCAAGTCCTGTGGCAGTAAAAGTGCTACGTAAACGCTTCCTAAGGCTGGACTCAGGTATGCCGAGTGAGGATGCCACTGATCGCTTACTTTCTGCAGCTTCTGTCCTTCTTTATCAATTTGACCTTGAGAAACATTCTTCCGTTCCGTAGTTCTCTTCCTTCTGTAACTCCTTCTAAAAAGGATAAGACAAGAAAACATTAAATAAATTCATTTGTAAACTTGTGGTGGATAAGAGTGCGCGCGTACACTTATCCTGCATCGCACTGCGCAATCTTACACACTACCATAAATATAAACTTTCCCAACTACTAACGCCATTTGACCAAAAAATTAAAAACTTTTTCGTGGCCCATTTAAACTTGAAGGAATTAGCCGGTCGCTGACTAGTATCAAAACTTCTATATTATAATGCCTACAGGCCCGATCATAGTTCTAATTTGAAGAAAAATTAAATCGAAACACATTAAAAACTTCAGACTTACATGGCGCGTTCATCAAACACACTTTATAAATAAAAAATCGGGAACGAGAAAAGGTCACTTCGTTTGTCAAAACACAACTGAAGTTAGCTCCAAGTTGCATTTAGTTTCCGAGTTACAACGTATGCGCACTCTTATCAACCGCGCACTCTTCACACCAACTATGTACCAAAATTCTCCAAAATCGGTTCAGAGGTTTTTGAGATAGCTTGCACACCGTCAAGCGGTATTCAAGAAAAAGTAATTTCGAGAAAAACCCGTTTTAGGTTCGAAAAATCAGATTAAAAAACAGTAATACAAATTTTTACCTATAAATGAATCATCGGCTCCAGGGCCATATGCTGAATCTTCATCAGCTATTTCATCTTCTAGAATAATAATTTGTTCTTGTCTATAACGTATTCTAACCTCTTTTGTACTTTATAGGAATCGTTTGCGTCGCTTGGCCAGGTCAATCGGTTCTCCGTCCACTTTAGCTGCATACTTAGGTGTATTTCGGCCACAATGAACTCCCATTGCTGTCATGATTATTTAACAAAGCCAATTAAAATATAAACTTTACTAACTACTACAAGTGAATTGTTACGAGTGAAACTACTACGAGTGAACTACTACGAGTGAACTGCTACGAGTGAACTATACAACGGTACAGAACATACTCCCAGTTTAGAATATAAAATCTTAGAATAGCAGATGTTAATGGCTTGTCCCTTCTTAGAAGGACAATTGAAGAATATCTTTGTATTATATTATAAAATAAGTTTAAAATACATTAAAATCGAGTTAAATTCCGTGAAGAGCAGCTGCTTGCTACTGCTCCGAAAATTCTACGCTCTTTTTTAAACTGCTATAACTTCATCAATTTTTAAACTGATTCTTATAAAACTTACAGAAAATATTCTTAAGACATCTTACTAAAAGAAAATGCAAAAATACAAAGATCGAATTTTTCTGACCCAGATGACTTGGTCGCTTCTTAATATTAAAAAAACACAAGTCACTTATATATATTAGCCAGCTACTTCGGATGGATAGTCATATATTATCCATGATTAATTTGTGGAGAAAGCTACAGTTACACCAGCGCAAACTGCATATGTTTAGTTCAGGTTCCGGTAATTTATTTACAATTAGAAATGAAGGTTTTTGTATCTAAATTATCGAATTTTTTTATCACAAAATCACAGTTTACATACATATCTTATCGAGGATTTTAATAATGTGGCTGAATCTATTCGATGAAAGCCTGGGAACAGGTATCGAACGAATAAAAGAAACTATTCATCTTATTTTGCCACCGCTTTCATCTAATCTAAATATGCGTGTCGATCTTTTGAACGAAGTTATCATTGCGCCAGTACAAACGGTGCTTATTTGCTTGTTAAGAACAGAAGGTCGAGGTTCACATTCAAAAATGATGGTAATAATTACTCAAAAACCACCCTGTGGATATACCTCGTTGCGAGGTCATTTTAATAATTTGGTCGTCTGTATTCTACGAGCTAAACCTATCCGATAGAAGGCTGTCACAAGCGAACAGGCATCAAACAAACAAACTGTCCGTCTTAATTTCGCCAGCGCTTTCGTTCAGTCTAAATATGCATGAGGAGCTTTCTGAACGAATTTGTGTCTCGGATCAATTTATCAGCTTTTGATCGTTTTAATGCGAATATCGAGTTAAATTTGTATTATGTTATCGCAATAAGTTAAGTAGAAAAAAAATGGAATTTTAGGGGGTTAAAGTTTTCATAAGCGGATATTTTTGTGGCGAAGATAAATCAAGAATGAAGATATTTTAGTTAACGTAGTGGCTCCATTAATCGGAGAATCTGATTTAACAAGTTTAATTAGTTGAATGACATAAGTTTTCGATTTTGTAACCAACAGGACGATTATAAAGAAAAAGTCTAGAGTTTATGGAGTTATGACCTAATTTAAGCAGAAAATGTTTTTTTTTTTATGGAAATTGGATGCGCAGAAAATTTGACTGTTTTGATCGAATGTTTTAATGTAAATTGAAAAAGAAACAAATCATCGTGAAAGATAACAATGTGAGTATGCGAAAGCTTTTTATTGTTCCGTACGGAACACTTATAAGATGACTTCGGTGTATGTCTGTCTGTATGTCTGTCCGTCTGTCCGTCTGTCTGTCTGTCTGTCACACCCGACTTTATCCGAAAACTATTTGTCATAGAAAGTTGAAATTTGGTAATAATTTAGGAATTGATGGCCTCAGCAGAGCCGTGTAGCTTTGAAAGTTAAATTTTGACTTAAGGGATTAGTTTTGGGGGGTGAAATCGGAAGTGAAAAAAATTTTTTTTTACTAGTTCATCGAGTGTGGTGTCAAATGAAAGCTTGTGAAAACACGAGTAGAAAATATATATAATGTAATACTTACGCACACTTTCCTTTGTATTATTTTTAAAAAAATCGCGTAAAATCGCTGTCCCCCCACCTTATCGCGAAAAGTAACTGATCACAAAATTTTGAAAAAATTCTGGAATATTCTCCACGGGGTGTAGATTGAACAAAAATTATCACGGGTGCATTACCTTTAATAATTTATCTGGTATAAAAAAAAAACAAAAATTTCAAGGTCATCAGTTTTCAGTAAAGATTGGAAACAAAGACTTTGTTGAAAACTCATTTGGGGTGTGTTTTGTGAAGTCACTGATCCTTTTATACCACCGCCTAATAACAAAATTTTTTATTTTAAAGCAATCAACGTACGCAACACTAATTGTGCAAGTTCAACTTGCACTTGACCGGTTATTTTTAATTTAGTGCAGTAAAAAAAGCATTTGAAATTGCATAGTCTATATACAGCAATATTATGATTTCATCCTCTCTGGGGTATTACCAGGAGTATTGTCCTGAGTTTTGGACTTCGAAAAACTTGTGCTCTTTTGTTTACAAACAATTTAAGTCATCAAAACGCTTTTTTGAGCTTAATGTGAATAACTCGGGTTATATAAGTCGGATCGAGACAAAAAAACAAAAACTCTACGTCATAACATTTCCAACAAATCCTCGTTTAGTTTTAAGTCACTCAACACATAACCTACAAATTGAAAAAAACAGGCTAGAAAATGTTTTTTTTTTATTTTTTTTATTGTACAGGTCGACTAAGTGAATCGATCGGCTTGAAACTTTCAGCAAATATGCCTTTTGTTATAGCAAAAATACCCTGAAATTTTGGTACAAAAATATTGAACTCAGTGGGCACAATCGAATTTGTTATTTAAAAATT
>CM032456.1:71235185-71630185 GCA_019049505.1 Pachyrhynchus sulphureomaculatus
CTTGCGGTCTGTTAAACTTCATAGCTTGTTTGTCGGCTTGCGCAAAGACAAGTCTGGGTGGGCGTCGTAAGTAGCCACGCAGCCATTCTTTGCCAGTTATTTTGGTCTCTTGGTTAAATCTACGAGGTATCTTATTTTTTCTGCATATTCGTAGGAGAGTACATGAAGAGCTTTCGGAGTTAAACCTAAAAACATCCAAATCCATCTTTTTTCAAGTAATTGGTGAAATTATTTTCGACTTCCGGAGAAAATGTAATGCAAATCTGCCAAGTTCTGTGGCAGTAAAAGTGCTACGTAAACGCTTCCTAAGGCTGGACTCAGGTATGCCTAGTGAGGATGCCACTGATCGCTTACTTTCTCCAGCTTCTATCCTTCTTCATCAATTTGACCTTGAGAAACATTCTTCCGTTCCTTCTGTAACTCATTCTAAAAAGGATAAGAGAAGAAAACATTAAATAAATTGATTTGTAAACTTGTGGTGGATAAGAGTGCGCGCGTACACTTATCCTGCATCCCACTGCGCAATCTTACACACTACCATAAATATAAACTTTCCCAACTACTAACGCATTTGACCAAAAAATTAAAAACTTTTTCGTGGCCCATTCAAACTTGAAGGAATTAGCCGGTCGCTGACTAGTATCAAAACTTCTATATTATAATGTCTACAGGCCCGATCATAGTTCTAATTTGAAGAAAAATTAAATCGAAACACATTAAAAACTTCAAACTTACCTGGCGCGTTCATCAAACACACTGTATAAATAAAAAATCGGGAACGAGAAAGGGTCACTTCGCTTGTCAAAACACAACTGTAGTTAGCTCCAAGTTGCATTTAGTTTCCGAGTTACGACGTATGCGCACTTGATCAACCGCGCACTCTTTACACCAACTATGTACCAAAATTCTCCAAAATCGGTTCAGAGGTTTTTGAGATAGCTTGCACACCGTCAAGCGGTATTCAAGAAAAAGTAATTTCGAGAAAAACTCGTTTTAGGTTCGAAAAATCAGATTAAAAAACAGTAATACAAATTCTTTCCTATAAATGAATCATCGACTCCGGGGCCATATGCTGAATCCTCATCAGCTATTTCATCTTCTAGAACAATAATTTGTTCTTGTCTATAACGTATTCTAGCCTCTTTTGTACTTTGTAGCAATCGTCGCTTGGCCAGGTCAATCCGTTCTCCGTCCACTTTAGCTGCATAGTTAGGTGTATTCCGGCCACAATGAACCCCCATTGCTGATATTTAACAAAGCCAATTAAAATATAAACTTTACTAACTACTACGAGTGAATTGTTACGAGTGAACTACTACGAGTGAACTGCTACGAGTGAACTATACAACGGTACTGAACATACTCCCAGTTTAGAATATAAAATCTTAGAATAGCAGATGTTAATGGCTTGTCCCTTCTCAGAAGGACAATTGAAGAATATCTTTTGTATTATATATAAAAGAAGTTTAAAATACATTAAAATCGAGTTAAATTCCGTGAAGAGTAGCTGCTTGCTACTTGCTCCGAAAACTCTACGCTCTTTTAAACTGCTATAACTTCATCAATTTTTAACTGATTCTTATGAAACTTACAGAAAATATTCTTAAGATATCTTACTAAAAACAAAAATCGAATTTTCTGACCCAGATGCTGAGGTACATCTTCTTAATATTAAAATCAAGTCACTTATATATATAGCCAGCTACTTCGGATGGATAGTCATATATTATTTCATGATTAATTTGTGGAGAATGCTACAGTTACACCAGTGCAAACTGCACATGTTTAGTTCAGGTTCCGGTAATTTATTTACAATTAGAAATGAAGGTTTTTGTATTTACATTATCGAATTTTTTATCACAGAATCACAGTATACATACCTAGCTTATCGAGGATTTTAATAATGTGGCTTAATCTATTCGATGAAAGCCTGGGAACAGGTATCGAACGAATAAACTATTCATCTTATTTTCGCCACCTCTTTCATCTAATCTAAATATGCGTATCGAACTTTTGATCGAAATTATAATTGCGCCAGTACAAACGGTGCTTATTTGCTTGTTAAGAATAGAAGGTCGAGGCTCGCATTTAAAAATGATAGTAATAATTACTCAAAAACCACCCTGTGGATATACCTCATTGCGAGGTCATTTTAATAATTTGGTCGTCTGTATTCTACGAGCTAAACCTATCCGATAGAAGGCTGTCACAAGCGAACAGGCATCAAACAAACAAACTGTCCGTCTTAATTTCGCCAGCGCTTTCGTTCAGTCTAAATATGCATGAGGAGCTTTCTGAACGAATTTGTGTCTCGGATCAATTTATCAGCTTTTGATCGTTTTAATGCGAATATCGAGTTTTGTAATTTGTATTATGTTATCGCAATAAGTTAAGTAGAAAAAAAATGGAATTTTCGGGGGTTAAAGTTTCATAAGCGGATATTTTTGTGGCGAAGATAAATCAAGAATGAAGATATTTTAGTTAACGTAGTGGCTCCATTAATCGGGGAATCTGATTTAACAAGTTTAATTAGTTGAATGACATAAGTTTTCGATTCTGTAACAAATAGGACGGTTATAAAGAAAAAGTCTAGACTTTATGGAGTTATGACCTAATTTAAGCAGAAAATGTTTTTTGTATGGAAATTGGATGCGTAGAAAATTTGACTGTTTTGATCGAATGTTTTAATGTAAATTGAAAAAGAAACAAAGCATCCTGAAAGATAACAATGTGAGTATGCGAAAGCTTTTTATTGTTCCGTACGGAACACTTATAAGATGACTTCGGACTCTGCCTGTCTGTCACACCCGACTTTATCCGAAACTATTTGTCATAGAAAGTTGAAATTTGGTAATAATTTAGGAATTAATGGCCTCATCAGAGCCGTATAGCTTTGAAAGTTAAATTTTGACTTAAGGGAATAATTTTGGGGGGTGAAATCGGAAGTGAAAAAAAATATTTTTTTACTAGTTCATCGAGTGTGGTGTCAAATGAAAGCTTGTGAAAACACGAGTAGAAAATATTATATAATGTAATACTTGCGTACACTTTCCTTTGTATTATTTTTAAAAAATCGCGTAAAATCGCTGTCCCCCCACCTTATCGCGAAAAGTACTGATCAAAAAATTTTGAAAAAATTCTGGAATATTCTCCACGGGGTGTAGATTGAACAAAAATTATCACGGGTGGATTACCTTTAATAATTTATCTGGTATAAAAAAAAAAACAAAAATTTCAAGGTCATCAGTTTTCAGTAAAGATTGGAAACAAACTTTGTTGAAAACTCATTTGGGGTGTGTTTTGTGAAGTCACTGATCCTTTTATACCACCGTAACAAAATTTTTTTATTTTAAAGCAATCAACGTACGGAACACTAATTGTGCAAGTTCAACTTGCACTTGACCGGTTATTTTTAATTTAATGCAGTAAAAAAAGCATTTGAAATTGCATAGTCTAGATACAGCAGTATTATGATTTCATCCTCTCTGGGGTATTACCAGGAGTATTGTCCTGAGTTTTGGACTTCGAAAAACTTGTGCTCTTTTGTTTATAAACAATTTAAGTCATCAAAACGCTTTTTTGGGCTTAATGTGAATAACTCCGGTTATATAAGTCGGATCGAGACAAAAAAAACAAACTCTACGTCATGACATTTCCAACAAATCCTCGTTAGTTTTAAGTCACTCAACAACATAACCTACAAAATTGAAAAAACAGGCAAGAAAATGTTTTTTTTTTTTTTCATTTTATTGTACAGGTCGACTAAGTGAATCGATCGGCTTGAAAACTTTCAGCAAATATGCCTTTTGTTATAGCAAAAATACCCTGAAATTTTGGTACAAAAATATTGAACTCAGTGGGCACAATCGAATTTGTTATTTAAAATTTGAATTGCCCGCCATTTTATGCCATTTGGTCCAAAATGGTTTTATTTTCAAAATTTAAGTGTCGACGTTAGCTTTCCGATGCCATTAATTTTTTTTTTTGGAATCATTTTAACAGTTTTTTTACATTTGTTTATTAATCCAATAACAACAAATGCGTTTTTTCGGTCATTTTGAAAAAAAAACAAAGAATTTTATTACATCTGGTGGAGAATTTTTATTAAAAAAAATCATTTTCGTTAACAATTTTTTTTTCAAAACGAGCCTATTTTGGACCAAATGACATAAAATGGCAGGCAATTCAAATTTTAAATAACAAATTAAATTGTGCCCACTGGGTTCATTTTTCACATCATCCCGCACACATGCCGCTCCTGGAGCGCTTTAGGGACTTCCCTGCCGCACGTGTGCTAGACCCATAAAATATATATATATATATATATATATATATATATATATATATATATATATATATATATATTTACCAAAATTTCAGGGTATTTTTGTTATAAAAAGGCATTCTTTTTCAAAGTTTCAAGCAACTTAGTCGACCTGTACAATAAAACCAAAAAAAAAACAGTTTTTTGTCTGTTTTTTTTTTTTAATTTTGTAGTTTTATGTGTGCACTTAAAACCAATGAAGGTTTTTTGGAAATTTCATTACAAAGAATTTTTTTTTTTTTGTCTCGATTCGACTTATATAACCGGCGTTATTCACATTTTAAGCTCAAAAAAACCCGTTTTGAAAACTTAAATTGTTTATAAATAAAAGAGCACAAGTTTTTCGAGGTCTAAAACTCAGGAAAATAATCCTGGGGATATCCCAAAGTCATAATATTGCTGTATCTAAACTATGTCTATCTCATCATTATTTTGACCTTTTTTTTACTGCACTATTTGAAAAATAGTTATTTTTATATTTCGCACATGAAATACTTCTTTGGTGGTCGAGAAAGAAACTTTTCGCGAACACCACTGAGATTTCGCGTACAAGTTTCAAGCATTATTTTCTCTATCTGTTGTGCTTTACCCTACTAGAAATATCAGAGAAACAAGTAATTGCAAAATAGAGTTAAATTTTTATTTTAAAATAAAGCAATTTATGTTCATTACTATATCATAAACCGAATACATAATCAAGCTACCTTACAAGTACGACTACATACAAAGATAAACCAAGTGAACGTAGAAAGAGGGGTCAGACAGGGAGACAACATGTCTAATAAATTATTTTCGGCGATCCTACAGGATACACTAAAGGATATAAATTGGACCGGACGAGGTGTAAATATAATAGGAGATAAATTATATCATCTGATATTTGCAGATGATGTCGCTATTTTTGCAAATAATAGAGAATTAACATCCATGATAGTAGATATATAAAAAGCATCAGCACGAGTGACAAATTTTAATAAAACCAAAGATATAACAAATCAGATGGATGACATAGGAAGTGTAATCGTGGAAAACGAAAGAGTAGAAAAAGTCTTACAGTTCAAATATTTAGAGCAACTAATAATACTACAAAAGACCTAGAAATTGGGGCCAGACTTGGGCTCCCATGGGTAGCTTTTAGGAAGATAAGAGATATAATGAGGATAAAATTACCCCTGGACCTGAAAATAAATCTTTATAAGCAGTGCATCCTTCCAGTAACCACACAGAAGCGGAAACGTGGGTATTAATAAAAACCAACATAAATAAAATAAGAGCGAAAGCTACTACAAATAACACTGGGGGATCATAAGACGAATGACGGGATAAGAGAGAAAACCAAGGTCCATGATGTAATCCACAGAGTGGCACAACTGAAGTAGAAGTGGGCCGGTTAGGTAGCAAGAAGCCAAGAAGACAAGTCGAGCGGCAGGATCACACGGTGGAGACCATGGGGTGATAGGAGAAGTGTAGGAAGCCCTCAGATGCGCTGGGTCGACGACATAAAACGGATAGCAGAGTTGAATTGGTATAACGTTGCAAAAGATAGGACGAGATGGCCTAGACTCTAAGGGCAGAAAACGGATAGTTTAAGAATATAGGTTAATGAGGAGGGGAGATAGGACACAACCCTGCCGTACGCCTTTTTTTATCTCAATGTTGTCAAAGTAGGATATATCTATTTTTATATTAACAGATTATCCCCGATATAGATTTGCTGTGTTGCGAATATCTTTGCCAACAATATCAGCTTTTTGAAGAATTTCCATTAGCCGTTTGTGCCTGACGTTCTCAAATGCTTTGGCGAAGTCCAAAAAACATAGAAATCCCTATTTGTTCATATCCCTGCATCATGCAGCGTTGGATGAGTACTTGTAAGCTAATATTTTATTACTAGAGCAAATTAATCAGTTTATAACAGAGGAAGATAATGAAATATATTTAATGGTTAAGATCAGATTTTTAATTATTGGTTTATTTAATGCATATTGTCAAAAGTTTTCAATATGTTTTAGTTAATTTCTTAGGTGCTTGTAGTCATAAACAACTCTAGAATAACTGACGATAATATAGAAGACAAGGGCTCTGTTTTAATTGTGAAAACTACAACGGATTTTTACTGTTTCCAAATTAGATTATATCGTTTTTAATCGAAAATACGCGGCTTCTCGTCCAGACCGTATGACTAGCCAACGTTTGTTTTTGAAATATCAGAACAAACAATCGGTAAAACAAGTTATTGGGACCAATTTATTTGGAATTCCAAATTCTGAGGCTAAGGAAGTGGGCGATATATCTGATTTGAAGCGCGACGGAAAATAAAAAAAAGATATGTGAAGGATTCCGTCAATACTGAAATTAAAATTTCAAATAAAATTCTAGAATGTGAAGTTACAAACTCGCATGTTATCCTACCTATTTTAAAAATAAATATTGCGGTGGTACAATTAATGCTAACATTGAAAATATCAACTAAAAATATATTTACTTATTTCTGATCATTTGCTGCATTATTGTGTTCATAACTTTACGAATAAAAAAAAAAAAACAATAGGTCATTTAAATATATATTTATTATTAATTTTGGTAACGTATGAAAAAAAAATTAGCGCAATATAGTGCAAAATATTTCTCACACAGCGGCATTTTTAACATTACCAAAATATCGTCCAGGAAAAAAAGTGTCACTTTATACACTGACAATAAGCGCATACACTGTTTTATTTTTGCAGTTTTATAGTATTTTGGAGAAGATATGGGCGTCCAAAATGTTGCAAAAAATATTTTGATGGTTCATTAAAAATATTCATTATTCTGTTCAATAAAAATAACTTTCGCATACTACCACATCCGTAAAAAATCGAAATAAAAAAAACCTGCCAAGCGCAAGTCGGATTTGCGCAATCAATATTCCGTACGGTGATTGCTTTTAAAATAAAATATTTTGTTACCCTAGATGAGGCCGGCAAACGTCAGCCGGCAAACACCGATACTCGGACGAACACTTCCGACCCCCCTACCTACAGTTTGCTTAGGCGCCGACCTATAAAATACGGCTACCGCACGTCGGTTTCTTAGATAGCTTCGAGCGGCAGCAGCAGCGAGATCTCAGTATCGAGTAGCAGCAGCAGCAAGAGCACTTGAAAATGCCAAATGAGATTTTGGCGAAACGTCGTGCAAATTCATCGTTAGACGAACGGATTGAAACCCAGAATTTTAATATATTATATATATATATATATATATATATATATATATATATATATATATATATATATATATATATATATATATATCTCAGATAAATTATGAAAGGTAATGCACTCGTGATAATTTTCGTTCAATCTATAGCTTGTGGAGAATATTTCAGAATTTTATTAAAACTTTTTGAGTAGTACTTTCGATAAGAGGGAGGACAGCGATTTTTAGCAATTTAAAAAAAAATAATACAAAGAAAAGTGTGCACAAGTATTACATCACATATATTTTTAAACTCGTGTTTGTACAAGCTTTCACCCGTCCAAAACTCACACCTTGAGTCAAAATTTAACTTTTAAAACTATACTGATCTGATCGGGCCATCAATTCCTATATTAGTGCCAAATTTCCACTTTTTATGTCAAATAGTTTCGGAGAAAATCATGTGTGGCTGACGGACAGACACCGAGGATAGACACCGAAATGATCTTATAAGCGTTCCGTACGAAACGGATAATTAATAAACATATTGGAGATTTACTTTAAAATATTACCATGGTTTTAAATATTGTGTGTTAATTCGACTAAAATTATTTTGTCCCTTTTTATCTTCAGAGTAGTCCATACAGTAAAACTTATAATAAGTAATACAGATCTAAAGGCCCTTATATTTAGTTAAGTTTATGGAAAATAATAATATAAATTAATATGAATAACAGAAGTTTTCGCTCGCCCAAAAATTGTGTCGTTCCGACCACACTTTAATGTAAATTGTAAAAAATAAAACAAAGGATAATATATAAAATTGGCAAGACAATAGTAATATGAATTTGCAAGGGTTGTTTTTATATCAAAAAAATTCCTATAAGAGAAATATGGCCTACTAAATTCAGCTAAGGTTGGTAGTTTTCCATCAATACTAACTTTCACTCATTCCTGCATCCTTATACAATTCAAATCAGAAAATATAATTTAATTTAATTAATAAGCATGGGTATTAGAGTGTAATTTAACCAAAGAGTATAGTTTTTAAAATGAAAATAATATATTACAAATTAAAAACGAAATAATGAAAATTCGAATATTTTTCGAAGTATTTCAATACTAATATTTTTATTATAATAATAAATGGACTCTACTAAAATATTGTATTAAACTTTTGAAGTGTTTTTTTATATGCAGTAGTCGCATTAACTAAAAATTCTATAATTTAACGCTTTTTATATGTATTCAATATTAAACCAAAACGAAAATAATTCATTTAGTTTTATTACGCAGTATATTTTGGTTATTAAAATAAATGAATGTATAGAGCTCGTTGAACATAAACACAGTGATTTTTCAAAAGTTTTTGATATGACTTTAGGCGCTGGTGTTGTTATTATCTCTATTGAAAAAGAACAGCGGATATTGCCAGAGTACTTTAATTTACACAAAAACACGTCTAACATTCAGTTACAACAAATAATGTTGCAATTTGACAGTGTATGGGGATGGTGATGATATAGTTAGTTTAGTGAAATCTTGAATAACCAGTTTATCAACCGATCAAAAAAATGTTGTGGTTTATGGTGAGAGGGATTTTACTCCAATGTTGAAACGCAAGCTGTTTTAAAGTGGCTTGTTTTTTACATCTCCCATTGAACCAAGATTTCCTTAGAACGTCATTTCTTTGGAAAAGCTCTCATAGCAGCCAAAATGTCATCAGAAACTGTCTTAGCAATCGAATCTTCTTCTTAAAGTGCCTATTCGGTTCGAATATTGGCAATCATTGTGGCTATTATTACTTTATCCACTACAGCTCTGAAAAGACTGGTAGTATTTGTTGAGAACCAATTTCGCAGATTGTTTAGCTAGGAGATATGTCTGCATCCTGGTCCCCTTTTTCCAAAAACTCTTCCTTGTAGTATTTTCTGTGGTAATCCATATCTGTGGGAATTTCTCATTATGTGCCCTAAATACTCCAATTTTCCTATAATAAATTTCCAGTTTCTTGTTCATGATCAGTATAAGAAATTTTCAAAATTCTGCAATATAGGATAATTCAAAAGCTCAGGTTTCCGAGAAGTGGCTTCAGTCAGCGTCCAAGATTCTACACCCTAAAAAAGAACACTAAAGACAACATCTTAGCAGTCTTATTTTTGTACTTAATTTTATTGCTAAGATTTTGAAAAGTGATCTCATTTTGAGGAACACTGCTCTAGCTTTTTCGATACGACAACGAATTTCCTGCGAATGATTCCACTGTTCGTTTATTATGGTACCTAGATATGAATATTTTGGAGTTCCTTGTATTTATTGCGGATTACCATGTACTTTGTTTTGCTAATAATAAATCTGAGGCCGTATCGATTAATGACTGCGTTTATTTTTATCATAAGATGTTG
Organism: Pachyrhynchus sulphureomaculatus; assembly: GCA_019049505.1. NCBI lineage: Eukaryota > Metazoa > Arthropoda > Insecta > Coleoptera > Curculionidae > Pachyrhynchus > Pachyrhynchus sulphureomaculatus. Next base: position 71,245,092 of record CM032456.1, read on the forward strand.
TAGACCCTTTAAGTTATCAGCCATGACCGCCAAATCGTCAGCATAACGAATATTATTTATTCGCTCCCCATTCAGCAGTATTCCTTCAGCCTCTTGCAGTGCCTCTGCGAAGATTTACTCAGAGTATATATTAAACAATAGTGGAGACAAAACACAACACTACCTTCCTCATTACTCTTAGCTATTGGATAGGACATCAGAATTAAGATAAATACTTATCCATCGAAAGGTTCGAGGATATTCCTTGTGTTTTTAGACGTAGAAGACGTTCTAGATTCCTAGCGACAAATATTCTCATTTTAGGCCCTTATTTGGCACCAAATCGCAAAATATTTTATGTTAAAACGAGCTCATAATCAAATATTGGGAAAAAGTATAATTAGCAAAAGAAATTTTTGCTATTGTCAATCTAAACGAGAAAAGCAAAAAATGCAAGTAACCTGTAATCGATGTACTCTATTTACTGTGTCAGGTCAGTCAATAAGTTTTGAAAGTGACACCTATGGAGCATTACTTGAACCAAATATTGAATTCATCTGTCACATGAACATACCCTTAATTTCATGTCAATCTGTCAAGTCATTCAATGTTTATCAGCTGGTTAAAGTAGACGTGTCTGGGTATTTTTTAAAAATGGAAAAAATCGAATATTATGCAGTGATAAAGTTCTTTGTTTTATAAGGTTTATCGGCAACTGAAATCCATGCAAAGTTAGTGAAAATATTAAAGGTGTCTGTTTCTTCATTACCAACTGTTCATAGATCGACTCCAGAATTTAAACGTGGACGTGCAAGCGTCAATGATGATTCACGTTCAGGAGGCCCAAAAACTGCAACAACTGAAGAAACTGTTATGCAAGTACAAGATAAGGTAATGGAAGACCATCGATTAACCGTGGATGATTTAGTTGAGAGGATAGGCATCTCACATGGATCAGTACATGAGATTTTAACTAATGTTTTGGGTATGAGAAAACTATTCACAAGATGGATGCTGCATTTGCTAACATCGTAACGAAAACGCACTCGAGAGAAACTTTCTAAACTCGTTTCACAAAGAATAAAACCGATTTTGTGCATCGATTTGTAACTATGGATGAGACTTGGGTTTACTAGTATGATCCTGAATTGCGACAATAAACCGTACAGTGGACTGAGTTCGGTTGTTCAGCTCCAAAGCAGCCAAAGTGGTCAAAGTCGTCCAAAAAAATTATGGCATCAGTTTTCTGGGATGCAAAAGGAATTTTGTAAATTGATTACCTTCAAACCGTTAAAACAATCATAAGAGAGTATTATTTTTTGAACTAGCTGGATGAACTAGCTGAGAGAAAAAAATGATCTTTCATCATGACAATGCACCTGCTCACAGAGGTGCTTTGGCAACGACAAAACTGGTTGGATTGTTGGAACATCCACCCTATTCTCTAGATATGGCTCCGTCTGACTTTCAAAATATTTCTACGTGGGAAGAGTTTTTCAACAAATGATGAGGTGACGATAGTTTCCATAGATGGATATTTCGAAGGTTTTTCAAAAAACCACTTCAAAGATGGAGTAAATGGATTGGAAAATCGCTGGAAAAAATGAATTGAGTTTAAGGGAGATTATACTGAACAATGTACTTCGACTCATTAATTGATCTTGTTTCATTTCCGTTTTTAAAACTTATTGACTGACCGTACAAAATCCACAATTTTGGGTCCGTTCGGGTCACCCTAGCTACTTTTTTATTTACTTGTAACTTCAAACTAACTTATTTGTCTGCAAGTGTAATATTATTCCTGCAAAAAATAGCGACAGTGGTCTCTTCGTATTAATGTTACATGATGAAAGACAGCACGTAATATATATTTTTTGTTAGATAGTCTCCTAATAATATTGTGAATATCAATGATAATAGCGAAGATTTTTTTATTAGTTATAATTTTTTTATCAGCAGATAGACATTAACCTGTTAAGAAAAATTATTAATTTGTTTTTTTTACTACTTTCTATCAGTGTAATTTCCTTTTTATGGTTAAAAACCCGAAGCTATATGCAGGGTGCTCCATATGTATGGAATAATAATTCCACAGTATTTATTAATCAGTGTATCAATAAAAGTTATAGGGTGTTATACGGCGCACATGCCGACGTTGACAATAAAATGTTTTGACCTCTCAGTTCGAAGAAATTACGCCATTTCGATTTTTTAAATGGAAAGCCCTGTATATTATTTTATTATTGTCTGTCATAAACAACAGTTTTGCAGAGAATCCGGGAGATCTGTGCTACTTCATAATGAATTCTTTTTTGTAAATTTTCTACAGTTTCAGGTTGACTTCGGTAAAATCTGGTTTCTAAATGACCCCATAAAAAAAATCGAGTGGCTTAAGGTCGGGACTCCTTGCAGGCCATTCTACAGCATCTCCTCTGCCTATCCATCGATAAGGAAAAATCGCATCCAAATATCTACGACCATTGATTTCATAGTAAGGAGGTGCTCCGTCCTGTTGATACCACAGATTTCTGTTAGGGGTATCCAAATTATTTTGATCGAGAAAAAGACCTGCACAAGTTGGAATCATCTGCTCTTGGAGTAACTGTAAATACCGCTGTCCTATAAGATTTCCATCGATAAAAATGGGACCAATGATATGACGTCCAGAAATCCCTGCTCACACGCTTATCTTTTGTGGTCTTTGAGAATGACTGTCGATTATCCAGTGGGGATTCTCAGTAGACCAGTACCGGCAGTTATGCCTGTTAACTTTTCCGTTAAGACAAAATTTGGCCTCGTGAGAAAAAACCATATTATGAATTAGGTTAGGATCATTATTGATTCGTCCCATCGTGACCTCGCAAAATTCAACGCGTCTACTGTAGTCATCTTCAGATAATTCTTGCATTAGAATGGGTTTGTATAGATGCAATTTTTCTTCATTCTGTATACGACTTAAGGTACCTTTACTTACTTACCGTAGATGAATTTTGGCCGCTTGCACGGCTCTTGTATTTAAGAAATGAATTACAGCGTTTATTTCATAATTCGTGGGATTTTCAATGGTCTGAGACATTTTAAACAAGCATAAACAAACATAAACTCGCGCGACAGCTTCCGTAATGGCATTTGCCATTACGGAAGCTGTCGCCCATAGCCAGTAGAAGCAGGCACATAGCGCGCATGCATGGAACGGCGTCCGTGATACTGCAGCGGCCATATTTCAACACGCTACTTACTTAAAAAACGCGCCTCGTATATATATATATATATATATATATATATATATATATATATATATATATATATATATATATATATATAATACATATAAACATAGTTTGACCGGAAGTGACTGCAACTTTCTTATTTTTAATGGAACCCTGTATATTTTTTTATCAATTTCAATTCGCTTTGAAATTCTCTTTCCAACGATGTATCATAAGTTGACATTTGTTTGACAGGTGACCGGTGACCATAAACTAATTTAAACTCTTAGACTTAGGCGGCCATGGCGGATATACTAGCAATGGTTTTTGTTCGTTTTATCTCACTTTGGAAAGAATTTAAGACTATTCATTTATCGTGCCATTTTCGCGAGTCTAAGTGGCACCTACAAAATTTTAAGCTTTACATTCAGTTATAGAATTTTCTCTTTAAATAATGATCAATATCACCGAAATTAAGATGGGAACACATGGGATTTATTTAACCTAGTTACACATTACAGGTTTTTTGCCAACATACATCTAACAGAACTATATAACACCAATTGTATTTATTATTATTTTCATAGGCAAGCTGACGAGTGGCTGTATGGAGATTTTCTGAAATTTCTAATAAAGCATCTAACTTTTTATCATTGCTTGTTTTAACTTTTGGAGGTCCAGATTTAGAACGATCCTTAACATGACCTGATTGTCTCAATGGTTTTAATGTTTCGCTAAACTACGGATTGGGTAATAGGTTCTCGATTCGGATATACTGCGTTAAAAAGATCACACACCTACTATTGTGTTCTCCTACGATCTCCGTAACCAACCATCGTTAACAAGGTGATTCTTTCAGTTTCTGTTAAATGTACCATTAAGATATTTGTCTCAAATTGCAGTTTCACAAAATGCAGCAATAAATATTTTCGTCAAGAAATCATTTTCGGGTGGCGTTCTCTGACAGTAAATGTTTGACACAAGCCAGCTTAATTTTTTTTTTTTTAATTTGATCTCCTTAACTTCAAACATCAATAATTCCAAAACAGTTCAATTTAGAAATATGGTATGTTAGACAAATGATATCTAGAATTTTTAGTAGAATTCAAAAATAAAGTAATATACAGGGCTTTCTATTTAAAAAAAATTAAGATAGTGTAAATTCTTCGAACTGACACCCTATAACTTTTATTTAAACATTTTTCTGATACACTGATTAATAAATGCTGTGGAATTATATTCCATATGGGCACCCTATATATATGTATATATAGGGTGCCCCTTGCCATATATATATATATATATATATATATATATATATATATATATATATATATATATATATATATATACATGCCTGTATCCTAGAGGTAAAGGGTCGTAACTGTACGTGTGTACAGGAATGAATTTTCAAAATTGTTATTACACTACATTTCTTATATATAACGTAAACCAAAGGGTATTTTCATATAAAATTCAGAATTTCTATATTCAATGTCTTGACGTTTCCCAGTTTATCAGTAGAAAATGTGAACATTTTCATGATAACCCGAAATCATAAATTTTGTGGTTACAACACTTTACCTCTGAGGTACATATGTATATATATATATATATATATATATATATATATATATATATATATATATATATATATATATATATTTATATATATATGTATGTATATATATATATATATATATATATATATATATATATATATATATATATATATATATATATATATATATATATATATATATATATATATATATATATATATATATATATATATATATATATATATATATTTATATATATATATATATATATATATATATATATATATATATATGTTTATATACACAGCATGAAATAAGATTGGGCAGGGGCGCCATCTTGTTGATAATTAATTTGTGCCTATTCGGCTACAGGAATTTTCTATAAAATTTTAAAAAAATAAATAAATAATGTTTAGCATTCTTCGAAAAAAATTGATTAAATTCGCTTTCTTAAAACTTTTACAAAAACAATATACTTTCATGATGTTATCTGCATGGCTACGTAGATAAATTTCAAACAAAAACGCTCGTATTTTCAATTTTAAGAGAAATTATGTAGAGAACAAATCAAGTTTAAGTTATAAATATATCTGAAATTGCTTCCCTGTTCAACATTTTTTTTGTGAATAATATAGCCTTTTTCTCGTTAGATAACTTTATTGTCACATACCTCAGGTAACATAAGCAACATCTCATACTTAACGTCAGTTTAAAGCTGACATTTGACAGAAGAATATGGGTAAAAAATTTAGAGCGCCTTGAAGATGAGCAAAATTTCTGCAAAAGTTCGCCATATTTTTACAATTTTATTTCGATAAAGGCACAAATGCTGCGCAGGCTCATGGAGAAATTTCTGCTGTTATGGTTAAGATACGTTATTAATAGCAATAGCCGATGGTTCAGTCGCTTTTAATCCTGAGATTTCGATGTTTAAAAGCCTCCTCGCGCTAGTCGGCTAATAGTAGAAAAGTTAATGGAACGTTGGCAAGAGTTGAGCAAGACCGGCATGTAAGTAGCGATAATATCTTCAAAGAACTACATATCCATCACTCACCATTTTTGGAGAAAGCAGGTTACAAAAAAGAAGCTCAAGATTTGGGTGCCACATGATTTAATATTAAAAACATTATCGAATTTCCATCTGCGAATCTCTCGAGAAACGTAACGTAATCGAATCATTTCTAAAGTGGTTGATCACAGGCGATGAAAAGGGAATCACGTACGACAATAATGTGCAAAAAAGATTGGGAGCGAAAGGGGATGATGCTGTGGGTGGGACTGGGAGAGAATCGTGCATCATGAGCTGCTGCAGCGTCTCTACTCTACTATCAGCAATTGACAAGACTGAAGCAAACGATTGAAAATAATTTTCAATCGAGAGAGCTTGGCTGGGAAATTTTAATGCATCTACCGTATTGCCTGGACATTACACCGTCAGACTACCATTTGTTATACTCTCTGCATGGTATTTAGTTAGTTTTCAAAATGGCCTGTAAAAACTACTTGTTACAATTTTTTGCTCGGAAACCAAGAAAGTTATCCAATGACAGGATTATGTTGTTGCCAGAAATACGGCAGAAGGTCATCAAATAAAATGGCCTATATTTGTTTAAAAAATAAAAGACAATTGTCTTAATTTTGACTTTAAAACGTAGGGTGAAAGGTTTTTGGTCTGACACATAGATATCGCCCTTTTCAAAATATCCATATGATTTTTAGGAGGTACCAACCTTCAAACCATACGTGTCAAAATTTCATGACATTATGACTTTATAGATTACAGTGGTTTAACTAATACTACTTTTGATATTTTCAAAGCAATGGAAAAAATCAAATTTCGTGTGTTAATTAAACACTGTTTTTTGATGGAAAAAAATATCGTTGAAGCAAAGCAATGGCTTGATAAGTGTTGCGGGGACTCTGCTCCTGGAAAATCACTCATCATTTACTGATATATTGAATTAAAACGCGGTCGTACAGATACAAATGATGCTGAACGTTCTGGACGCCCAAATGAGATGGTTACACTCGAAAACATCAAAAAAATCCTCAAAGTTGTTTTGGATGACCGTAAAGTGAAATTGCGTGAGATAGATTACATCCGCTGTTTGGACCTGTTTAAGCGCAATAAAAAGGATTTTTTCATACGATATGTGAAAAGAGATGAAACATGGATCCACCACTACACACTGGAATCAAATTGGCAGTCATCTGAGAGGACAGCAGCCGGTGAAAGCCATCCGAAGCGACCGAAGACACAACAGTCTGTTGGGAAGGTTTTGTCCTCTGTATTTTGAGATGCGCATAGAATAATTTTCATCGACTATTCTAAAAAGGGAAAAACCATCAATAGCGAATATTATATAAAGTTATTGGTGCGTTTGAAGACAGAGATCGCAAAGAAACGGCCACAAATGAACAAGAAACAGTGCTCTTTTATCAAGACCATGCAGCGTGTCACAAGTTATTGGTTACGATGGCAAAATTGCATGAATTGAAGTTCAAATTGCTTCCTCATATTTTCCAGATTAGGCCCCCAGCGACTATTATCTATTCGCAGACTTTAAGGAGAATGCGCGCGGGAAACATATTTGGCTCCAATAAAGAAGTTATCGCCGAAATTAAGGCCTATTTCGAAGGCAAAGACAAATCCTTATACAAGAAAGGTACAGAAATGTTAGAAAAGCGTTGGACTGATTGTATCGCTCTTGAAGGAGACTATATTGATGAATAGAGTCGAATTTTGCAAAAAAAAATGTGTTTTAAGTAGCTAGATCAAAAACTTTTCAACCTACATGTTCAAAGGCTCAATATTTTTTCAGCAACTTTTTATCTCTTCATAAAATCTTTTAAAAAGTTATTTTTTAGCGTGAGAAAGTCTTACTCACTTACAATGGATGCAAAAAGTGAAGTAATTATCATAATGAGGGACTTTAATGCATGAGTAGGGAACATGATAGTACCGGGAATGAAACAGAGGTTCAATGAAAATGTGACAAATGAGAATGGCGAATTTTTCATAAACTTCTCCTCACAAAATGAGTTCTGAATAAATACCACCTTCTTAAAACATAAAGAACAACAGAAATATACATTTCAAAATACGAGAGGAGATAGATCAATCATAGATTACATCTTAAAAAATAGAGAAATATATTATACCCAAATATTAGACATAAGATATTTATATTCTGCAGATGTCGGAAGTGATCACAGTCTTCTTTTGGGAAAGATCCGAATGATAATAAAGACATCTCAAAAAACAGTTTACAAAACAAAGACAAAGGTAGAAAGCCTACAAGACTAATCAATATAAAATCTCTACCAGACAAGATTGGAGAACGAAGTAAATAAAAACGTAGTGGTAGAGGAAGAAGACATAGAAGAGAGTTGGAGAAAGATTAAGGATAACATTATAAACGCAGCAAAGGAAGCACTCGTGGAACGTAAAATAAACAGAACATCAAGAAGACCGAACGTAAAATAAACAGAACATTAAGAAGACCTTGGTTCTGCGAGGAAGTAAAATTAAAATGCCAAGAAAAAACAAAAGCCTATCTTAAATATAGATAAAGAAAAATTAGAAAAGCATATGAAGAATATAAGATAGTCTGCAATGAAACAAACGTACTAGTTAGAAAAAAGGAAATGGAACAATGGGAAAGATTCTTTAAAGAAATGGAACATGACTTTTATAGTATGCAAAAGGAGATTTGGAGAATGATACATGGACAGCGAAAGGAAATGAAGGAATTAATAGAAGTAAGATATATCGAAAAAGATGCATGGATAAATTATATAAAATAATTGTATAATACAACAGAAAATTTGGCATCCGAAACACCAGAAATAGTAATCAACGAAACATCAGAAATAGATGATAAACAGGTGGAAGAAGCTCTGAAAAAATTAAAAAACCGAAAATCAACTGCTAAGAACGAAATATAAAATGAATTTTTAAAGTATGAAGGAGTAAAACTGATTAAATAATTGACAAAGCTCATAAACAAAATAATACAGGGATCGTGAATACCAGAAGAATGGAGAACAAGGATAATGATACTACTTTTTAAAAAAGGAGAAAAAATCGATCCGAATAATTATCGAGGAATTAACCTCTTGTGCACAACTTTAAAACTGACGACAAAAATTGTTACCGATAAAATAACTCCACATATACAGCTTTCCGAAGAACGACAAGGATTCAGGAGCGGAAGATTCTGTAATGACGCAGTATTTGTAATCAGACAAATTACTGAAAAATCAGTTCAGTATAACAGGCCAGCGTTCTTATGCTTTATAGATTTGGTAAAAGCATTTAATAGAGTACAGCTGCACATACTTTATGACAAGAATATTCCATTGGATATAATAAAGCTAACTGAGAATATTTACAAAAGAAATAAAACCGAAGCGATAGTAAATTCGGAGTTAACTGAAGCCATAGAGGTAACAACTGGTATTAGACAAGGAGACACACTGAGTCCCCTACTGTTTAACATTATATTAGATGAAATAATTAAACAGGTAAAAACAAAAAAAGGCTATAAAATGTTCAATAAAGAGATATAAATATTGTGTTACGCCGACGATACTGTCCTAGTCGCTGAGAATGAAGATGACTTGCAGAGATTATTATATCAGTTTAATACGACAGCAAAGAAATTTGTAAGATTTGTAAAATTTTAGTATGAAAATATCGGCTGAAAAAAATCAAATTAGTATTTATCTCCAAAGGACCAATTAGGTGCAAGCAGGAAATCGATAAACAGATTATAGAGGAGGTGATGACAATTATATATTTAGGAATTAAATTAATATATAACAACAACATAGAAGAAGAAATAAAAGAATAAATAGTAAAAGCCAATAGAATAGTAAGATGCTTGAACGACACAGAAGTAAAATCTCATATATATAAATTTGTAGTTCGATCAGTTATGACCTACACAGCAGAAACAAGACCAAAAACGCGCAAAACTCAGAGATACTTACAAATAAGTGAAACATTAAGAATAATTACAGGCAAAACACTTTGGGATAGAGAAACAAATGACAACATAAGGCAAATATGTGAAGTAGAGGACATTAACACGTGGATAAGAAACAGAAAACAAGAATGGAACCAACACATAAATAGAATGTCCGAACGACGATTAGTGAAAATACCACGAGATAAACTACCGATGAGCCGAAAGAGTATAGGACGCCCACGAAAAAGATGGAATGACGACCTGTAGCGACGATATATTAAAGAGAAATAGGCAGGAATGCCTATTTTTCTTTAATGTATCGTCGTATATATAGGAAGAAGAAGAAGTCTTACTATTTGTTATAAGGGCAGTACGGTGTATATGATTTTACCAATTTTTTTTACTAAAATAATAATCTTTTAAGTTATTTTATGTTTTATTATGTGGTAAGCGCAATAATTAAAAATTCCAAAATATGATACTTTTTATCACGCTCTTCATTTTAAAACAAAATACAAAATAATTCACTTACTTTTAATACGCACTGCATTTTGATATTATTAAAATAAATAACCGTATAGAGAGCGGCTAATATAAATAAAGTGATATTTCAAACGTTTTTGATATCTGGTTGACTTTTCTATGTGTGAAATGATTTAGGACTGAAAGTTTTTAATAATTTATGGAATATTAAAATTATTTTACATTACCAAAATGAACGGATTAATCATACATAGCGGGCTTTTAATTTTTTGCCCAACGAGTGAAAAATATTATTCTCTTGTGGCGTTTTTGTAATAAATTTTATTGAAATAATGAATTGTACATAATTTATTTCGGCTTTGTTGTTACTTGTTTGTAATAAATTTTATATTGGTTTTAATTATGAAAAGTTTTTTATGACGACATTTTTAATTAAGAAATTGAAAATTACTTTTTTTATTTTAAAAGCTACATACAGTCTGTCAAGTAAGAACGTGTCTGCGATAATTCATTTTTGGTAGATACGATTCTAGCGATTCAACAAAAAATCGGTAGAGGGAATCTTTGTCTACGATTCATTTTAGTAAAAGTATCAGTCAATTCTGAACTTTCGTCGAAATCGCGTAAAATACAAAATCAGGCACTTGTTTGCGGGTCGGTTCGAGGCCGTATTTCTTTGTTTTCATCCAAACGGGCCTAAAATGACATATTCCGCGGCCGCTAAATATATTAAGACGTCGGTATCGTTTGTGAAGAAATGGGTTAATCATTTTAACGAGAAGAAAAATGTCGACAGCTTGCCAAAAGGAAAGATTTCTAATTTGCGGAGTATACAGAAAATCTCGTAGACAGCATGCCTCGAAGATGTCAGGCGATTATCGATGCAGGAGGCGATTGTGTAACTTACTAAGATAATTGCGCCGTTGTTAACACACCAAAGAATACAGTGATGGCAAAAAATGTTCTCGAAACACATTTTTTCCAGAATACGAGCGGTCAGGTTCTTAATTGACAGACTGTAAACCCTGATCTTTTAGGATGTTCATCTACTAAACTGACCTCGGCTGACACGAAGTGATTGTCATTTGTTTTAACTTTACAAATAATTTTACGAATTGCAACGTAGTGGGTACCTATTCTTTAAAAGGTTTATTTTTGTTACAAAAAAGTTATTGCTAAGAGCCCTTTTATCAAACAATTCTACCTGGAGTGTCATAAACTACACTCATTCTTTTTTGTTCCTTGTCTGGGATGCCCGGGGAGAAGTCAGTGAGTTTTAGTTTACGTTTGCTTTTCAAGCAGTAAACATTTCAACAACGTTCGTTTAGTGATTCTTCTGTGGGGTTTGCGGGAGAATGTCTTCTACAACATCAACGAGCCATGCATGTGCGGGAACGAGTTCGAGTTCAAGGCAAAAAGAAATGGTGTATTTAATCAGCCACATGTCTCATCAAATCAGTGGCAGTAAATTACCATCTAATTGTCAAGTTTTACGCAGTTTATTTTATAATATACGGCAAGTGAAACTAAACACCAGAGAAGCTGCATGATTTACGATAATGGAAGTTTTAATTTTTTGGGAGAAAGCTGAGATATCAACCAGACACCTGAAAAATTAAGAAAACTGTACGAAGAGTGGAGAAAACTGCAAAAAAACACTAAAAGATCTAAAAGCACAGCGCAAAATAAAAAAGTAGAAGCGTTCAAGTCACAGACATTTGTTTATTTATAATCAATATTTATGTAAAAGCTTGGTTCAACGCCCCCAAACCCACTTTGGCCTCCAACCAAGACCTACAATTGTTAAAATCTTTTGTGAAATACAGACAAATTGATAAAGAACTTGCAGACAAGGCAGTGTCTAAATAACAAATCTTCTGTGGTATCTCAATTCGGAGCTAACAAAATAGTAAACAGTTTTAAAGTTGTCAGTGACACAGTTGAAAGACGTGTAAAATTAATTCATGACTTCAATTCCTGACAAAAGATGAAGAACAACGGCAGTTTCTGTTACAAATTGTATCTGAATGTAGAAAAATTTTTCCTGACTCTCGCCTTATCTAACTCATTACCACTTTGATCTGATAACACAGCCCCACAAAAAAAAAAGTGGGGTATACTTTTGATGCGATAAATCAGATTCGTAGTATTTTTGCCCGCTGATCACGAATCTGACGTCAGAATATCGCCATCACATCTCAATTTTTTTCTAACCTCAAAAAATAGGTAAAAATTAGTAAAAATTAAGAAAAATATACTCCTAAAAAATTGATTCAAGCTTTTTCATGAATCCAAAGATGTATTAATATATATTTGGACACGCTAAGCTAATATTCATCGGTTGGATTAAGCCATACAGTTCTGTTTTCTTTCTAACCTCAATAAATCAGACAGATATAGTGCTTCTCGAATGCAAAAACGAATTCAAATTAAAATTCAACCGATTCTTACCAAATTTGGTACACGGGGGTTTTTTAGGTTGCTGATCATGAATCTAAGGTCGGATTTGCAAAATTCAAAATGGCGGATCCAAGATGGCGGACAAAATTTTTGAAAACCAACCGATTCCTACCAAATTTGGTATACAGTTGGGGAATCTTCAAACCTGATACTCTTAAACCCTAAACCCTGAAACCTTAGACTCCCACACCCTGTAACCTCAAAAAATAGACCTCAATAACCCTGTAACTTTAAAAATGAGATCCAATAAACTCAAAACCAGGACTTTTAAACCATATACTCTCAAATAGTAGACCCTTAAGCCCTAGAATTGCGAAGGTTAGACCCGCGCCTAACTTTCCTTTTTTTGGCTGTATCTTGTTCTTTTTTTCCGCGAATGATCTATTCAAAGGCTTTCTGCCCAAACGCTTTTGAGGACTTGTTTCTCTTTTTAGCAATCAGCAATAGTCCGCTAGCATATGGTCATCCCATCGTCCTTGATACCGATTTTCTATGATTTTCAGATCTTGGTGAAAACGTTCCCCTTGCTCTTCACTGTAGTCACCAAGATTATCTGGGAAATCATCGATGTGGGAGTCCAGGAAATGTAATTTTAGATTCATTAAGCAACCTAATGTTTGAAAATTTTTTACCATTTCCTCGACTATTTCTTTGTACTTAGGACTTTTATTATTTCCCAAAAAGTTTGTTGCGACTTCTTTAAAACTAAGCCAAGCAGCTTTTTCAACTTTATTCATTTTAGTAACAAATAATGAATCTTGAAACAATTTTCTTATTTGTGGCCCGTCAAATACGCCTGTCTTAATTTTACATAGCTTCAGAAAATTTCGGAAATTTTTTTATGCAAATATTTGAAACATGGGCCGTTTGTATCTAATGCTCTCGTGAATTGCTTCATAAGTCCAAGCTTAATGTGAAGCGGGGGAATAAGAACTTTTCCTGGATCTACCAATGGTGGAAACAATACATTATTTTCACCAGTAGTGAAGGATTCTCTTGTTGGCCAAATTTTTTTCTTATAATGACGTTCCCTGTCTCTGCTATTCCACAGACATTTATAACAGGGATAAAGTGTAAACCCTGACTGTTGGCCAAGCAATATTGTTACAATTTTCAGATCTCCACAAATTTTCCAGTTATGATCAGCATATTTTATTTTTATCAAAAGCTGCTTCATTTTTTCATATTGCTCTTCCACAACTGTGGAATGAGCAATCAGAATGGGAGCGTAAACGTTGGTATTATGCAGCAAAACTGCCTTAATGCTCGGTTTAGAAGAATCAATGAACAGTCTCCATTCTTCAGGATCGTATGAGTTATTTTGAAATTCATCCATTAGACCTTTTACATCGGTACAATATGAAAGTGACAATTCCTCGTCCATTGTGAAATATTTTCGAAATTCTTCATCTCTGTTTCTATAATAAGAAATCGTAGCTTCTGGCTTAAGTAAATATCTTTTCTTTAAAAAGGAAGCAAGATGCTCTGAACCATCTTTGGATAAGCCTAAATCTCTGACTAGATCACTAAGTTCTGACTGTGATACGAGTATTGGTTCTGGTTTACGGTTGTATGGTAGAAATTCTTTATCTGTGTCACTAGTATATGATAGGTTGTCACTAGAACATTCATTAGTAACAGTGTTTGAATCTTTTTCGACAGTCTCAATGTTTTCGGCATGAACTGATAAGGTGAAATCATTTGTTTCCATAACATCAGCATCAAGTGGTTCAGGAGGCGGAATTAGTTTAGTTGGTCTTGTTATTGTCGAAACATCGTTATAAGTAATAGTGCTTTTATTTTTTCGGTTATGCCTAGATACAACATTCATACAAAAGTAGCAATCATTTTCACTCTATGGTCTATTCCATATTGCTGGTCTGGAATATTTAATCGCCTTCTTATTGATGTACAACATTATTTTGCAAGAACTGCAAATGATGTGGGGAACCCAATCTGTATCCTGGTGCTGTATTTCAATGTTAAAACAATCCTTATATAAGGTTTTAATCTTATCCGTTATCGGTGACCCCATTTTACTCAATACGTGTTGACAGCAAATATAACAAAATGAATCACTGTTTTTATCGCACTTATGAAAAGTCCTTGTACCGTGAGACCGTTTTCTTGTAGCATTATACTCTACATGAGCCAAGTCACCCACACATGAAGAGCTACGGTCGCTGGATGACGACGGCTGCTGGCCCGCTTTCCCACCCTGACCAACCGCCGATACTGGGTTTCCGAGTCCCTGCATCGTAATTCTCTTTCTTCTACCTGCCATGACGGCATCTAAGCCGTTATCCAGGGACTCTGCCGGCTAGTGGAGTAACACCGTTGCCCACCGTCACCACGTGGAGGTGCCCTGGATCCAGGTAGAAGAATAAAAATCGACCGATGAATTTTCTCGGCGTTCAAAATGGCGCGAAAACATCTGCCATCTTGAATTTTGCAAATCCAACCTCAGATTCGTGATCAGTGACCCAAAAAATCCCCGTGTACCAAATTTGGTAAGGATCGGTTGAATTTTAATTTGAATTCGTTTTTGCATTCGAGAAGCACTATATCTGTCTGATTTATTGAGGTTAGAAAGAAAACAGAACTGTATGGCTCAATCCAACCGATGAATATTTGCTTAGCGTGTCCGAATACATATTAATACATCTTTGGGGATTCATGAAAAAGCTTGAATCAATTTTTTAGGAGTATATTTTTCTTAATTTTTACTAATTTTTACCTATTTTTTGAGGTTAGAAAAAAATTGAGATGCCAAGACAAAACAAAAATGTAGGCATTGTCAAATTTTGACATGTCTATTAAGCAAGTAAAAATAGTTTAATTTGTTGTAGTAAGTGACGTATAAAAGTAATAGTTGTGGATTTTCCTAAAAATGAATTAATTGATATGGTTCATACAGTGGGCGAGGCGGGAAAAAAATTGTGTTTTGACAGTAAGGCTTTACGGAACGAAGTACCCTAATAGACGTATACCATCTAGAAAATCTTTTCAGTACTTAATGGAACGGTTTGATGGTAGTGGTAGCATTGAGTAGTAAACCAGAGTGCTACAAATGAGGAAAAAGAAATGGAGATTTTACTTCATGTTGAAGATAATCCCCAGGTCAGCAGCCGTCAACTAGCTGACTTATCGGACACATCCCAAACTACGGCTAATCGTACCACGAGAAAATACAAGTATCATCCCTTTCATATGGAACTACACCAAGAACTCCAAGACCGCGATTTTGAATGACGAGGAAACTTTTGTGCCACCATGAATGGAGGAATAGAGGCCGATCCAAATTTTATCCAAAATAATGTTTTCTGATGAAGCTACTTTTCGCAGTAATGGAGCAGTTAACAGCCATAACATGTATTAGTATTCAACGGTTAATCCATTTTGGATCCGGGAAGTTCAAAATCAAAACCATTGTTCGCTTAATGTATGGTGTGGAATATTAAATTTTCGAATTATTGGTCGATATTTTTTCTGCAAACTGCTTAACGGGCATAGATATCTAAATTTTTTGCAAAACGAATTACCAGCTTCTTGAAGAAGTTAAAGTACTTTGAAAGGGAACAAATATGGATTCAACAAGATGGAGCTCCTGCTTATTACCACCGGGAAGTTCGAGAATTTTTAAATGATCTACCCGCGGATCGGTAGGGATGGATTCATTCAGTGGCGCCTCGATCATGTGACTTAACACCTTTAGACTTCTTTTTGTGGGGTACATTAAAGATCGTGTTTATGTGAATCCCCCTACAACACCAGTAGATATGGAAAATAGGATACGGGATGTGTGCAGGACAATAACGCCCTTTATGCTAAGGAAAGTGAAGGAAAATATAGTAAAACGACTAAACATGTGTATTCAAGTAGACGGGCATATTTTTGAACATTTATTATGTCATAATAATTAATTATTAGATAAGTTATACTATATTAAAATTATTAATAACTATTTGTTTATGTTTTCACAATAG
The DNA here is from genome assembly GCA_019049505.1 of Pachyrhynchus sulphureomaculatus. Classification (NCBI taxonomy): domain Eukaryota; kingdom Metazoa; phylum Arthropoda; class Insecta; order Coleoptera; family Curculionidae; genus Pachyrhynchus; species Pachyrhynchus sulphureomaculatus. The sequence goes on from CM032456.1 coordinate 71,261,744, forward strand.
CGTAAGTATATTAAAAACAAGGGTAAAAATTGAAAAATTTAAAATAAATCGAAAACTATTAGAAATAGGTATATGACATACTTAATAAAAATTGGAGGGTTTTGTAAAATCTATCAGAAAAAATAATAATATACTATGCTATGTGCTATTTAAAAAATTTGAGATTTTTCAGTTTAAAATAGTCGAAATGCATAAATTTAATTTGAACACCCTTTAGCTCAAATTTCTTTACATATATCTTTTTTTTTTCATCTCTATAGAACGCTCATATCAATTATGAGTATTCCACCTTCAGAAACGATGGCGTTACTAACAATTTTTTACAAAACTGAAAACTAGTATTTTTTTAAAAAAAATTGAAATATTAGAAAAACTACTAGGTTTGGATATATAACATTATTAATAAAAAAGTTATAAAATATTAAGCAGAACTTAAAAATAAATTAGAAAATAGGATGTTCAATTTAAAAAAACATGTTATAACGGCCACACTTTTTTGAAGTCCCTTGTATACTCAAAAATAATTTTAAACTATGCACCTTAACATTCCCTAAAACTGTATCTAACATTTTTTCGTCATTCCCGAAACAAATGAGATAATGAACTTTACTCTATCGTTGACTCACCCTGTACATATTGAAAAAAATAAATAAAGTAAAATGTAGAGAGGCGATGTAATTGAATCTTGCAATATTTTTAGACATTTTCATCAAAAATCAATTTTCATAAAAAGTCAAAACTTCAACCTTGATGAGGCACGGGTTAACGTTATCCAATTGAGCTGAAACTTGACCAGTCTTGTTTCTTAATCAATTGGCAACTGAGGATCATCCCAAAAAAATTCGAACATTGATTTTTTGTGACCACCCTAATAAGCATATTCAGAGACTTACAGTATGTCAAGTCAGAACGTGTCCGCGATAATTAATTTTTGGTAGATGCGATTCTAGGGATGCAATGAAAAATCGGTAGAAGGAACCTTTGTCTACGACGCATTTTAGTAAAACTATCAGTCAATTCCGACCTTTCGTCGAAACCACGTAAAATCCAGAATGAGTCACTAGTTTGAGCGTCGTTTCGAGGCAGTCATTCTTTGTTCCCATCTAAAGAGGCCTAAAATGATACATTCCGCGGTTGTTAAATACATTAAAAAGTCGGTATCGTTTGTCAGGAAGTGCGTAAATCATTTTCACGAGAAGAAAAATGTCGACGACTTGCCAAAACGTGGCACGGTAGGCAAAGTCGCTCCGAAAATTGGAAAACGTTGGTTTTCACGGGACCCGAAATTGATGCTGCTTCAAGGAGCGGCAAAATCGGGTTTGAATGTGTCCCATGAGACCAATCGACAACATTTTCGTGCTCATGATGTCAAATTCCGAAGCACGTGGAAGAAATCTTTGCTGGGTGAAAATCACGTCGCGAAGCGGCTCGTTTGGGCCCACGATAAGATACTAGAGTGGCCCTCACATTCGCCGGACGCCAACCCTATGGAAAACGTTTGGTCCCTTGTAAAGAGAAAGCTCAGAGGAAAGAATCTGAGAATTTTGACTAAGTTGTCTCGCGAGATTCGAAAAATTTGCAGAGAATGCAGAAAATCTCATCAACAGCATGCATTGAAGATGCCAGGCGATTATTGATGCAGAAGCCGATTGGATAACTTATTAAGGTAATTTCGCCATTGTTAGTACACCAAAGAATACATTGATGGCAAAAAAGGTTCTCGAAACCTATTTTTTGAAGAATGCGAGCGGTCACGTTCTTACTTGACAGACTGTAAGTAGAAATAACTTCCAACACAGTATAGCTATTATATCTATGCTATTACCGATATGCAACATTCCACTAGGAGGAGATATTAAAATCATACTAATATATTTTATAATTTTTTAAACTCATGCCTATAAAAGGAAAAACCAGTCATAAAAAGAGGTTCCTACGCCTTTATAATATCCGCAACATTGACTGATTGTTGGGCAGGCCCAATCACGATAATGCCTTTTCTGATTTATAATATTATAAGTCCGCATTGAATTGTACAAGTCAAAGCAGGTAACTCCCCGACCATAAATAACTTATTTCCCCTGCAAAACAGATCGAGATAAGGAATAAACATAGCCAGGTTAAATCTGCATTCTAATTAATGATTATGACGTACATTTATTTTGCTTGTCATTATAAATTTTATATTGTTCGTTCTGGCTCTGTGATCAATTTAATAAATAATAGTAATTGCGAGGCAGTTCGCTTTTGATGAAATGATACCGTAAGGAGCTTTTAAGCAAGAAAACACTCTATATATTGTAGAACGTTTTGGCAACAACATATTCAATTCCTGAAATAATACTGTTTATTTAAAGAGCTGTTTCGTTCGGAACCGGCATTAAACTGTAGGTTCCCTTGGCTTGTGGAATACTTAAAAAGGCAGCAACCACAGACTCAAGCGAGAAGGTCTCCTACGTCCGTATCGGATAAGGCAGGTCAAGAAGAAGAATGAGGTGTTGGTGTTAAAACTTCATGTTTCAGTGGGTAGCCGAACAGTCAATTCAAAAGAAGCAAAACTAAATCTGAGGCTTGTGAATCGACCAGTGGTCGTGCAAAGGAGAAATTTTGCTTGTTCCTGAATTCGTTTCTATGAAATGGTCTGCTTCAGCTTGTTCTGTCAGAAATTTCTCCATTAATTAGGACACTTTTCCTTATATTCCCCTCAGAGCAAGCTTCTAGTTTACAACTCCATCGTGAAGGCAGGCCTCACGTACGCCTGCCCCACCTGGTGCCAGCTCTCCAAGACAAGGAGAGCTCAGCTTCAAGCAGTGCAGAACAAGGCCCTGAGGATGATCACGGGAGCCCCGTGGTTCATGAGAAACCGTCAAATTCACAGGGACCTCGGTGTGCCTACCGTAAAGGCACACATGAGGCAAACTCAACAGAAGTTCCTCGAGAAGGCGTCCCAGCACCCCAACCCGTGCATCAGGGACGCCTTCGGACTCCCACCTCAAGCCAGCCGCCAGTACCCTAGACCGTCGGACCCGCTGCTGCTCTCGGACGAAGACGATGACCGCCCGCGCCCGCCTTGACAAGAAGAATGTCATTCTAGGTTAAGTCAAACTAGTCCTAATTTAAGACTTGTTACATCCTAATTTAAGTTAACGTAAGTCTTAGTATAAGGTAGTTTTAGTCTTAGTTCTAAGTCCTAGCTTTAAGAAACTTCATGTATATATCAAACACATTTCCTAGATTAAGTTAGCATAGGATTCCTATTGTAAGAACTTAGGTTAAGATAGAATAAGTTTACATTTGGTTATAGAAATATTTTTATATACTTTCAGAAATTATAAGAAAGAGGCCTGGCGTAGCTTAGAATTCAATAAAGACAGTGATACCTTATATTCAGTAGGCAAGGTTCTTTCAAAAATCCAGAAATGGTCACCATGCACTTACAGGAAGATAATCGGGTCTCCGCCTTCTTTGAAGGTGAAGAGCCCTTATGAACATTTTACATTGACCCCTGGTTCGTTGAAGGGTCCCAGTAGAACACCGGCCTGTGACAATTTGCGAGAAATAACCCTCAATATTTTATAAAGTAGCAAATGCTAAGCTAACCAAATTTCATTAAAAGAACGGTGACAATAATTTGACAACTCGGCAACTTAAAAAACATATAAATATCAATATAAAGTTCTAAAATTGGACAAAGTCCATTTTTCAGCAGTTTTTTTACTGTTCTTTTATCCGTTAATCCATCTGAGGATGCATTTCACTCTATCAGGCTGGGATAGACAGAAAAAGACAGCAAAACTTAAAGAACTTCTCGCAGTAGTAACGTATAAAATAAATAAGATACAAATAATTTACATTACTGGCTGACGTAAGCCTAGTTTTGAAGGCATACCTGCCTTGTTCAAGGCTACAAATCGTTAGAAAAATAATTCAGTCAGTTACTAACAATTACCGCTTGACGGTGCTTTATAGGGTTTTACCTTAAGTATATAAAAATAAATATAAACTACAAAAATTGGACAAAGTCCATTTTTCAAACAGTTTTTGTCTGTTTTCTCATCCGTCAATCCATCTCAGAACGCCTTTCGCTGCATCAGGTATCTTCAGCTGAGCTAGGATCGACTGAATTTTAGCCTCTTTTTCCGTCGATCGTAGCTCAGCTGAGAGGCAAAACGCGTCCTGAGATTGACGGATTAGAGTTAAACACTGCAGAAAAAATGCACTTTGTCCAATTTTAGAATCCTATAAAGCGTCGCCAAGCAGTAATTTTAAGCAACTTGATGAGCAATTCCGCTATCAGTTTGTGGCCTTGAACGGCGTTCGACAGAGAGCAGGAACGCCTTCAAACTTAGGTTATTATATATATATATATATATATATATATATATATATATATATATATATATAAATATATATATATATATATATATATATATATATATATATATATATATATATATATATGTTATCACTCGTGAACTGTTAGTTATAATCTTTAAGGTTATTGAAGGTTGTCACTCTCCTTGTCAGTTAATATATTTCATTTCTTTTCTTTTCATTTATCATCATCCAATAATCGTTTTTTAAGCTGTAACACAAAATGCATTCGTCTTCCTGGTCTATAAATCGTTCCATATACTGTGTAGTAAATGTTCATTCAATTTATGTTGAGCAGTATCTCAACAACTGTCAACCATAGCACTCGTAGCACCTAATGTCACATAGTATCGGTCTATCCTGCATACTAGCGATTCCTGCAAAACCTAAAGACTGACTTAAATGGCGGACCACCTAACCGTTAATGTATAGCAAAACGGCCGTGATCGCTGTCGTGTATTGAAATGCCACTATTTATTGGACCATTAAAGGCCCTCTTAAATCATGCCTCGACTATAACTAACGACGTATATCTCGCAGGAGAAGCAGGAGTCGGGCTCCCGCTTTTCTCTCTTGTTCCTGCTTTGGTATAATTTCGTAAATAAAACTGTTTAGGTGGTAATATATTGCCATTACTAAATTCCATACAAAAAAAAATTGGCAAAGATATCTACATACATATTACTTCCATTATAAATATAAACCATGAACAATTGTTCAAATATACAAAAATTAGTAAAGTTATTTCTCTATCTCTAAAATCATATTCCTTGGATTATTATATTTGTTAAGTTGGGAAATAACGAAAAAATAAGTAAATGTAAAAAAAAAATAAATGAATCTTCAAATTTCTTGAATCTAAGAACCGCGCAAAATACATATAACAATATATATATTCGAAGCAACCCCTCTAATCCTCTGTTTCACCCCTTTAACCCCCTATATGTTTGTTTGTTCACTATTCAACCAAAAACAAGGAAAATTTCTCATAATACTATTGAAACAACAAAATTAATTGTCACATCCGTCACCCTTTTCTCTTGACGCAGTATTGCCCAAAAATTATAAGTTATTCCTAGTTCAAGTAGTACATGCTAACCAAAGCTGAAATCAATATTTCATTCCATTCGAGAGGTATCATGCCAAGAAACAGATAGACAGACGGCAAAGGCAACGAAAAAATTCATCATCTACGAGTTTAAATAACAAGCCAACAAATTCGATTAAAAAAAGTATTGGTAGGTTGGCTTGATATATCTTTTTTTTTTATGGGTCTAGCACACGTGCTACAGGGAAGTCCCTAAAGCGCTACAAGAGGGACACGTGTGCAGAGAAAGCGAATCAAGGCCGCCGGTCAGTTCCGGGTCTCCAATCAGACGAACAGCTCTTCTCTGAATAGAATCCAACAAATGCAGTGTATGTTTGGGAGCGGAGCTCCAAACATGGGAGCAGTATTCCATATTTGGTCGAATTTGAGCTTTGTAAAGAATTAACAGTTGTTGTGGAATGTAAAGCTTTCTGGTTCGAAATAATATTCCCAACTTTTGAGTAGCTCTCCTTGCTATGCCTGCAACATGTTCATGCCAGGACATATTTGCTCCCAAATTATCGCCCAACAAATTGAGTGACGATGTTAAGGGAATCCAGTGCCCCGACATAACTATGTCGGGTTTAGCAATGTTAACTTTTTTAGAAAAAACTGCCGCCTGGGTTTTTGTAGCATTAAATTCCACTTGGTTACTCTCACCCCAAGATAGAATTTCTTCCAGGTCTTTGTTAAGTTGAATGACTTTCTGCTAGCTGCGGATATTCGTCTGAGTAGCCGATGTCCGAGGGTTCAAAGTGAATGAAGAGATAAGTGTGCTGTCATCTGCAAAGGTGTAGATTGGAGTATCGGTCTTTTCCAGCAGATTGTTAATATAAATGAGAAAGAGAGTAGGAGATAGTATGGAGCCTTGGGGTACTCCGGCGTTAATAGTGTATTGTAGTGTATAGTAGTATAGTGTAGTGTATAGTATTGTAAATTACTTCAAGAGTATTTGAGTAACACCGTACTATCTGAAACATCACCTGGGTTTTTTGCCAGGACAGTCTACCATATCGAATCTTCTGTAGTGCGTAAACTCTTGAGCAACCCTTGACGATCGGAAGCCAGTGGAAGTCGTCTTAAATTTTATTCTTGTCTTTGACAGTGTCCCTTTCAAAGGGCTCTTTTGTAAATTGAGGTGATACAGTGTTAAAGATAGGATGGGAACATTGTTGTTCTCCATTAGCCATTAGCAATTTTTTATAACTCATGATGGTGAGGTTGCTAAGTTTTACACAAGATTTGATAGCACAACACACAGTTGTGAGTTTGCCAAGTTTTATTCAAGATTTAATAGCACAACGCCGCGGTCCATTTTTCTAATGCACCTTATTGCCATAAATTTACTTTAGATACTCTCAACAATCGAGTAGCAACTGAAGTAAGTTTAAATTTGTACTGAGTCTATAGCCGGGGGGTAATCTAATATCATATCTAGCCGGAGGGTTCTCGATTCGAGCACAGCATTGCTAATCTCATTACTTTCTGCCTTACCATGTATTACCAGGCTTGCACTCGATCACGTACATTATCAGCATTGAGAGCACTTTAATATTATTAAAACTATATCTCGTATATTCTTTTATCAATTGCTAGAACGCCATAGATATTGAAAACCTTCTAAAAGTTTTCAATCAATGCCATCCGATCAATCTGCCGTTTGATGTTCGATATTGCTGAAAGACAGCGCATCGAGCTGATGTCTGAAACAGGTCTGACAAAGTATGATGGATTGGAATCGATTATGTTGTAAGTATCTTTTTCAGCTTAGCCGTGCAGTTTTATAAAAGTTTAAGTTAGTTATATTATACGAGGATGATAACAATATAAATCTTATTTTGAAACCAGCGCACTGGCTTTGTCGTGCATGCTTGTATTATTAGCCACTGGAAAGGTTTGTATATAGTTGCCATCTGTAGCGTCACCTACAAAAAACAATCGCCCTTAATTTTTCAGAAAAGGATTCAATTTTTGCCTTGTTTGAAGATAAAGATCCTTTATGAATCCGTTACATCGAGTTCTGCTTCGTGTTAGGATCCCAATGGATTGTTATTTCTCGCAAATTGTCACAGGCGATGCAAGCCCCGTTGCCTGTCACAATTCGCGTAAAATATCTCTTATTGTTGTCCACTTACAGTGGTTTTAAGGACGCTACTTTTGATATTTTTAAAACAATGGAAAAAAAATCGAATTTCGTGTGTTGATTAAATACTGATTTTTGATGGAAAAAATACCGTTTAAGCAAAGCGATGGCTTGTTAAGTATTACGAGGACTCTGCCCCTGGAAAATCACTTATCATTTACTTGTATGCTGAATTTAAACGCGGTCGTACAGGTACCAATGATGCTGAACGCTCTGGACGTTCAAATGAGGTGGTTACAAGGGAAAATATAAAAAAAATTCACAATATTGTTTTGGATGATCGTAAAGTGAAATTACGTGAGATAGCCGACACCCTAAAGATATAGAAAGAACGTATTGGTCATATTTTACATGAACATTTGAGCATGAGAAAGCTCTGGTCCAAATGGATACCGCGTTAACTCACAGTAGACCAGAAACAACAACGTGTTGATGATTCTGAGCCCTGTTTGGACCTGTTTAAACGCAATAAAATGGATTTTTTCATGCGATATATGACAATGGATGAAACATGGATCCACCACTACACACCGGAATCAAATCGACAGTTAGCTGAGTGAACAGCAGCCGGTAAAAGTCACCGAAGCGACCAAAGACACAACAGTCGGCCTCTGTATTTTGAGATGCGCCTGGAATAATTTTCATCGACTATGCTGAGAAGGGAAAAACCATCAATAGCGAATATTATATAAAGTTATTGGTGCGCTTGAAGGCAAAAATCGCAAAGAAACGGCCCCAAATGAACAAGAAAAAGTGCTCCTTCATCAAGAAAATGCACCGTGGCACAAGTTAATGGTCACGATGGTAAAATTGCATGAATTGAAGTTTGAATTGCTTCCTCATCCATGTTCTTCAGATTTAGCCTTCAGCGACTAATAGCTATTCGCAGACCTCAAAAAATGTTCGCAGGAGAGAGATTTGGCTCCAACGAAGAAGTGATCGCCGAAACTGAGGCCTATTTTAAAGGCCAAGACAAATCCAAAGAAAAGTATAGAAATGTTAGAAAAGCGTTGGACTGATTATATCGCTCTTGACGGAGACTATGTTGATGCAAAAAAAAAATTTGTTTTAAGTAGCTAGACCAAAAACTTTTCAGCCTACGTGTTATTATACCGAGTTTGGGGCTCCATGGGGCACACGTCTAAATTTTCGTATACAATTTTAAAAACTGTAATTTGCGATACTCGAGCTTCTTTAACAAGTACTAGGATCTTCATTCGTCGATCTGAAAATATCAAAACTTCAACAAGCCCGATAGTTTCCTTAATTCTTGCCTCCCAGTACTAGTTCAATAGTTTGGATCAAAATTTTACTAGAAAATAAGATGTGACACACCTGAGATATTCTTCCGTAAATAATTTTTAATCCATTTCCTTCTTTAATAAGAATTTTTATCACTGCGCGATCGTCCAAAATATTTCCACTTATTTTAAATATATAGAAAGCATCTAGAAAAATAATTTGACAACCAAACAATTTTTTTGTATGATGTTATTTTTATTGCTAGGTAGATAGCTTTAAAAACAATTGCGTAAAACTTGAGTAGAAGATATATTTTTTATATTTAAACTGTCCTTTTGAGCTGCTATGTCGCTTAAAACTTATGGATTATTATCGCCCCTAAATATATTTCTTAACTGAACGACTTGAAGAAGGCATTTTACGCAGTATACCGAATTCTTCCCGTACGCTATATGTAGAGATGTTTAGATGTCTCGTCATCGTCGCTATAAGAAAGCGTAAGTGCCTTATCTCATTCCAATCATAGAATATAATCGTTTGTCCGTTACAAACATCAAAAATGTCGTACATAAATCTAAAATCTGAGCATTTTTGGCTTTCACCTTTATCATTCAACGGCTGGCGCTCTTGGCGATTTCTATGCATAATGGATCCGCTTTTGCAGAGAGAGAGAGATGCGGAGAAACGTGTGAGCCCATTAAGGCACTTTGATTTACAAAACCATAAAATTGATTTATGGCGACTAATGTACGGTGCGTTAGGTAAAATACAAAAGGAACCAGTGACATAAATCGTGGCCGATCTTTGTGGCTGGCTGTCACTTCTCGAGTCGGGGTGAAACGATGCTGACGAAGTCCGGACGATGTGGCGTTTTCACTTAAGGCAACGTTGTCATATTTTTTATTAGATTTTTTTTTCTGGTTTATCAATTTATTTTAAATATATAGAAGATAGTGGAAAATTACTACTATCGAATAAAAATTTGAAACATATATAAAAAGCACTGCTGCACAGGAAAAACAATCAAGTTTATTAAATTACCATAAAAAAATTTAACTACAGCAAAAACTAATTCAGTTTAGAATGAATAGCGTTCTGCTATGAATGAGTAATTGACTTATTTTACAAATTGTGATAGTTATTGGTAATTGTAATTGAACTGCTTTGTAAACTAATTGATGACATGCATGATTAGAAGCCACATAATACAGTTAGAAGGTAAAAAATAATAAAATTGTTTATGGTTTTTAATTATACTCCTAACTACCACCATTATATATTTGTTAATTATTATTATGTTTTCTTTCAATAAAAACGTATATAATTTTTGCGGACCATTAGCTGTCGGAAGTTGCTTTTGCTAGACTGTTAATTCTTCACTCCGAAATAAAAGTAGAATGAAAGCAAATTTCTGGTCACGTTGAACAAGACATCAAAAGTTAGTCCGCGAATAAAAAAAACAATACCCGATCTTTAAAATTGTTTCTATGCTTTTTTTTCTTTCTTCTTGTATTGGCAGAGATAAGGAAGGTAGAACAGTAACATGCCTGGAATCATTAACGTTTGGAAATATTACTGTAAAGAACTTTTTGTGCCTCAACTCGTGGGCGACTACATTGTTAATAACGAAGCCGCAGAAGAATAAGAGTATTCTTAAATCTGAAGTTAAGAAGGCTATTCAAAAGTTAAAGAATAGAAAAGCAGCAGGTACTGCGGAAATAATAAAGATGATGGGAGAAACAGCCGTGACTATGCTACGTCAACTGCGTAACATGGTATGGAAGACTAGAAGATGCGTAAGAAAGGATCCACTTTGGATCGCAGCTACTATAGAGCAATCACTCTCGTATCACACGCTACTAAGGTGTTTCCCTGGATCCTAAAGACTCAAGACTTAAAACTGTTCTTTTGCTGCAAATATCTACCGAACAAACTCACTTCATTCCAGGAAGAGGGACTAGAGAACAAATTCTTAACATACCCTAGATAATAGAAAAAGTCAGGGAATTCTAAATAACAACCTATATCAGTTTTATAGACTACTCTGAAGCTTTCTACTGCATCAATGGAACGAACTCTGGTCGATTCTAATCAGCATGAAAAAATTTAAGTAACCCTAGATATGTGGATGACACTGTTATACTTGAAACGTCAATAGAAGACATAGAATAAATTATGGAGTACCATGAAATTACTAGCAAAAACTACGGGTGGACAATTAATAGAGCAAAAACAAAAGCAATGATTGTTAATCGTAATGAAGATCTGTTACACAAAAATGAAATTGCTGGTTTCACTTTTGTAGACCATTTCAGCTATTTGGAATCCCTCATAACTCACAATGGTGGCTGTGAAGTGGAAGTAAGAAGACGTTTGCCTATAGCTAGAAACCTGACGATCAAACTAACTAAGGCTTGGAATGTTCCAGCTTTTACAAAAAATACAAAGTTAAGATTGCTAGCCAGCCTTATATTCCCCAAAGCAATTTAGGCATCGGAAATATGGACCATTAAACAAGCGTTGCGTTTAAGATGTGGGCATATCGAAGAATTCGCATAGTATCATATACTGAACACCGTACTAATGTATCTATGCTTGAAGAGCGTAGTATAAATGGCCGACTTGCAAACAGAATTAATAGGCAGTACCTGAAATATTTTGGTCACATTATCAGGAATGTGGATGCCATGGAAAAACTTGCGGTAACGGGAAGGTAGAAGATCAAGGGGACGGGCTCCAACAAGATGGTCCAACCAAGTAAGATAGTATGGGTATTCACGAGTCTAGTCAGGTCGCGCGGGCTCGAGATGTCTGGAGAATGACTGTTGAGGCAGCAACTGCTGGTCTGACCGATACTTCTATTAGGGTGAAACAATTGAGGGAGAGTATTGGTATAGTTTTGAAGTACGGTCTTCGCCTATCTTGCATTGAAAAGATAGTCACCGCAGCAATTTCGGGCTCCACTCATGTTTGTCCTCCTTATTACTGACCCTTTCTTTGGTCATATCTATATGATTATTTCATTATGTCCCTCTGTTTAACACCAACAATTATATTACCTATTTTGCATCTTGTCACTACTCTTTGCGCTAATTAGAGTCATTCTCTTTATCCTGTGCACTATTTTTATCTTTGTTGGTTGGAGTATTTGTTTTGTTTTGATGTTTTGGGCCGGATTTCCACCGTATATATCGGTATAAATCTAATTGTAATCTTGCAAGGTCCAATTTTTAATCCAATTTTTGGAGTATGATTTGCGATATTGTATCGTTTAGGTATACCACTGTTTTATTTGCCTTTAAGGCTTAGTTGCTTACTTTGTGTGCCAATGTCACCAAAATTTGATATATTTATGTTGTGAAATTTAACCTTCATTTCTTGTTATATAATCTTTTGGCAGCAACAAGCTGATATCTTAATCTTTGTATATATATATATATATATATATATATATATATATATATATATATATATATATATATATATATATATGTGTATATATATATATATATATATATATATATATATATATATATATATACATATATATATATATATATATATATATATATATATATATATATATATATATATATATATATATACTGTAACATTCATTTTTTCCTGGATTTTAAGACCATGCAATGTTACTGATTCTTCACTTCAAATTGTATTTATTTTTATTTTAAAATATCGACCGGTATATTAAACAAAAGTTTCAGGACATTCAGTATATACTGTGTGGTGCGGGTTGCTGATCGAACCTACCGCCAGGCCGCGATTGGCGAAATGTTTGACCCGGAGTTTTGATTGGAGCGTCCGGATATTACCGGTAAAAATCGCACGATTATTTAAGGGCCTGAGAAACTACCAGCAAGGCTTTTTTCGATCGAGCCGCAGACCAGGCAGTACCGTCTAGCCGAGAGGCTATTTTCCATCTAGCCGAAGTAGGCTAATTTTCTTCAGAAGCCGCTAAGTAAAAGTACCAGTTTCGACAATAAAAAGCTGTAGTGAGCTTTCTAAGTGTTAAGAAAAAGTGTGAAATCGGGCGAAGTCCATCACAGCAGGACTGAAAAAGAGTAAGTCAACAAAACTCCCTCCAATAGACTTATTTAAGAGCAGTGCCTTAACAGCAATGAATAACAGACAAAAAAGTGAAGTGTAAAACACGATGTCTCGCCTTCGGGGGTTGTAAAAGTTTAAAAGTTTAAATGTAACAACTACTATTTAGGCTAGAATTTTTTTGGTATAACTGTAAAGGTTGGAACTTTTTATTTTCATTTTAAAAATATGAATAAATTCTTTTTTTTTTGTTGATTAAAGCTAGTGTCTCACTGAATATTTATTTCTCTTTTCAGGATCAGTTGTACTAGACTAATTATTTTTAGTAATATCCATAAAACACTTCAGTTTTTTCTCATTTTTCTTAGCTGAAGTTAAATCCTTTCTATTTTAAAATGAGTGGTGCCCAAAAAAAAGTCGTACAACTGAGGTTTCTTTAAAAATAGAATTAAATTCCAAAAAGACGTACAAAAATTATCTCTTACCCATATCTCTCCACCAAGGAAAACTGAGCTAGTATTTCTTTAATTTCTTTAGTTCTTTTAAAATCAGGTTTCACTCAATTCATTATCAGAAATTAAAGCGGGGCTGCAAGAAAATTGTGCTCAAGCTTGGGGCGTCCAGTATTTAAAAATGTTACAAAATGACGCAGTCTACATGGGGCGAAAAATAAAGCAAAATTAGCACACCTTACAAAATTGCGCTCAAGCGTGGGACAAACAACTTCTCACAGGGTACGGAAAAAGATGCCTCAAACTGAGGACAGTTTAGCATGTCATAAAAGGACGTCACATAAAAATGGCGCCCAACGTGGGGCTTTTGGAATTTTATTTTTTTAAAAAAAGGGTTCAGTGTACTAGCTTTCGAACAAAATAAAAGCTCTAACTTTGCAGATATTTTATTTCATAATATTTATTAAACGAAACTACACTATAGCAGTAAGACAAAAGCAGGGAATTTGTAGAATTTTTTTATTTCAATTTATCTGATATAGATATTTGAATTTTGTTGTTGACTCTAAGATAAGAGATTCCTACTTTTTTCTTAAAAGCTACCTTTATAGTTCAGACTTAGCAGATGTGCTGGTTTACTTTAATTTTTTGCAGTGTTAGATTTTGCGGTTAACCGAACAAAAAACTGTTTTTTTCTCACTGATGTTTTGCATGAATATTAAAAATACTTTGCTGATATACGAAACGATATTTGGAGATTTTTCTGTTGAGAAATTCTTAACATATTTGGTAAAAGAATTTAAATACAAGGCAATACTTAGAAATTTTTTTTGAAATTGTCGAAGATTTTTTAAATGTTTGATAAAGAAGTTTACATATTTTAAGTGCCTTCACGTATTTTTTATTTAGACTATTGGGAGCACAGGAGAAATATTTTTATGATTTTTTAAACAATTCTTTTAAATTGTATTCATTTATCATGGAAGCTTTAAATTTTAAAGTCAATCACTTACTGGAAAATGAATTCGACTATGAACTGAAAATCCGTCGTACTTTCTTAGAACGTCCGGTCGCGGATAAAAGAAAGATTCTAACGAGGATCTTAAGTAAAGAAATACTCCAATAAATCAGATTGGACTAAATAGTTACAAAAAGTTTCTGATTTTTTTAAGTCTAATAAAAATTCTCCTTCTCAAGTTAAAACTCCTGCTTCTCCAAATGGTCACATGTCTCCTTTATTCGTGCATAAATATTTAGATAATGGACCGCATATAAAGATAAATCTATTAGGTGCCCATTTCTCGGCTTTATTTGACTCTGGTGCAAATGCCTCCGTTGTAGGTCAGAATGGTATTAAAATTTTAAGTCGTTTAAGTATAAAAATATGCCACGTCAAAAATAGAAGTGTTACCACTGCAGATGGCAGCCGTCTAAAAGTCTTAGGTACGGTTGAGTTGCCGCTAGTCTGCAATGGTCATTATTTAGTAATTTCTGTTCTAGTAGTACCTTCTCTATCACATACTTTGGTTTTAGGATGTGATTTTGCACAAAAATTCGGAATTCTAGTAAATTTTAAAGATAATACGTGGTATCCACAGTCCCTAGAAGTCAACTCTCAAACAAGTTTTAAAGATTGTTATTCAGAAAGTTCTTTAGAAAACCTTTTCTCGCGTCTATGTACCCTAGACGATCTCTCGCGGACGGAACGCTTAAAAGCAGAAAAAGTAATAAGCTCTTTCAAAGAAATAAGTAGTAAAGATAGGTTAGGCCGAACGAATAAAATCACTATGTCTATAGATACGGCTGATGCCAGTCCTGTAAAGACAAGGCCCTTCGCCATGTCTCCGTATATGTCAAAAGTATTAAATAAGGGGTTAGACGAAATGTTGACACTCGGAGTGACATCGTCTAAGCTATGACGGAAGAAAGCTCAACGAGGTCAGCAAATTTGATAACTATCCATTACCGAACATCGACAGAATTTTGTAAGGAGTTAGACGAAATGTTGACACTCGGAGTGACATCGTCTAAGCTATGACGGAAGAAAGCTCAACGAGGTCAGCAAATTTGATAACTATCCATTACCGAACATCGACAGAATTTTGACATCACTCAGGAATGCTAAGTATGTATCTTCAATAGACCTTAGAAAGGCTTTCTGGCAAATTCCTTTAGACAAATCCTCTAAAGAAAAGACCGCTTTTGCAGTAGTAGGCCGAGGTCTATTTTAGTTCGTCACTATGCCGTTTGGTCTTAAGAACGCTGCTCAAACTCAGCAACGTTTAGTGGACGCCATATTTGGTCCGAAATATGAGCCACATATTTTTACCTATCTTGATGATATTTTAGTAACATCGGAAGACTTCGAATCGCAAATTCGCTTACTTAAGGAAGTAAAAGATAAATTGAAAGAGGCCGGACTGACGATAAATTTGAGCAAATGTGATTTTTTCAAAACTTCTCTAAAGTTTTTAGGCTATATTGTAGGCTCAAATTCTTTGCGTACCGATCCGGATAAAGTAGCAACCCTAGTGGCAAACTAGCGCGTTGGGCGATTAGGCTGAGACAACATACATTTAATTTAATTCATAGAAAAGGAGTCCACAATGTTATTCCTGACGCTTTGTCAAGAATCCCAGATCATACAGTGGACGAAAACAGTCTTAATGCACAGATTGGCGTAAGAATTGATACAGTTGATATAGATCGTATAAGTGGCCAAAAATGCGTTTTGATATCTTAAAGTTTGTGAGGACTTGTGAAGTATGTGGAGCGCAGAAATCTCCAAATACACTACCTATGGGACTGATGGGAAAAGAGAAAACGGTTAATTACCCTTTCCAAGTCATAGCAGCTGATCTAGTAGGTCCATTTCCACGTTCAAAACAAGGAAATAAATGACTTTTCGTAATTTCTTGCTGGTTAACAAAGTATACCGTGTTATTTCCTTTGAAAAGCTCTAAAGCCGAATGCTTTTTGAAAATTTTAGAAAACGATATTTTTCTAATCCACAGAGTTTCATCGCTTTCGATATGCGATAACGGTACTCAGTTTACTTCTGAGTGTCTTAAGAGCTTAAGTGAGACATATAGTTTTAACATACGTTTCAATCCCGTGTGCCCTCTACAATATAATTTCGTTCAAAGTAATATTCGTTGATTCACGTGATAATTCGGGATAAAGGAATTTCAAAGATTCAAACACGAAGTAACCGGGTTTACACCGTCTTTCTTAGTTTACGGCAGACAGATACCTCTATCTGGATCGTATTATAAAAACTTAGATTTGGATGTCAATGTTGACAGCGAAATAATTCCGGGTAACAGGGGTGAGTACGCCGAAAATTTGAAGGGTTTAAAAGATATTTTCACCGACGTGCGTAGTAAGATACATAAGGCTTATGAACGGAACAGTAAGTCTTACAACCTTAGAAAAAGGGATTTTTCCTTTAAGATAGGTGATCACGTTTAGCGAAAAAAATAAAATTCTTTCCAGTGCAGCAGATAAATTCACATCTAAGTTGGTACCTAAGTATGTGCATTGCGTGATTAGAGAAAAGATTTCGGATTTAGTTTATGGTTTAGTTAATTTAGATGGGACTAAAATAGGACGATGGCATATTAAAGACTTAAAACCATTCAATGACCCTAACCCTAATGAAAGTTTGTCAGAAGAAGAATAATTTATATTTACATTATCTTAATTGCTTTACTTTATTTTTTTTGATGTTGCTCTGTAGAGGTGACGACCTCGTTTTTTTTTGACTGTTATAAAAGTTGAGCAGAGTATAGCTTACTTTTATAGTTTTTTGCTAAGGTTTTGGGTATTGGCCATATCCCAAACTTAGGTTGATTGTGGTTGATGTTTAGCATCGACTCAGCTGTTGCGAGCTTGCGAAGGAGTCACACTCAGGATATATCATAAGACTGGTATGTCGGTGGTCGCGGGATTTGATTTGCTTATGACCCCAAATAATATCCAGTTCTTGGCACTTGGAAGCGAAATTTTGATTAGAGGCAATCCAAGGTGATCTTGAGTTAGGACAAGCGCAAGATGTAGCTCGTGTAGTATGATGTTGAGTCAAAAAATTTTTTTTTATGAGCAATTTCAAAGTTTGTTACCCGAGTGGGTGTATTTTTATTACCTTAATGGTATATTTTGGGTGCAATTAAGAGTAAATTGATTTTGGTTTATCCAGTAAGTCTAAGACTTGGATTATTTTGATTTAGATCTTCTTCTGAATTGACTAACTGAGGGTATTTTCTATTTTTTTCAGAGCCGTTTAAACGTTACCTTTGAGTCACTAATTTTTTAAAAAATTTTTTTTTGCATGGACTCATAGGCGTATGTTGAGTTTTTACGGTATACTATCAGATTGATAGGAAATTGAAGTCCTGCAGGAGAACTAAAGGCTGATCATTTACAGGAGATGAGAGCAGAGTAAGACAGTCGTTTCACAAAGAAATGATCAAAATCTGATACCGAGATGAGAACCTTGTCAAGAGAGGCTAAGCGCAGTGAAGGAAGATTCCTAACCGAATTTTTAGATTTCCAAGAGGTAATCTAGAAGTTTGGGCTGACAGAAAACGGTTATGCCTGATACCTGTAGCAGTTTCTTCTAGAGGCTATTGTCTAGGGAGACGATTAACACCATGATCAAATATTTTAGCTGTCAACGATGTTTTCTTCTTGTTTCTGATTAAGCTGGAAAAGCTCTTGTCGTCTTCAAAAGTTTTGTTGCGTTGCTACCGAAAATTTGAGAAATTTTTTTTTGCTTCATGTAGCTTTTTAAGCTCATTTTCGTTTTTTGGAAATTTCCGTTAGAAGCTTGGTTAAGTCAACCTTGTAAACCTTTTAGGTTGTATCCCATGAGTTATCTGTTTTTACAGGCTGTGATGCACCGGGTGCTAACAGATGCCGTTACGACGTTTGGCAGGGAGTTAGTCTTCCTGAGGAACAGACTGATTGGAAGGGTAGTCTATGGGGGGTGAACGTTTGACCTTTGGGACCTTTAAAGGTTTTGTTACCCAATGGTTATTTCTATTTGAACCAAAGGAGAGCCTAACTACTGTAGTCGACCTCAGCTCCAATTAGCCTATTAGTGGTGACAGGCTGTTGGCAGTAGTGTGTTTCGGAACACCCTATTGATTAAATTTTTTTTGACTTATGGTGGTGTGGTAGACACCGTTTTAGTTTAGTGGATGCTATAATCTACTCCCTTTTGTTGGTGGACTCCAGGGTCACCAATTCTGTATTTTATTGTCTCCACCATTCAGTATATCGTGGTGAGGTGTTTGTCTCCTGTTATGTGGGACGGATTGAATGTTTTTCGTTGTTGTTCTAGGGCGAGACCAGTACACGAGGGTTCTTCATGCAACTTGGAGAAGCGCAATGCTGGTTAAGTTTTATATCTCAGTGTAGCCACCCTGAAGAATGACGGAGGGCGTTTCTTCTGGCTCATGTTTCTAGGCAGATTTGTCGCTTTGGTGCGATGTGCCGAAGATTTGATTAGCTTTTGCTAAGAGCTTTCACCAAGCTCAGTATGGAGTTATCATAACCAAGAGTTTGGGATTTGAACTCCTGTATGTATTTCTGTATAAATTTCTGTATATATTTCTGTACATATTTCTGTATATATTTCGGTGTACGTTGGTTGCCTGAGGGCATGTGCTCAAAATGCGAGATTTTGAGTCGTTTTGCTTATGGACTCCTATATAGGATTATGACTTTAGGGAGGTCCTATTTCGAGACTTGCTGTCTCATATAGTTATGTTGGGAATGTTTCCTAGAATGTTAGTTGCGCGCGGACTAATCATTCTGTTCTTAGTGAACATTGCTTTTTGAAGCAGGATCATTCAGTTTAGTGAATTTTAGCTTTTATAGCTATTCACGGTGTTTAGAGTGAATTTTAGCTTTTATAGCTATTCACTGTGTTAAGAGTGAATTTTAGCTTTTGTAGCTATTCACTGCGCTTATAGTGATTTAGTTAGCTTTTATAGCTGCTCACTATGTTCATGGCGAGTTTGTTCTTTTAGAACGCAGACTTTGTGTAGTCGAGGACTATTTACAGAGTGTTTTCTTGGCGAGGAGCCGAGTTTTTTCTGGCGATACCAGAGTGTTTTGTTGGCGATGAGCTGACGTGTTTTCTGGCGATCAACCAGAGCGTTTTCCCTAGCGACTTTAGCATGTCTAGATGTCTTAGGACGTCGACATTGCGATATAGAGTGCGATTATTTTCTGAGTGCGACTAGTAGTGATACTAGATTTAGAATGTCCTCTTAGCGATGAGCTAGAGCATGGATAGCGATTTTTCCCGAGCGTTTGTCTGGATATTTATCCAGATATTTTTTTTTTTGGCCTTGTGCTAAATGGTCTGACAAGACTTTTTTTTCTTTTTAGTGTAAGTGTTTGCACTAGAATCATTTTTTTATTTTTTTTCTTTATTTAAGAATTTTTTATAAATTTCTTTTGCTGAAATAAAAAATTTTCAGACAATCCTTAAAAGATTTTAAGGGGGGTGTTCATATTTTATTTCAGTTCACTTTTTTTTTGATTTAGACAAGAGTCTAGACAGTTATTTTTTTGTTTTGGTAACAATAACAGAGCTGATTCTTTTATATAAGAAGACCGCGATTGTTACTTTGAACAGGTATTTCTTATGTTCATGCAAGGATTTTTATTTGCTTTTTGATGTACTTAACCTTAGTGCTTAATTAAGTTAAGTCTAGTTATAAGATTCTTGTGTACATGCAAAAATTTTCATTTGGTTGTCATTGTACTTAATATTAGTGCTTAATAGAATTAAGTCTAGTAGTAAGGACCGAAGTTTGTAATTTTGTTTTAAGTTCTGACCTTAGTATTAAGTGATAGTGTACCACTTTGTACCTTTTCATCAGTAGCCTTAGTTTAATAGACTAGTGTAGTCTATTTCTTTTTGGAAGGGGGTAAATGTAACATTCATTTTTTCCTGGATTTTAAGACCATGCAATGTTACTGATTCTTCACTTCAAATTGTATTTATTTTTATTTTAAAATATCGACCGGTATATTAAACAAAAGTTTCAGGACATTCAGTATATACTGTGTGGTGCGGGTTGCTGATCGAACCTACCGCCAGGCCGCGATTGGCGAAATGTTTGACCCGGAGTTTTGATTGGAGCGTCCGGATATTACCGGTAAAAATCGCACGATTATTTAAGGGCCTGAGAAACTACCAGCAAGGCTTTTTTCGATCGAGCCGCAGACCAGGCAGTACCGTCTAGCCGAGAGGCTATTTTCCATCTAGCCGAAGTAGGCTAATTTTCTTCAGAAGCCGCTAAGTAAAAGTACCAGTTTCGACAATAAAAGCTGTAGTGAGCTTTCTAAGTGTTAAGAAAAAGTGTGAAATCGGGCGAAGTCCATCACAGCAGGACTGAAAAAGAGTAAGTCAACAAAACTCCCTCCAATAGACTTATTTAAGAGCAGTGCCTTAACAGCAATGAATAACAGACAAAAAAGTGAAGTGTAAAACACGATGTCTCGCCTTCGGGGGTTGTAAAAGTTTAAAAGTTTAAATGTAACAACTACTATTTAGGCTAGAATTTTTTTGGTATAACTGTAAAGGTTGGAACTTTTTATTTTCATTTTAAAAATATGAATAAATTCTTTTTTTTGTTGATTAAAGCTAGTGTCTCACTGAATATTTATTTCTCTTTTCAGGATCAGTTGTACTAGACTAATTATTTTTAGTAATATCCATAAAACACTTCAGTTTTTTCTCATTTTTCTTAGCTGAAGTTAAATCCTTTCTATTTTAAAATGAGTGGTGCCCAAAAAAAAAGTCGTACAACTGAGGTTTCTTTAAAAATAGAATTAAATTCCAAAAAGACGTACAAAAATTATCTCTTACCCATATCTCTCCACCAAGGAAAACTGAGCTAGTATTTCTTTAATTTCTTTAGTTCTTTTAAAATCAGGTTTCACTCAATTCATTATCAGAAATTAAAGCGGGGCTGCAAGAAAATTGTGCTCAAGCTTGGGGCGTCCAGTATTTAAAAATGTTACAAAATGACGCAGTCTACATGGGGCGAAAAATAAAGCAAAATTAGCACACCTTACAAAATTGCGCTCAAGCGTGGGACAAACAACTTCTCACAGGGTACGGAAAAAGATGCCTCAAACTGAGGACAGTTTAGCATGTCATAAAAGGACGTCACAATACATAAATTCAATATTTGCTTTTAAATGTATATACGTGTATGTTTGCATATTATGTCCAGTTGTTGTATGGTTTTTTAGTGGTAGGAAAATCATCTGGCTAGGTTTTTCACTGTAACTGGTTAACGTTCACTTAAGAACAGCGGAAAATGTAAACCAAATAATATGAAATGAATTTCTTTTTAAAGTGATTGGAACCTCTTTTGTAATGATATGGTATTATATAGATTATTTATATCATAACAATAGATTTAAATATCAGCAATGTATAGTATCTCTATTCATTAATCAATTAATTTAAATTAATATAATTTTACTGCGACATTTATGAAGCCATTTTGAAATTGATAATCAAAAGTACAGATACCTGTACCAAAAATGTAAAAATTGCAGACACCGTAAATAAGGTATGATGTAGTCCGCGAAAACTCAAATGTATCATATAGTTCTATATTTAAGAGCTTCGATGCAGCGTGAGGAGATTTTTAAAATAACCTAAAATGCATTTTTGACTCTTGGAAAGTATACGTGAATTCCAATATAATCTGAATTTTATTTAAATAGAAAATCAGTTAGTATTTATTTTACCGCGAGTTAACTGGTATATTCTCTTCAGTGTTGCATATTTTTTCGTTCTTTTTTTGTGTGATTACTCCATCCTGCTCTAACTGTAATTTCCTGAGAATATTTAAAGATAATTCACTATTAATTTAATAATTCCCTAATCATGTAATATTCCATATATATAATTGTTTCCATTTTATAAGGCTTGCGGTATACGGAAAAATTCAAGAAACGCTTCGAGAGGTTGACAAATTTTAAAAAAGGCTTTTTCATCATTTATTATACAAAATGCAATAAGTAATTTTTCGACTAGGTGCCGTAACAACTAAAAGAAATATTTTTCTCAGTTTTTTTTTATTCAATATATTCTCTTACTAATTTTATGCATTTCTTACAACGATTTAATAGTGATTTAAAAAGTTTTTCTGGCTCATTCTGTGGAATCGCCTAATAAGTTCATGTGGTGAATGATCTATATGTTCTCGAAAATATATTCTTTTTTTTGAAATTAGCGTATAATCACCAAGTGCTAAATCAAGTGAATAATGGTTGTATATTATTACTGATTTCATCCAAAAACTTGACTAACAGTGGGGGAAGTATGACTTGGTGCTTTTTTTTGAGGCAAGCGCCAACTGTGTGGATCAAAATATTTGAAACAAGTTAAATTCTATTCATCAAATGTTTCAATATCTACAAGTACCTCAAAAACATTGCGAGTGAACTAACATCAGTTTTCTGTAGACTTTTCAACCTATCCTACAGAAAGGGAATATTTTCTTCCTGCTGGAAATGTGCCACAGTTCAGCAGATATCTAAAAAAGACAAAAAGACCTTGCCAAATAACTACCTACCAGTCGCACTGCTTTCAATAATATCGAAAGTCATGAAAAAGGCTATCAATCAGCATTTTCTAAAATATCTTGAAGGATTCAACATTATTAGCGATCATCAGTATGGCTTTCGTAAACATAGATCAACAGGAAATCTTCTGATTTATGTAACACATGTTTGGAACAACGCAATTGAACACTTTCGAGAATCTCGAGCGGTTGTTCTTGACATATCGAAGGCATTCGACCGTGTTTGGCACGATCGACTGTTGGCTAAGCTACTCCCTTATGGTATGTCTGGAAAGTTCTGTTTGTGGCTCTCTTGTTTCCTCAGAGAGCGTTTTTTACGAGTGACATTCGATGGATTTCTTTCTAACACCTTCACTATCAACGCCGGTGTGCCCCAAGGCTTCGTACTGTCTCCTACTCCTTTTCTCATTTACGTTAACGATCTGCTGGAAAAGACCGGGAATCCAATCTACAGCTTTGCAGATGACAGTACGCTTATCTCTTCATTCACTTTGAATGCTCAGACATCGGCTACTCAGATGAATATCCGCAGACAGCAGGAAGTCATTCAACTTAACAAAGACCTGGAAGAAATTCTATCTTGGGGTGACAGTAACCAAGTGGAATTTAACGCTACAAAAACCCAGGCGGCAGTTTTTTCTAAAAAAGTTAACGTTCCTGAACCCGACATCGTTATGTCGGGGCACTCCATTCCCCTAGCATCGTCACTCAATTTGTTGAGCGTTAATTGGGAGCAAATATGTCCTGGCATGAACATGTGGCAGGCATAGCAAGGAGAGCTTCTCAAAAGCTGGGAATATTATTTCGAACTAGAAAGCTTTACACTCCTCAACAACTGTTAATTCTGTACAAAGCTCAAATTCGACCAACGATGGAATACTGTTCCCATGTTTGGGGCTCCGTTCCCAAACATACACTGCATTTGTTGGATTCTATTCAGAGAACGTCACGCTAATACTCAACATCCGTATGAAGTTCAGCTTGTTACTCCTCGTACAACGCTTTTCAAGCAGTCTTTTATATGGAGAACATCATCCCTTTGGAATAATTTGCTCAAGACTGTGTTCCCCACCGAGTACAATTTACAGCGATTCAAGAACAACGTGAATCGCTTTTTCCGCACACGTGTCGCTCCTGTAGCGCTTTAGGGACTTCCCTGCAGCACGTGTGCTAGACCCATGAAAAATAAAAGTAATATTCTTCATTAACAGTTTGATCAATTGTAACAAATTCATGAACAATAATTGCTGTCATAGAAAAGAGTCAACATTGTTTTGAATCTTGAAGGAACGTTTTGTGTTTGGTGATGATTCTAACTAGAATTCTGCACCTCGATGCTTTATTTGTGGATCATATTGAAAACATCATGTCTAGGTACCACTTAAAATAGATTTTTAAAATGTTTAAATTGTTTCTAGGAGCTCGTACGATTTCTCGAGAATTATGTACTCTCAATAACTTTCGCTCTTCATTTAAGGTATGTAGAACATATTTTGCATACGCATGATGATGATCTGCCACGATTTCATGAACTCTAAATCGTTTCTGGTATTCGAATATATTTTAATCTCCTCATGAGTTTGTGATTTTCAAATTGTTCTCTTTCATCCAAGAAACGTTAATGCTATTCAAAAACTCGTATTCTTGTTGAGCAATCAATGCCATACATTTTTTTCATCATTTTGAGCGTGTTTGTCGCATATCTGCTAAGTTTTTACTGCTCTTAGATCCATTTTTTTATAAAATTTTTGAACTGTTAAATGAAATATCGAATCTCGTCATCTGTCACTATTTTTGACTAAAATTTAAAATATCGAAACTAAATCTTTACAATTATTTAATAAAATTTAGAATATGCTTATGAATTTCTTAGGGTTCTCCATCCATATTAACTACTAAAATGAACAATTTCCATATTTCAACAATGACTACTGTTCTCTTATTTGACAGTTCATCTAGGGACGTGCCACACCGTATCAAGGCTCATCAGCCGAGTTAGAATAGACTGGTCACTGCTGAAATATAAACTTTTTCGTTTTTAGTAGTTGATAAGAATATTTATTATTGGGTTAGAACTCGAACGATCCAGCTGCCTAGAGGTAATTGCTAGTAACAACGAACCTGTCAGTCTGTGGCCTCAAACGGTCTCCCGATGGAGGGAAGCTATACTTTTATATTTTAAGAATTAGTCAAACTTGATCGGAAAAATTTACTAAATAGTCTGTTTATTGTCAATTCGCCTTTGTAATTTTTTAAAGTAAATATCCTCTAAAATAAGAAATTTGACTAAATGGCAACATTGCCCTAAAGCTGACCCGCATGAGAAACCAGGATTAAGGGGGAGAGTTCTCGCGCCATAAATAATAATATGTAGAAATTAAAAGCAGTAAATTATGATTTTAATAATAACTTTTATTTTGTGGTGCATATATTTTACGATTTTTGGGGGATGAAACACATCAACATCAAAAAGGCAACGGTTAAAAAAAGATATTAGATTAGATTGTAGAAGTTATGGAGGTTTATTATAGAGTTTATTTAATTAGCCTCAAAACATAATTCCTCGTTAAGTTCTTCATTTTTGTTTTAATATAGGTGTCAGAAATTTCTTGATTATTAATTTGATACGAAAAATATTACAATTCTTACAGTGACCTTGAAGAAATTTCGATTTTATTTTATTATTGGTCTTAGTTTAAATTCAACGTCGACATGAACTTTTGCTTCGATAAAGATGAAAAATGTTGTCAGTTATCGCGACATACTACATATATATTTATACATATACTATATATATATATATATATATATATATATATATATATATATATATATATATATATATATATATATATATATATATATATATATATATATATATATATATATATACATTGATAGGCGGAGAGTGTGTGACATATGGATTTTTTCTTTATTATTAAATTTAGAAGAAAAGAGCATTTATAAGTAGATTCTGCATCACTTGAAATCCAAAAATCGATTTTGTATTGACGATTGTTATTTGTTGTTGAATTTTCTAAAATTTAAAATCCAAATGTCACTCTGTTGGTTAAAATATCGAAAATAGTTATTATGAAAAAGCCTTTGGAATTTTTTTTTGTGGTAGTATGCAAAATTTTGGATAGATTAGACAAAAATGGTATTTTGTCAGTTTCGTACCGATAAAAATATGATCACAAGAAAATTTATATATTTGAAATACATTTTTGTTACATTGGTATAAGAATTAAACATTATGTTTTGATTTTAAGTTATGTTTTACTTGCTTTAAAATCAGTAATAAAAAATTCTAAATTTCGGAAAACCGCAATTGTCGCACGGACAATTATTGAATACCCTATTACCTGGAGTTTGAGATTTTTGTGTTTTAAAGGTCATTCTAGCCTCATAATTTACTTCAAAATATAAAGGAAAACAAGTAGATTAATATTTATGAACAAATGATAAATTTGTTTCATTACTTTGGATGTTTTTGAGATTTTCCTTACAGTATAAATTTGTATTCACGTATATTAACATGCTATGTATACAGTTACACAAAATATACAACCCACTTATAATATTTTTCCCCAACTAAATAAAGGCAAAATAGTGAATCTTTTTCCTACTAACTTATTGTATACCTGCCGTAAATAACATAACGCAATTTTACTTTAGTTTTTGATAAAGTTGACTATGGATAAAACGGAAGAATTATGTTTGTATTATGTCTTCAGTAAGAATATCATTTAATTTTAGTATCAGTTAAATTGTATTATGTATTGTGTAAAATGGCTGCTAAAAAATTATCTCTGCAGGAAGGAATTGAAATCATTTTAATATGTGGCGATAACTGTCATAAAATTTACGAAATGCTACTAGAATATTTAACAAAACGCGTCTTGCTAAAAATGTTCATCATACGATGGTAACAAGGCTCCTAAATATCTTTCAAGAACGAAGAAGCAAATTTTAATGCAATCTTATTGAGTGTCGATATTCCTGAAATGGCGTTATCTGTCAGACGTGAACAAGTTGGAATCTGATAGCAGACAATTAGGCGAATATTAGTACAAAATAAATTTCGTGCTTACAAACTAAAATTTACTCACTTTTTACAAAAAAGAAATTATGATACTCGACTAAATTTCTGTTCTTAGTTACAAGGAGCGGAGGAACAAGACATATATTTTTACAGAAACATCCTTTTTGACTTACGAGGCTACATTTTCTTTTCAATGATTAGCTCACAGAATTGCAGGCAGTAGGCAGATGAAAATCCAAAGTTTATATTAGAAACTAAAAATCAGTACTATATCCAGTACCCAAATTTCTGGCCCCTTCTTTTTCCGACAAAGTTGAGCTTCGAAAAGCTATCTTCAGTTCTTGAACACTGATATATTTAAGTTTTCATGAGCTTTCACTTCAGCAGCGCAGGAGTCTAACTTTGCAACAAGGTGGTACGTCTATTTACAATACGCTGCAAGAGCATGAATGGCTGGATGAACATTTTGAAGACTAGTGCATTGAACGTTATTCCTCTAATCCTTGGACGGCGAGATCTCCTGGCGTAACACTGCTCGATTTTTTATGGGGCTACCTCAGGACCAAAGTTTATGCTCAGAGAAGAAAATAAACAGTGTTTCGCTGCACACGTTAAGAAATGTTTTAATTATATTCTCGAACAATTCGGTGCATAGAATTGGGCGGTGGTCACATCGAAATGCAAACTAGATATATATTTTTTTAATCTATAGTTTTTGTTTATTTAATTTGTCAAGTGTCTGCAATTTCTTTATTTTTTGTATGCTATATTATCAATGCCTTTATTATCTTTAGTAAATATTAATTCACTAGTTTTCTTTTCTTTTCTTGCAATAAAATTGTAATGCTAGAGTGTTCTTAAAAAAAAACAAAATTCCAAACTGCATGCTATAGTGTTCCGTACGAAATACTTATGGGATCACTTCGGAGTCTATTCGCCTAGATGTCACATCCGGTTTTCTCCGAAACTATTTGACATAAAAATGTGAAATTTGGCACAAATATATACATTATTGAGTAAGAAAAAACGTGAAAATACGTATTGGATCTTAAGATATATACATGTCAGGAACTTTTTGTCTTATTCTGGTTGGTCCGATTAGTCTGCTAAGGTAGCATCTGACTAGAAATGTTTTGGGGTGCGTTTTGTGAAGTCACTGATCAGTATATACCTCTGGTAAAATAGAACCTAATTTTGAAGGTTTATCCGATTTCTTTTGAGGGCTGTTTAGGCCACATACTGATAGAGGCATTATTTGGCGAAGACACTGTCATAGTTGCTAGTAATTGCCGTTAGATAACGCGATCGTTAGGGTATTCTCACAGATAGGAAAGTCAATATCAACTAGTGAAAATTGAACAAAGTCCATACTTCAGCTGGTGTTTACTATTCTCTCATCTGTCGATCTGTTTATTCTTGAGACAGGTTTCATCGTATCACGAGGTAGTATGCCTTTAAAATTAAGTTTACAGCAGCCAGAGATACGATTTGGTGTATCTTATGGGTTATTGATTAAGTTTCGTTTTTTGTTAATTTTTACTGTTATATATTTTATTGTTTATATTATTATACCTTTTTTTTAACTTATACCATATGAAATCAGGTTTCGATTGCATCCAACAAAACAACTTCGACCATTCGCATTCGTTTCAAAAACGTACCAAAATAATGTGAATAATTCCACCAAATTAATTACCTTGGGGATAAAATAATACCTTTGCAGTAAATAACAAATTTCGTGACATTTATTATCCGGTACATGGCAATGCATTTTGAATTTTGATGATTTACAAAAAAGAAGGGTAATATTTTACTTGACGTACTTGTATAAATCAAAATGATACTGACATAAATTATAAATGTAAGATAAGAAACTGATTTAACTGTGATATTGGGCCAAGGAAAGTCTGCATAATAATTGGCTATATATATATATATATATATATATATATATATATATATATATATATATATATATATATATATATATATATACATATATGTATATGTATATATATATATATATATATATATATATATATATATATATATATATATATATAATATATATATTTATATATATATATATATATATATATATATATATATATATATATATATTATATTTATATATATATATATATATATATATATATATATATATATATATATATATATATATATATATATATATATATATATATATATATATATATATATATATATATATATATATATATATATATACATATATATATATATATATATATATATATATATATATATATATATATATATATAATATATATATATAAACTCCTGGACAAAATTAACGCAACAATCTGAAAATTAATTTATCTTTTTCTTATGTCAGTTTTAAAGTTTATCGGATATTTGAATAGTAGGCTATGCATATTTTGTTTCGTTGTTCATGACAGAAATCAAAACAATTCGTTTAGATTTATATATATTATATATATATATATATATATATATATATATATATATATATATATATATATATATATATATATATATATATATATATATATATATATGTATCACAGGCACCATTGTTAGTTAGGAAGGATCCCAAATAATTGAAATGGTCTACACATTGTACTTTTTCGTAGTTAAACCACAAGTTTAAATATACTATGAACTCCTCAATTGCCCGACTTCACGCAGTGGGTAATGTAACCGATATTGACTTTTTTAACATATCGCTAAATGGCCTAGGGAGAAAATTGAGAGTGAGTTTGCTCAGAAACCTTTGACTCTTCTAGGAGAGGGATGTTCAGCGCAGTGTGATTGTGATTATGATTATGTTTTTCTTCGCCTGTATGTTTTATACTATTGTAATTTGATATCTTATTTGCGCTAATTGCTTTATTGCTTTGTACTTTGTTTTAGCTTCTTATCGTATAATGTTATATGTTATTTAATTATTGTAATCTGTAATTTATTTGTATTGGGTTCTTCTTTTCTTTGTGTAATGGATTATCCGTTGATGAATAAATAAATAATATATATATATATATATATATATATATATATATATATATATATATATATATATATATATATATACGTGGCACATTGTTCATTAAAAATGTACTCATTTTAAAGTTTTGTACATTATTCGACAGCAAAGGATTTCCATTAAAACGCATGCCCGACATGACATCTCGGGGCATTCTTTTCGACGAAATTTTCCCCTATTCTTGGGTCAAACATTTCCAAATTGCCCGAATTTGCGGTGACAGCTGCTTCCCTGTCTATGCTTTTTTACTACAAAGTTTCTGCTTGATGTATGATCACACGTTCTCGATTGGTTTTGCATCGGGCGACTGGGACGGCCAGTCTAATGTACCGATACCGGTTTCCCCTTACCGCTGAGTACACGTTTTACTCCGATGTTTGGGATCGTTATCCTCTTGAAGAATCCACTCCTCATTTTTATCGATAAACCAATATTTGGTAGTCGGTACTAATGCCTTCTTTTTAACACATAAAAAGGTCTGTTTTGGATGACTGGAGTGGGGGTGTGACAATCGGTGGAAAAAACCTAGTAGGATATGAGGATGATACTATTATACTTTCAACGTAAATACAAGACTTGGAATCAATTTTGGAGAGCCTTTAAATCACTAGCAAAAACTATCGATTGACAATTAATAGAGCGAAAACCAAAGTAATGATTGTTAGTTGTAATGAAGATCTGTCACACATAAATGGACTTGCTGGTTTTACTGTTGTAGACCATTTCAACTATTTGGAATCCCTCATAACTAACAATGGTGCCTGTGAAGCGGAAGTAAGAAGACGTTTGGCTATGACTAGATACTTGATGATCAAATTCACTAAGGTCTGGAAAGATACAGCTGTCACAAAAAATACAAAGTTAAGATCGCTATCCAGCCTTATATTCCACATAGCAACTTACGCATTGGAAATATGGACCATTAAACAAGCTGACAAAAGACGAATCTATGCGTTTGAGGTATGGACATATCGTAGAATCCTCAGAGTATCATATACCGAATACCGTACTAATGTATCTATTCTGGAAGAGCTTAGTATAAATGACCGACTTTCAAATAGAATTAATAGACAGTGCCTGAAATGTTCGGTTACATGATAATTAAAGTGGATACTATGGAAAAGCTTGAAGTAACGGGAAAGGTAGAGGGTAGAAGATCAAGGAGAATGTCTTCAACAGGTCGTGCAGGATCTAGATGTCTGGAGAATGACTGTTGCGGCAGTAACTGTATAGTGTCACCGATACTCCTATTGGGGTAAAAGGATTGAGAGATAGAGGGAGGAAGACTAATGCTTTCTTATAAATCTTGAGCATTTTTTCAGTGTTTAAATTGTAGGTAAAGATGAAGAGTCTCCCAAAATCTGTTTTCGAAAGACATTCCCAAACATAGGTCCTCATAGGGTGTTCCACGGTGTGCTGTGCTAGTCAGTGAGTGGAAATTGACCAGGCTCGTGGGGTGATAACATTACCCCAAAATGAAGCTTCATAGGAAAAAACTACATTGCTCCAGTCTCGATCTATGTTTTCCTTTGCCCAAGCGAGTCATTTATCTCTGTTTTTGGCTCAGCAATAGTTTTTTTGAATATACTTCAAATCGTTAGCCCGGTGATGAGTGCTACTCATGTCATATAATATATCCAAACCTTTCTGCCTTAGTTTTTGTGCGCCTTGGTGCAAAACTCATTGAAGATTTCGGGAAAACACGTTAATAATAATTTTTTTGTCCTTTTCCGACACTTTTCCTTTCCAACCACGTTTTGGTAAATCACCTACATTTTTAATTGAGAGTATCGTTTCATCCACTTGCTAACGAATGCCCTCAACTTTCCCATACACTTAGCAGTCTCTATAGGCGTAATTTTTAGAGTTTTTGGATGATTACTAGCAGCACAGACTCGAATCGCGAAGCGTATACTGCACTTGTGTTCGATAATGTATTATTTGACCATAAATAATATTAGAAATGAATCTCTTTCCACAAACCATTCAACCAACAACTTCTTTTACCGGCTAAAAATTATACTTTTTACTTGATCGATCAGGAAGAGAGTTGTTATCGCAAGCAAAATGTCAAAACAAATTATCAACCGTGTATAATATAAGATTATTAGTAGCAGAAGTTTCAGTATACAGACTAGTCCATTAAAGATAAAGAGTTTATCCTCCACTTCCAGTTTAAGCGAAAATAAGAAGTTGTAAATTGTTGCCACTATTTTCAATAGGCGAATATACCGGAACACCTCAATACAGAAATTTTTATAGTTGATTCCACATTGTTTCTTCAAATATGTTATAGCTTAATAATGATAATGATGATTTTACTGCACATGCAAGCACATCAAATCAGCGAAAATCACCTTGATAGAAAATAAGTCGGGTTATGATTTTTTGAGTCTTGGTAACATGATATTTAAGCAAACCTTAAAAACGTTCTGTTTTTTATTGTGGTTGAGCATATTCCTAAAAAAGGTATCGAAACAATACATCATAATAAGTTATAAGTGCCATTCTTGTGCCTGTATGGCAATATTAGAGTTTTAAGGTGCTCAAATGAAAAAATCGGTAGAGTAGATTTTAAATTTAATTTATAAAGGAAGTAATTTTCCCTTGATTGCTCAAGATCAAGACAGCATAGATGTATATTGTTTTTAGAAATCTATGTCTACCATTTCGAGTTCTATAGAGTAACAAAAATTAGGTAAAATTACAATCAGAAAGTTCATAATAAATACGGGTAAAGTAGCAAGAGTTCATAATAATTTAAGTATTATTTGTTTCTCCCAAATCAACGCAATATGGATTTTTGTATCAACTGTAGGCGACTATAGCAACTTATTTGGTTCAAAACGACAAAATTCTGCAAGTTCTTGATACGCTAATTAATGCTTTTGCATAAATATATTAAATTTGTTGGTGAGAAACTATAATTATTGCCAAATCCAACTAGCAGCTGACGCGCAGCAGCGCGTTAATCGAATAACACTTCTACGTAGGATACTCCAATACAAATATATTGTTGCAATGTTATTAATCGCAGCAAGTCAGTCTCGTAGGACACAGAGCTACTGATGGTATTCAGATATTAATGCCACTCGATACAACTGATTACAGTAGCTACTTTCTAGGTGTTTACCTACTGAAACATATAAAATACCTAAATGAATAATACCCTGCTAAAATAGAAAACTATTGCGCATCATCTGAACATCTACATAGTTAATAATTCAATGGTTGGTGTGCAGAGGTGGAAGAAAAGTTGCGTGTGTGTCAGATTGCGTTAATACCCGAAAATCTTTACAAATTAGGTTTTTCACTACCCATATTTGATTTTTTTTTTACAGGGAGAAATCTGCCTTATGGACAATAAAGCAGTCTGCGTCACTTTAAGGGTATCCCAAAGTGCTCTAGTTATGTGGGGCTCTCCAGCCGGAACGGCTGGCATACCCACTAAAAACTCCTCGTGAACTTGGTCTACGATCCTCTATTCCTTTGATAAAACGCGATATTTCTTTATGTTGGGGGTTATGTGTTTTAACTTTAGGGTTAATTTCTACTGACTAGATCTACTAACTTAACCTAACTGAATCTAATTAAAAACTAAAAGAGAGAGGCTCGCGTGGGGGCCGGTGTGAAGTGTGAATGCCTGCCCATTTGGCTTATTGGAGTCAAGACGGGAATTATCTTGAGCCCCGGCCTTTAAAGGTGGGCTGTCGTTTAGCCTTAACTGGAGATGGTTGCACATTTTGAAGTGTGGTGGCCCGTACCACACTTTTCAGCACGAATTTCAAATTCACAGAGGACTTTGTAGATTTCTGTCTCTGATTTGGGTATTAATACAAGCATCATGGGCACGGACTTGCCGTCGGGATGTTTCCAGCTGATTATATTCTTAGGGTTGAAGCCCTGTAGTATTAGATTCTCTGTAATTTCTTCTCTAGTGAAGGGTAGTTGAATATTTTTTTCTGTCTTTTTCTTAAGGAGTATTTCGTGAAAGAAATGAAAAAATTAAAAATAGATGTAATGGGCATTGGTCCATTTTGGGACAGTGTGAGATTCTAGGCCACACTTATGGCTATGATGCCTCCAAATACAACAATGGAGTTGGAATAATAGAACAGCAATAAAAGCCTATACAGCATTCTCGGACCAAATGAT
Organism: Pachyrhynchus sulphureomaculatus; assembly: GCA_019049505.1. NCBI lineage: Eukaryota > Metazoa > Arthropoda > Insecta > Coleoptera > Curculionidae > Pachyrhynchus > Pachyrhynchus sulphureomaculatus. Next base: position 71,295,970 of record CM032456.1, read on the forward strand.
TCTCTTACAATTAAATGCATCCCCATTTGATCTGAATACGCACCTACCGCCGATAAAGAGGGGAAGATAATAGAAGACTTCTACGAACAGCTTGATAACCTGATCAAAGCAACAAAGAGGAGAGAGATAATACTTATAATAGGAGACTTTAACGCCAAAGTGGGCGAAGGACAGTGGGAAGTTTCGGACTTGGAGAAAGAAACGAACGTGGAGACCGTCTTATTCGGTTCTGCCAGGAAAATGACTTGGCACTGACTGACACTTTTTTTGAGCTTCCGGACTACAGACTTTACACCTGGAAATCCCCGACAGATATACCAGAGAAAGTACTAAGAAATCAAATGAATTCCATCGCTGCGCCTATCAGATTTAGGAACTTGATTAAATCAGCAAAAATTTATCCATGTGCGGACGTCACTTCAAATCACAACCCAGTGGTATACAATTTTGAAGTCAAAGTAAAACGGGTAAATAAGAACACATCAGAAAAGTTAGATATAAAGAAACTTTCTAACAATAATATTAAATAGCAGATACAGGACAATCTGAGCAAAGGAGTAACAAAACTCCTGGAAGGAGATACTGCAATAAAAGCAAAATGGAATGATATTAAGGAAATGATTAAACAACAAGCACTAAACTCTTGAAACAGGATAGAAAAAAGAAAAGAGCTGAATGACTGAAGAAATCCTTAACATGATGAAAGAAACACGGACTTACAAAAACACAGATAGAACAAAATACCGAGAAATTCACAGCAAGATTAGAACAAAAATTAGAGAGTTGGCTTTCCGAGAGATATGAAGAAATCGAACAGTGCCAAAAGCAATATAACTACCACTACATGCATAAAAAGATAGGAGAACTGACAAACAAGAGGAAATACACTGGGGAATCCGAAGAGCCTAGCCGATGCTATTGAAAATATTGAAACCGATCCCGATAAAATCATAAATATTTGGGAAGCTTATTTAGAGCAACTGTTTGACGCTAACCGTCCTTGTGGATGTACACTGAAGGTTGATAATGATGCAGGTCCTCCCATTCTAATAGCGGAAATGGAGAAGACTATCTTAACGCTTAAAAACAACAAAACACCATGCAACGATGGAATTCACGGCGAAATTCTGAAAATCTTGTGCGAAATAAACAGCCAGTATTTCGATACCACGCTTTTCATTAATATATACAACAGTGAATGATAAGCTTGATTAACTACATCACCAAGGCATTCACCAAGATTATATACAATAGAATTTGCAAAAAATGTAAAAAAAAACATCGGAGATACACAGTTCTGATTTCGATATGCCCTTGGCACAAGGGGAGCGCTCTTCAGCTTACAGGTTCTTATTCAGCGCTGTAGAGACATGAATAAAGATGTATATCTGTGTTTCATAGATAAAGCTTTCGATAATGTTAAGCATGATCAACTGCTAGAAATACTCCAAAGACATCCGGACTCTAGCGAATCTCTACCGGAGACAGGCGGCTAAAGTGTAAGTAGGGTCTGCGTTAACCAAGAGTATTGTTATCAAGAAACGTGTGCACTAGGGTTGAATTTTGTCTCCCCTCCTCTTTAATATCTATTAAAGGAAGTATTCAAGATAGCCCTAGAAAAAAGTACTGAAGGCATAAAGATAAATGCAGAAATAATAATAACATAAGATATGCTGACGATACAGTAGTACTCGCTAGCAGCATAGATGAGCTAAATAGCCTGATAGAAAGGCTGCAGAGAACAAGTGAAGAGTATGGGCTAAGCCTACACCTCGCGAGAACCAAATGGATGCTTATAAGTAAAAACCAACAACCAGCAAGATAATTAATACTAAACAAACAGATAATTGAACACGTAGGAACACCTATTCGGGAACAAGAATTAACTCAGGATGGGAGCAGACAACAGAAATACGTGTGAGAATAGAAAAAGCGAGAGCATCGTTAAATAATAAGAAGAGCATATTTATCTCCAATACTATAATCCTACTTCTTAAAATCAGATTGCTCCAGTGTTATATATTTCCGGTACTGTTGTATGGAGTAGAAGCGTGGACAATAACCGAAACCCTCATAAAAAAGCTTAAGACTTTCGAAATGTGGGCATACAGACGTATCCTGAGAATATCTTGGACGGACCACATCACTAACAAGGAGGTACTGCATCGGATCGGTGAGGAAAGAGAGTTGGGAATAACTATTAGGAGAAGAAAGCTGGAATATCTCGGACATCTGATCAGGCACAGTACATATCGGATACTTCAGTTAAGAATCCAAGGAAAGATAGACAGCAGGAGGGGACACGAGAGAAGAAGACACTCTTGGCTCCAGAATTCGCGCCATTGGTTCGGGCTGTCATCTGCCTAACTGTTCAGATCTGTCGCAAATAAAATCAGAAAAGCCATGTTAATAGCCAACGTTCGTTACGGACAAGGCACGTGAAGAAGAAGTATTTTGTAGATATTAAAATTAATCCTGAAACATTTTCGTGCATATTATTTTGCTGTATGAGCTACTTCTAAATCTGTGCCTAATGCATTATTTTAGAAAAAAAAACACTGCGTACACAAACACGATACGTCGGTTAACGCCAGCCAAATAGTTGCTCTGCTGACTTAAATAATAAAGAGTGGATATCCATTTACGTAATGTAGTTTATATCCGCCCTTGATAATAAAATGGCTCGTCACTGATTCGGTCTTTCAATATAGTCGAATATCTGAGTAAGTGGCAATTAAAGCAGCGATTAAGAAACATATTCCAAGGAACGCCTCATCACAAATCAAAATACCTGCGATATAAATCACCACTCGGTGATCGAAGCCGTCCCCATCATTCGATATTACCTGTGAATCTTGTATATGAAATACTTATAATATTTTTATGGATCAACTCTCTATTTGAATATTAGTTATCTGTTTTATGGATTCTTATTTCGGACAGTGAAGAGATCGAAAAAAATCGGACATGAAAAATCTTCAAATGATCATATCTAATACTGTATAAAAATGGTTGGTTTTTAAGCCTTAGAGAATAGTTTCCTTTTTTTCCCTACTGAACTCTTATGGGATTACTTCGGTGTCTGCCTGTCTATCCGTCCGACCATCCACCATACCTGATTTTCTCCGAAACTATTTGACATAGGAGTTTCGAATTTGGCCCACATATAGGAATTGATGGACCAATTAGAGCCGTGTAGTTTTGGAAGTTAAATTTTGACGTAAGGAGTTAGTTTGGGGGATGAAATTGGAAACGAAAAAAACCAGGTCATCAAGGGAGGTTTTACATAATTTATCGGGTATTAAAAAAAAAAAAAAAAAAAAGCGAAAATTCTTTCATGGGTATTAAAAAAAAAAAAACTATGGTTCTTGACAATATGGTGGAAGTTTTGTTAATATGCCTTTCAGTACACATATGAAGGGGTACCGAGAGAAAATAATTTTATTTTATCTCTTTATAATTAAACAAATATATAAGTAAATATTTGTTTTACTCTTTTATTACTAGGTTCTAGATTGAGCTAGATTGATTTATTGGTTATTAGGTAGCTAAGATGCTAAAGTGTGTCTCAAAATGACTTGACGTTTTAAATAGCGCCATTCTTTTTTGTGGTAAACATAGAGTACTAATTCTTGACAACTGGCTTCAGGAAGTATTGAGGTTTAGTCATGGAGAATTACACGATCGAGCAACGCATAGAAATTGTGAAAATTCACTACAAAAATTTCGAAAATTTTGCAGAGACGGTTCGAAAAGTCCGCACGTCTTTTGGTCATCATAACGCCCCATCTTGCAACACGTGGTGCAGTTAATCAAAAAATTTGAGGTTAGTGGTTCAGTTCTAAGTGCGAAAAGCAGTGCCGTCCTCGTACCGGCCGGTCGAATGAAAACAGTGAGTGTAAGAGTTGACGAAAGTCCTTCCACCTCGATTCGCCATCGTGCTCAGCAATTGAACATTTCAAGATGCTCTGTGCGGCATATTGTGAAGAAAGATCTGCATTTGCATGCTTACAAGATCCAACTGATACAAGAACTGCAGCCAGCAGACGATGCGCAGCACCGTAGATTCGCCAATTGGATATTGGGGCATCATATCGAACATCATATATATTTTTGAACTTGTGTTAAAAACAAACAAGTTTTCATTTGACCACACTCCCTCGATGACAGTGAAATTTTTTTTTCACATCCGATTTCATCACCCAAAACTAACCCCTTAAGGCAAAATTTAATTTTAAATTACTACACGGCTGTAATTGGGTCATCGATCCTGTATTTATGACAAATTTCAACTTTTTATGTCAAAAAGTTTTGGAGAAAGTCGGCTATGACAGACCGACACCGAAGTGTTCCGTTTTGCAATTTTGATAAGGAACACTAACAATTTGGCGACGTCCACAAAAAGCGATAAGAAGTACAAAATAATATCCTCTCTAAATCTTGGTTGGTAGTTACAAAGTTCTATGGACGACCGACACTGAAAATATACGAGGGGTAATTCGAAAATAAAATGCACTAATAGAGGTGTTTACTAAATCTTTAAGATCCTCGTGAGACGAGAACTGCAGCATCATTAAACAATGCAGGTGTAGGTGGGCGGTTAGGAGTGTTCGTCTGAGCATCGTTGTTTGTCTGCTGGGTGCCCGTATTAGTAGTAATTACGGGTTCCGGCGCTATGCTGACTGTTGCCTTCTCGATGTTTTGCTTATTCCTTGGTTTAGCTAGTAGTAGAGATATTCAGTGCATTATCCCGCTTATTTAGTTGTCCATTCTTTTCGATTTCCAAGGCCTCTCTGACTATGCGTGTTTTATATTGTGAAATCCAGGTTATTTGTTTAGTTTCCTCAAAATTGATGTTGTTACCAGTATCCTGACAGTGCTGAAAAAGAGCTAAAGTTGTTTGTTTATTTTTGATACTTATTTTATGTTCTTAGATCCGGGTGGAGATTCTTCTGTTTGTTTGCCCTGTGTACAACTGATGGCAATTTCCGCATGGGATGCTGTAAACTCCACAGTTTTCCAGTTTTCTCTTGTCCTTAGGGTTACCCAGGATGTCTGTCAGAGTGTTTTGTGGTTTGTATGCTGTGCCTATGTTGTGTTTTCTTAGGACTCTTTCAACCCTATCTGTAACTCCTTTCACATACGGTAATAGGGCTCTACTTTGGTTGAGGTCCCGTTCTTCTGTCCTTGTCTGTGGATGGCGTTGGCTTTCTAATGATCTCCGTATGGACTGATCTTTATATCCGTTTTGCTTGAGTGCCCTAGTAATTTATATAATTTATTGCTGTCTCCTGTCTGGTTCGGTGAGTCGGTATAATCTCGATACGAGGGTGTTGACAACCGACTGGATTTGGGATGGGTGGTGGTGTGAGCCAGCGATTAAATATCTGTTGGTGTGGGTGGGCTTCCGGTAGACTGAGTATTGAAGTTCATCGTTATTTTCCGAGTTATGAGCACATCAAGGAAAGGGAGGCTTTTTTCTTCTTCTACTTCTAAAGTGAACTGTATCCGGTGATGAATTCTATTTAAATAGGTCAGGAAGTTATCTAGTTCATTTCGTCCATGGGGCCAAATTATAAAGATGTCATCAACATATCGGTTCCAGAGTTTCAGTTTGAGCGATGAGTTTTTAAGAGCCTCTGTTTCAAAATACATCATAGAGAGATTGGCTATTTCTGGTGATAGGGAAGATACCATAGGCGCTCCATCTGTTTGTTTGTATATCTGACTGTTGAAGAGAAAGTAGGTATTTTTTAGACAGTGTACTCATAGTTCTACAACATGAGCTGAAAAATCCTCGTTCATTGCTATTTTGTCTAGTGCTTCATCCACTGGAATACTGGGATAAAGTGAAACAACATCTAGACTTGCCAGAATGTCATTTTCCTCTAGTTGAAGTCTCTGATTATGTTCGTGAGGTGTTCGGAGTTTTTGATGTATGAATCAGCCCTTTCAACGGTTTTTTGCATGATCTTTGACAGATGTTTTTTTAAGTTTTGTGTAGGTGAGGCCACTGCGCTAACAATGAGTCTAAGAGGGACGTTGAGTTTGTGTATTTTTGGTAGGTCATACAACTTTGGGCACTAGCTTGATTTCTCTCTTGGAATTATGAGTCTTTCAATCTCTGGTCCTAAGTTTGCGGCTTTTAATTTGGCCTTTGTAATTTTCTCCAAATATATTGTAGGGTCCCTGGTAACTAGGTTTTAGGTGTCGTCTTGTAGAATGGTTTCCATTTTTGTCATGAAGTTTTCGGTATTTAGGACCACTGTGGCATTACCCTTGTCTGGTGGTAATATGGTGATGTTTTTGTTTTTCTTGAGCGTTTGAAGAGCTTTCCATTCTTCAAATTTGAGGTTTGGCTTAGGAGGTATGATTGTTCTCAGGATTTGAGTGATATCTTGGCTTATTCTTGCAGCATTTTCTTTGGGTATAGTATCTAGGGCAACCTCTACATTTGAGATTATATCTTCAACTGGGATTGATTTTGGTGTTACGGCGTAATTGAAACCTTTATTTAGTGCTGATTCTTCATGGTCTGTAAGAGGGTATGTTGAGAGGTTAAGCACGATTTTTTTTATTTCTAGTTATGGATCAGTGTGTCTCGTATCTTTTCCTCTGATGTTTTCTATCTTCTTTTTTAGTTTTTCGGTTTTAAAGTTGGTATCGGATTCTGCTCGCCGGAACGAAAGTTTGTCAATATCAGACCATAGTAGAGGGTGTATATGGCTGCTCAGTTGTAGAGGTAGGTAAATGGTTTCTTTCTCTGCGATGGCAATCTGTCTTGGTTTTTCCCGGATTTGTTCTCGCAGAAGCGCCTGGCTGGCTCTTTTTAAGATTGATGTTGCATTTTTGGTTTTAAGGTGATATGATAATCTAGTACATGTTGGAAAGAGGTGGTCGTTCCGGCACCTGGTCAGGAAGGTTAGGTCGCTACAATGTGTCGATACTCTAGAACGAAGTTTCTCAAAGCGTTTTACTGTTTTTAAAGTCTTCTCCCCGTAGAGGTAAGAAATGTTACAATAGAGTTTTCACGGATGGTGGAATGTAATACATTAAAATTTCGGGTTTCAATCCGTTCGTCTAACAATGAATTTGTACGATATTTCGGCAAAATCTCATTTGGCATTCTCACGTGCTCTTGCTGCTGCTGTTACTCGATACTGTTTTCTTGCTGCTGCTGCCACTCGAAGCTAACAAAGGGTTAGCAAGCAAAAGCACTTGAAAATTCCAAATGAGATTTTGGCGAAACGTCGTGCAAATTCATTGTTAGACGAACGGATTCAAACTAGGAATTTTAATGTGTTACATTCCACCATCCGCGAAAACCTCTATTGTAACATATATATATATATATATATATATATATATATATATATATATATATATATATATATATATATATATATATATATATATATATATATATATATATATATATATATATATATATATATATATATATATATATATATATATATATATATATATATATATATATATATATATTATATTTATATATATATATATATATATATATATATATATATATATATATATATATATATATATATATATATATTTATGTATACATATATATACATACATATTATATATATATATATATATATATATATATATATATATATATATATATATATATGTACGTGTACGTAAGTACCTCATTTACCGTTCTTAACTAAAAATAATAACCTGCCAAGTGCAAATCGGACTTGGCAGGTTATTATTTTATTAGTGTTCCGTACGTTGATTGTTTTTGAAATAAAAATTTTGTTACGTAGTTACAAAATGATCAATAACTTAACAAAACACACCTCCTATGTCAAATATTACTGGAGAAAATAGGGTGTGACAGACGGACAGACAGACAGGCAGAGAGACGGACAGACAGACCGACGGACAGACGCCGAACTGATCTTATAAGTGTTCCGAACGGTACATAAAAAATGAAATTAGTAGCTGGGTAATATAGTGAAAAATCTGCGTTTTAAAATGATATATTAGAAAGGACTTTTATTGTCTACTCTTGTCGTCAGATAAAATGTAAATAAGTTAAAAAAAAAGATATCCAATAATGACCGTACATTATGGTATCCACCAACTTACATCGACTTAATAATGCAATTATCTCTGTAAGATAAGAGCTGTAAAACATAAGAGGATAAGTCTCATATTCACTGGCTTTTAGCTAACATCGGTCATAAATAAAGAAGTTCATCATACTCTTAATGTAAGGTCAATATCGTCACCAAGGATTTAGCTTAAGAGTTATTCATGAAAGAAACAAAGTTAAAACGGAAAAATCTCACTTGAACGAGAAAAAAATACGAAGACTCATACGTGATAATTCCAAAAGGTTAGAAGAATGACTTGGTTAAGAACAATAAAAAATATACAGTCTGTCGAGTAAGAACATGACCGCTCGCATTCTTGAAAAAATGTGTTTCGAGAACATTTTTTGCTATCAATGTATTGTTTGGTGTGCTAATAATGACGCAATTATCTTAGTAAGTTGTCCAATCGCCTCTTGTATCAATAATCACCTGGCATCTTCTAGGCATGCTGTGGACGGGATTTTCTGCGATGATCTCCAAATTTTTCGAAACACGCGAGACAACTGAGTGAAAGTCCTCAGAGTCTTTCCTCTAAGCTTTCTCTTTAAAAGGGACTAAACGTTTTCAATAGGATTGGCGTCCGGCGATTGTGAGGGCCACTCTAGCATCTTATCGTGGACCCAGGCTATCCTCTTCGGCACGCGATTTTCGCCCAGCAAAAGTTTCTTCAACGTGCTTCGAAATTTGACACCATGAGCATAAAGATGCTAACGAATGGTCCTATGGGACACATTTAAATCCGTTTTTGACAAAGCGTCAATTTCGTGTCCCGTAAAAACAAAGACACGATTCGTTTTTCTACTTTCGGAATGACTTTGCCTACCGAGCTATGTTTTGTCAAGTCGTCGACATTTTTCGTCTCGTTAAAATGATTTACCGGCTTCTTCACAAACGAGACCGACTTTTTAATATATTTAGCGGCCGTAGAATGTGTCATTTTAGGCCCTGTGGATGGAACAAAAAAAGACTGCCTTGAGTCGACGCGCAAACAAGTGATTCATTTTGGAGTTTACCTGATTTCGATGAAAGTTCGGAACTAACTGATTCTTTTACTAAAATACGTCGTAGACAAAGGTTCCCTCTCCCAAAAATGAATTATCGCAGACACGTTTTTACTTGAGAGTGTAAAAGTGTACCCCGAAAAGTTTTTAATTTTAAAATATTTATATTAAAAAAAGATTGATAATTTAGAAAAATCATATTTAATCTTGGAAAATAGTCATTTCAATAAATTCCTTTTAAATATTAGCATTGAGATATCCTCACAATAAAAAAACTCCATCGGTGTTAAATTAAGGCTAGGAGCAGGTCAATTTATATCACATATTTTGAAAATAATTTTTTTAGAAACATTTCTCGAATTACTGATATGTTTGAAATGTGTACCATATAACCCACCATTCTCATTTACATCTCATTATCCTAAAAATTTCAGAAATCGGATGTAAAGTACGTGTCAATCATCGCCATATATCGCTCTGAAATAATAGTTGTGTGACCTTTATTATCCTCAAGGAAGCATTTTTCGATTATTCGACATGCCGACATTGCGATGTAAATCGTCACATTAGAGAAATATGAAGGTTTTTGAAGCTTTTCTTTTAAATTTGTGAGTTTCCAAAAACGTCAAATTTGCTTACTGACGTGCTCGTCAACGTGGAAATGTGCCTCATTTGAGCATAAGATGTTGGCAAATGTTGAAAAGCATTCAAATATTTGATTTAACAAAATTGGGTCTCTGCCCTGTTATCAGTTGGTTTGCCAAAACTTGGCTCGGTAGGCAAAGTCACTCCGAAAGTCGAAAAACGAATCGTACCTGTGTGTTTTCACAGGACCTGAAATTGACGCTGCATTAAGGAGCGGCCAAATCTTCCTGCTTATGATGTCAAATTCCGAAGCACGTTGAAGAAACCTTTGCTGAGCGAAATTTACGTCGCAAAGTGGCTTGCTTGGGCCCACTATAGAGTGGTCCTCACAATCGCCGGACGACAACTCTATTGAAAACGTTTGATTCCTTGTAAAGAGAAAGCTCAGAGGAAGGACTCTGAGGACTTTGACGCGAGATTCGAAAAATTTGCAGAGTATGCAGAACATCTTTGGAACAATGTTTGGAAAAACGCAATTGAACACTTTGGAGAATCTCGAGCGGTGACTCTTGACATATCCAAAGCATTCGACCGTGTTTGGCACGATGGGCTGTTGGCTAAGCTACGTTCTTATGATATGTCTGAAAAGTTCTGTTTGTGGCTCTCATGTTTCCTTAGAGAGCGTTCTTTACGAGTGGCAGTCGACGGATTTCTTTCTAACACCTTCACTATCAGCGCCGGTGTACAACCAAGGCTCCATACTATCTCTTACTCTCTTTCTCATTTATATTAACGATCTGCTGGAAAAGACCGAGAATCCAATCTACAGCTTTGCAGATGACAGTACACTTATCTCTTCATTCACTTTCAACGCTCGGACATGGGCTACTCAAACGAATATCCGCAGATAGCACGAAGTCATTCAACTTAACAAAGACCTGGAAGAAATTCTATCTTGGGGTGACAGTAACCAAATGGAATTTAACGCTACAAAAAAACAAAACCCAGGCGGCAGTTTTTTCTAAAAAAGTTAACGTTGCTGAACCCGACATAGTTATGTCGGGGCACTCCATTCCTTTAACATCTTCACTCAATTTGTTGGGCGTTAATTTGGGAGCAAATATGTCTTGGCATGAGTTGCAGGCATAGCAAGGAGAGCTTCTCAAAAGTTGGGAATATTATTTTGAACCAGAAAGCTTTACGCTCCACAATAACTGTTAATTCTTTACAAAGTTCAAATTTCACCAACTATGGAATACTGCTCCCATGTTTGGAGCTCCGCTCCCAAACATACACTGCATTTGTTGGATTCTATTTACAGAATAGCTGTTCGTCTGATTGGAGACCCGGAACTAACCGGCGGCCTTGATTCGTTGGAACATCGAAGAACGGTTGGCGACTTGAGCCTATTCTACAAGTATTTTCATGGAAAGTGTTCGAAGGATGTGGCCCGCTTAATTCCTCCCAGAGCGGTGCATGTTAGAAGTACACGTGGCGCAAATACTTCACATCCGTATGAGGTTCAGCTTGTTACTCCTCGTACTACGCTTTTCAAGCAGTCTTTTATATGGAGAACATCATCCCTTTGGAATAATTTGCCCAGGACTGTGTTTCCCACCGAGTACAATTTGCAGCGATTCAAGAACAACGTGAATCGCTTTCTCCGCACACGTGTCGCTCCTGTAGCGCTTTAGGGACTTCCCTGTAGTACGTGTGCTAGACCCATAAAAAAAAAAATCTCGTCGACAGCACGCCTCGAAGAAGGCGATTATTGATGCAGGAGGCTATTCGAAAACTTACTAAGGTAATTGAGCCGTTGTTAGCAGACTAAAGAATGCGTTGATGGTAAAAAATGTTCTTGAAACAGATTTTTCAACAATATGAGCAGTAACGTTCTTTTTGACAGACTGTAGACTTAAATCACCAAAGAACTAAAGTTTCTGATTTGTGGTCAGGTAAATGATTCTTTTCTAGATAGCACCTAATAAATGCATTGTAGGTTGAACTTTATATGGAATTAATAGCTGTTGTGGAGTATATAACTATGTCGGGTTCTGTAACATAAACTTCTATAGAAAAAACTGCTACATAAATTTTTATAAAATCTAGTTAATTACTGTCACACGAAGACCATCAGACAATTTGAGGAATATCTTAGGAAATTACAAAGACAAGATTCCTAATTGTGAGAAAAGTGGCATTTATGAAATTAGTTGCAATGATTGCGAGAAAAAGTATGTTGGGCTAACTAGAAGGTCAATTAAAATACGATTTAAAGAACATTTAGCCCATTTAAAATACGGTAGAACAAAAAAGCCTAGCACTGCCAGATATGCCCTTGAAGCTGTTAATACTGTAACATTAGATAATCTAAGATTAATTAAAGATGTATCTGATCGGAGATTGTTGAACGCATACAAAAATATGGAAATTATAAAATGTAAAAGTAGTTTAAATAAAGACAGAGGGCCTATTCCTTATAGTTTCCTCTACTGGTTACTTGATTAGAACTGATGGCGTCGCCCATGTAATTAGTTCCGCTTGAGTAATTCAGATGATAGGCTAAGTATAAATAAGGTAGATGTGTAGTTAGCTCCTGACGAAGCAAACATGGTTTGCGAAAATAAAGTCTGTGATGAGTGGTGATATATACTGAGTAGTGTCATTGAGCCAAAGATTCCACATTCCCAACAGAGTTTATTTAATAGGTTTCTACTTAACTATGACATATACTGACTTCAAAATTTTTCCTTTTCTTACTGATGTAGAATGATTACTGCCAAGATTTTCTTTATTATTTTTATAAGTAGGTAGGCACAAACATTTTAAGATTTAGTGAGGATATTAGTTTGTACTTCTTATCGCTTTTTTTTAAATCGCCTAATTTTTATTGTTCCGTATCAAAATTGAAAAACGGAATACATCGGATTTTAACATAGAAAGTTGAAATTTGTCACAAATATAGGAATTGATGACCCAATTACAGCCGTGTATTTTTGAAAATTAAATTTCGACTTAAGGGATTAGTTTTGGGGGATCAAGTTGGAAGTGAAAAAAAAATTTTCCCGGTCATCGAGTGCGGTGTCAAATGAAAGCTTGTGGAAACACAAGTTCAAAAACATATATGATATAATACACGCGCAAACTTTCCTTTATGTTATTTTTAACAAATTGCCAAAAATCGCTGCCCCCGACTCCATTTCTAAGAGAACTAATCAAAAAATTTGGAAAAAAGTTTGAAACATTCACCATAAATATAAATTGAATGAAAATTACCAGAAATTTGATAATTGATCTAGAATACGAAACAAAGACCGGAAAAGAAAATTATTTTAAAAGCAATTACGGCACGTATCACTAATTGCGCAAGTCCGACTTGCACTTGGCCGTTTTTTTTTTTATTTGCGCTTTAATTCTTTTTTTAGTAAGTGAGGTACTTACGTATATGTTATTTTTTGTTTAATTGCACTGCTAAATAATTTTTTTTTTAATGATATGTTAAAAATAGTTAGGAGACAAAAACAGAAAAATAATTAAATAATGCAATGTGGTGTCTAGGAACTGAAACCAACTCGCAAATTTACAAGCCCACAATTAGACTTATGACGTACGCAGCTGAAACCCGACCCGCAGTTTAATCCTTAACTTGTTATACACGTCATAGATCTAAGTCTTGTAAATTCGAGATTTTCTTTCAATTCATAAATATTCGGTTCAGCATATTGCCTTGTTTAATTATGCTGTTGTTCTCGTCTCTTGAGGATCTTAAACAATTTAATAAACAGTTCATTTTATTTTCGAGTTACCCCTCGTATATTTTCAGTGTCGGTCATCCATAGAACTTTGTAACTACCAACCAAAAAGATTTAATTTGATCAGTGTGGACGTCAAGATTCATAGCGCCATTACCCGAATGATTTAGAGGCCTTTTAGACGCGAATCCAAGACATTCATGCCAGATGAAGGCCGCTGGCTTGCAGATAGAGCGAGTCATCATTTACGCCGCAGCCATAAAACTGTTGTTCAATGAATAAGGAGTCAATGTGTACAGGGGAATTTATGGGGACCGAAGAGATATATTGTCTCGATATATTTGAGTAACTCTTGGCTAACGGTATTTATGAAGGCGCATTGTGGTTTCAAGAAGAAAGACGGCATCGAAGGAGATAAAATTACTGATTATGTGTGCAAAAATTTTATTTATGAATGGAAATTTTTTTTATTATATGCTAAAAAAAGATTTATACGTAGAAGAGAACAAGTTTTTTAAAACCCGCAGTAAAGGGAAATACTGAATTTATTTAATAATATATTTTCAAAAATTATATTCACAATAAATATGTAAGTATATAGACGATTTCTTTTTTTTTGCCTTCTTCTTACAGTAAAGAATTTGCTTAAGAATTTGAAGAAATTGAAAAATACGAGGACCACCCTTTAAGTTTTTACAAACGACCATTGGTGTAAAATTTGACATTTATTATTGTTAAAGAGGAGAGTGGAATAATGTCGACGAGGAAGTAGAAAAGCTGCAAGGAATCAATCAGAAAATCCTTGATGAATACCTACGCCTAGCAAGAACCAAGAAGAAACAATGGATGACTGACAACATACTTATTATGATGGATGACCGAAGAAAATACAAGAATAAAAACATTTACAAAATACAAACAAATAGATAAGGAGATCGAGAAAACTATTAGAATTACTAAAAATAAATGGTTTGAAGAACAATGTACCGAAATAGAGACATTTAAACAAAACAACGATTCCTTCAATTTACACAAAAAAGTAAAGGAGGTTGCTGGATTGTATAAGCCTAAACCGGCTGGACAGCTTACTGACGACCATAATAATCCAATAACAGATGCAGATGTAAAGATAAATGTTCTTATGAGATATGTGGAAGAATCCTTCAGCGGTGACCGACAAACCTTTATTATTACAGATTGTAAGACGGGGCCTAGAATTACAATTGATGAAGCGAGAGCTGCAATCAAAAAACTGAAGAACGAAAAATCAGCGGGTCCAGATAATTTCTGTGCGGAACTTCTTAGTTTTGAATGATGCAGGAATAGAATGGCTTACTTCTATGCTCAATAATATATACGACTCTGGAGATATTCCTCGAAGCTGGCTGAAATCTACCTTTATAACACTACCAAAGAACTCTGGCGCGAAGAAATGAGAGGATTTTAGAATTATTAGTCTCAGGAGTCACCTACTTTCTAAATATTATCCACAACAGAATATATAAAAAATATGAGGTGCACATATCCCGTACTTAATTTGGTTTTCGAAATGCGTTGGGTGTTCGTGATGCTCTTTTTGCTGTTCAGCGCTGCAGGGATGTTAACTGTGACGTGTATCTCTGCTTCATAGACTATCGGAATGCTTTCGATAGAGTTAAACATGCCAAGCTGCTCTCAATACTAAACTCTATTAACCTGGACGATAAAGACATAAAGGTAATAAATAACATCTACTATAATCAGACAGCCATCATTAAAATAGATGGACAATACACAGAGAATGTTGCAATTGAGCGTGGAGTCCGCCAAGGTTGTACCATATCCTGTTGCCTCTCCTTTTCAATATTTATTCGGAAGAAATTATAAGAACGACATTGGAGGAGATCGATGAGGGAATTCTGGTGAATGGAGAACGTCTGAAAAATATAAGATATGCGGACGATATGATTATCTTTGCAGGTAGTCTGGAAGGTTTGCGGTCTCTTGTTTCAAGTCTGTTAGAAAAAAGTTTGCGGGTTGATCTCGAATTTAACATAAAATAAACGAAATACATGGTTATCAGTAAAAACCAGGTACCATCCCGAGAATTAGTAGTTGAGCAGCAACCAACTGAAAGAGTTAGTAACTTCACTTATTTGGGCACCACCATAAATGTCCAATGGGATCACTCAGTCGAGTTAAAAAGACGTATCGAGATGGCAAGAACTTCATTCGTCAAGACGAACAAAATCTCGAGACTTACTACTTAGCACTAAAGTTCGATTACTTCGGTGCTATGTCTTCTCAATGTTCATGCACGGAGTCGAATCTTGGACCTTGACCGACGCCACCATGAGGAGGCTTTAAGCCTTCGAAATGTGGTGCTATCGTCGAATATTAAGAATCTCCTGGGTAGACAGACTAGCAAACGTGGAAGTTTTGAGAAAAATGGGCAAACAATGCGAAATACCTTTTAGCGTAAAGAGACGAAAACTTGAATACCTGGGCCACATAATGAGGAATGAACAACGCTATGGCCTGCAACAACTTACATTCCAAGGAAAAGTGTATGGCAAGAGAGGCCCAGGACGACGACGAAATTCTTGGCTCCAGAATGTAAGAATATAGTTTTCCTTAACAATCACAGACCTTTTTCGTGCGACTGTTAACAGAGACAGGATAGCTCTTTTGAACGCCAACATCCGAAATGGATAGGCACCTTTAGAAGAAAATTATTTTTAGAACAGTGTCAGCTCAGAAATTGGCCTAGTAGATTGTTTTACAATGAGTGTTTAAAAAAGAACAGTTTTATGAACAAACGAAAATCTCACTTTAAGGTTTTCGATGGATGATTTTTTACGATTTTAGTAAAGGCCTAACCCAACAACAATGCCTCGAATGGCTTCGTTCGACTTTTGGTAATGTATCACCATTAGAAAAGACTATTTACAATTGGTTTGCAGAATTTCGTCATGGTCGTGCTTCCATTAGCGATGAATTTCGTGAAGGTCGACGAAAATCGGTTATTGTTCCAAAAAACAATGATGTGCAACGTGTTTGAAGAGGATTGGCAAGTGACTTACCGTGAGATGGAGGTATCCTTGGGCATATCGAAGATTGCAGTACATTCGATTTTACATGAACATTTAGCTGTGAAAAAGATCTGTTCCCGATGGATTCCAAGATAAACCGAATCGACAAAAAGTGGTTCGTTAGCGAAACACTTCCAAAAAAATGATCACTTGTTTCTTTGGTTATACTGGACGTGTTGCAACCACCGCTTTCGAGATTCGAGCAGTTAATGTTGAATTGGTTTGCCAGAAGTTATCGATGAAGTTAGGAAAAACGACCGAAAACGTGGCATTATTCTTCATCATGACAATGCCAGCGCCTTAAGAATTGGTTATTTGACGAAGAAAAGTTGATGTTTCATTGCCTTATTTACCTGATTTATCGCCTAACGATTTTGTTTTGTTCCCGAATGTCAAAAAAATGCGTGGACAGCGATTCTCGTCACTTCAAGGAGTTGTTGAATTTTTCCAAAACAATGTTTTTGAGGTACCAACTTCAGTTTGGTGAATTGGTTCGAACACATGCAAAAGTATATATATATTTTAATGATGAATATTTTGAAAAACAATGAAACGCTCTGTACCAAAAATTGTTTTTGCCTTCATTGTTTTTGTAAAAACTTAAAAGGTGAGCCTTCGTACGTTCAGTTTCTTAGTCAAAAAAGTTGATAAAATTATTTACCCAGTACTTTTCTTGCAAACATGCAGTTTTAAAATACATACTAAATTTATTTATTTCAAACTAAAGAATAACTTAATACAATAGAGTTTACGTTGAAATATTAACAACAAAAATTAGAAATTTCCCTTCCTTAAATAATCAAAAAAAGTATTTAATCAGCAAAAAACTATAATAATTTCTTTTAAACACACGGAACAAAATATATGCTCTCCGTCAACGAAATGCATGCATGCCTTAAAGAATAAATTTCAAATGTAAACTACACAGATAAAGAACTTGTCAGGTATGCTAAGAAGAACCTCTTGATGTATAAATAAAACTAAATCTTTTTTGTGATATATGGCTAGACTATTATTTTAGTGATATTTAATATTGTTTTACTATAAAGTTGGAAGTATGTTTTTATTTTGTGATCTCAAAATCCTAAGTCATAAAACACGAAAAATTTCGGATGGTAATTTTTTTCCACAAATACATTTTCCCGTTAGCAGGGAAAGTAAATACATTCACTCGCTCTTCCATAAGTATATTTCCGACAAATTCTATATACTATTTCTGTTAAAATTGGAAAAAATCGAAAATCAAGAATACTGACATAGAAATATATTAAAGGTACACGTAATCACTCTTTTAGCCCCCTACCTGATTCCTTTCACCCCGTTTATATTTTACTATAGAAAAATTATTTTATATTAGTTATCCAAAATCATAATCAGAAACCAGGAAAAAATTCTTGTAAAACTACTGAAACAATGCAATGACCCTCTCATCTTCTTTCCAGATTAATCATGAAAATACTGAGAAAAATGTAATGTTCCGTTTTCTTGACAAATACCAAATTACTCTTCTACCTCCCTTCTCCAAGCCATTGGTACATTATGGGTTTTATTATAAATGATTACGTCTGAAATTTGTCCATTCTTCCATCCGAAAAAACTTCTATAATAATAATATAGAAACTATACAAGTTTCTCCCCTCCTCCTCTCCCTTACCCAAAAAAAATAACTTAACTTCCATATTCCTACAATTTAAGAACCTTGAAAAGTTCATGTACCGCGATTTCTATGAAGCAACTTCTCTAACCCTTATATATTTTACAATAAATAATACGCTTAAAATTTGTCAATGGTCCAATTTGCCAGGAAACCCGCAGAAATTCTCAAAATACTGTTAAAGCTATATAATATTTAATGACCCACTTTGACCTCCTTTTTGGGGGTTCCAGAACCTTGAAAAAGACATATAACACTATATATATGAAGCAACCCCTCCAACATTCCATCTTCATTCCTTTTATGATTTACTACAAATATTTATGCAAAATATTTGTTTATTATCTGAGCAAAAACCCAGCAACTATTACCACTTTACTATTAAAACCATACAAAATTGATCGATTCCTACTTATTTCTTCCCCTTGGTTTTTTTATGGGTCTAGCACACGTGCTGCAGGGAAGTTCCTAAAGCGCTACAGGTGTTCGGAAAAAACGATTCACGTTGTTCTTGAATGGCTGTAAATTGTACTCGGTGGGAAACACAGTCCT
This sequence comes from Pachyrhynchus sulphureomaculatus, assembly GCA_019049505.1. Lineage (NCBI taxonomy): Eukaryota > Metazoa > Arthropoda > Insecta > Coleoptera > Curculionidae > Pachyrhynchus > Pachyrhynchus sulphureomaculatus. The sequence continues at coordinate 71,314,717 of CM032456.1, forward strand.
GGGCAAATTATTCCAAAGAGATAAGGTTCTCCACATAAAAGACTGCTTGAAAAGCGTTGTACGAGGAGTAACAAGCTGAACCTCATACGGATGTGAAGTATTAGCTCGACGTGTATTTCTAACATGCACCGCTCTGGTAGGAATTAAGCGGGCTACATCCTTCGAACAATCTCCGTGAAAATACTTGTAGAATAGGCTCAAGTCGCCAACCGTTCTTCGATGTTCCAGCGAATCAAGGCCGCCGGTCAGTTCGGGGTCTCCAATCAGACGGACAGCTCTTCTCTGAATAGAATCCAATAAATGCAATGTATGTTTGGGAGCGGAGCCCTAAACATGGAAGCAGTATTCCATGGTTGATCGATTTGAGCTTTGTAAAGAATTATCAGTTGTTGTGAAGTGTAAAGCTTTCTGGTTCGAAATAATATTCCCAAATTTTGAGAAGCTCTCCTTGTTATCCCTGTTATCCCTGCGGCATGTTCATGCCAGGACATATTTGCTCCCAAATTAACGCCCAACAAATTGAGTGACGATGTTAGAGGAATGGAGTGCCCCGACATAACTATGTCGGGTTCAGCAACGTTAACTTTTTTAGAGAAAACTGCCGCCTAGGTTTTTGTAAAATTACATTCCTCTTGGTTACTTTCACCCCAAGATAGAATTTCTTCCAGGTCTTTGTTAAGTTGAATAACTTTCTGCCGTCTGCGGATATTCGTCTGAGTAGCCGATGTCCGAGAGTTCAAAGTGACTGAAGAGAGAAGCGTACTGTCATCTGCTGTAGATTGGATTCTCGGTTTTTTCCAGCAGTTCGTTAAATTATATGTATTTTTGAGCTCGTGTTTTTCCAAGCTTTTATTTGATACCCATTCGATAACCGAGTAAAAAATTTTTCTTTTCACTTCCGATTTCACCCTCCCAAAACTAACTCTTTAGAAGGTTATGGCACCTTGGCGGTCGGAAAAATGGGCCCAAAATAAATTTTTTTTTGACGCAACTATTGTATATATAATATAATTTTTATTTTTACAAATACATTGTAGCTTTTAACAACAAATTAAAAAAATATATATTTAAAAAAATGGGGGAGATATGAACCATCTTGTAGGACCCTTTTCTGAAAATCCTCACAACCGGTGGAATTTTTTCTCAGTTAAGAATGGTCCAAAATCTAAAAAAATCATTTTTTGTTGTTAACAAAGGTCATAGCTAAGCGGTCGTATATAATAAAAAATTTAAAAAATTTTTTGTAGCCGTTCGAAAATAAATTCAGATTTTTCATGAAAATTTTGAGCTTTATAAGCTAATAAAAAATGAATGGGGCATCCAATCACAAAACCTTATGTCAACTTCAGATAATATTATAAAGAATATGCGGTATAAATTTTATCAAAATGAGTTCAGTAGATCTCGAGATATTTTGTTCACATACTTTGAAAAAAGTAGTTTCGAGAAAAACGCAAAAGAAAAAAAGTACCGCGTCCGCGTCCGCGTCTTAAAAGTCTGTAGTCTGTTTTATATTACCTTTAATTTGCGATTTCATTTTGTAAAGCTTGAAATATTCTTAAAAGTACAAATAATAAACTTAACAAAATAAATCGATCTTTTGAAAATTTCAAGGTAGGTACCCCTTAAGTCAAAATTTAACTTTTAAAACTACACGGCTCTGATTGAGCCATCAATTTCTACATTTGTGCAAAATTTTAACTTTCTTTGTCAAATAGTTTCGGATAAAAACGGGTGTGACATACAGACAGACGGACACCGAAGTGAATCCATAAGTGTTCCACACGGAACATTAAAAGTAGTATACAAGGTGTTCTATTTAAAAATATAAAATTTGTGACATACATGCGTGATTTTTGGCTATTTTCTTAAAATAATACAAACATTTTCTTAAAATAATGAAAAGAGAAGTGCCAGTTCCTCCTCAAAACTAAACCCTTAAATCAAAATTTAACTTTTAAAACTGCACTGTCTGATTTGGCCATCATTTCCTATTATTGCGCCAAATTTCAAGTTTCCATGTCAAATTGTTTCGGAGAAAATCGGGTGTAACAGACGAACAGACGGACGGACAGACAGACAGACATCTAAGTGAACCTATAAGTGTTTCATATGGAACACTAACAGTAGTATACAAGGTGTTCTGTTTAAAAAATATAAAATTTGTGACATATAAGCGTGATTGTTTCTGTAAAAAGTTCTTTAAAAAAAACTACAATTTCTGCATTTAACATTAACTCTTCAAATAAGCGAGTTACGGGAGTGGCCCATTAATCTCATCAGTAACACTGTACGTTATACTTTCAACACAAATACAATAAATTCTCTTAAGAATTTTTATCAATCCATAAGTTCATCTCAAGGATACTGACGAACAATAGAATTCGCATTCGGTATCGCATGCCTTAATTCTCTCGAACGCGATGCGTAAAGATAAGCCAATATAGTTTCTTTCAAGCGAACCATAGATCTGTCAACGAGAAGTCATTTATGTCGTGTCGGAACGATAAGCAAATCGGTATCCGCGCATGCGGACTGGCCTTTAGACCTGAGATTTGAATACAATGAGGTTCGGTAAAGATCGATTTTAGAAGAATAAGATTGGATGGTGTTTCTTATGAGAATTAGAGAATGAATGAAGTTTTATCTCAAATAAGAGAGCTATTAGTATTTACAATCTGTCAAGTAAGAACGTGACTGCTCGTATTCTTGAAAAATTGTGTTTCGAGAACATTTTTTGCCATCAACGTATTTTTTGGTGTGCTAACAACGGTACGATTACCTAGTAAGTTGCCCAATCGCCTCCTGCATCAATAATCACCTGGCATCTTCGAGGCATGCTGTCGACGAGATTTTTCTAATCCCTAGATAACTGAGTCAAAGTTCTCAGAGTCTTTCCTCTGAGCTTTTTCTTTACAAGGGACCAAACGTTTTCAATAGAGTTGGCGTCCGGCGATTGTGAAGGCCACTCTAGTATCTTAACTTTCGCTTGCACCTTCCAGTCCCTGCACAACTTGCTGCGGTGTTTTGGGTCATTATCTTCTTGCAAGATCCAATTCTCGTTTTTCCTTTTAAACCAGCGTTTGGAAGTTGGTAATAAGGCTTTCTCGTAAATATTTTTTTTCACAATTAAATTGTACTTGAAGAGATACAAATTGCCAAACCCTAGCTTATTAAAGCATCCCTTTGATTGGATGTTTGACGGTTCTCTAAACGAGACGATTGGTGACAGTTGTCTAGGCCCAAGGAGCCGTCGTATATCCCTAAAAGGAAGTTTCGTCCGTGAAGATCACATTGTCTCAGTTACAGTCGATGTTGTCGTGGTCCCAAGCGAGCCGCTTCGTGACGTGATTTTCACCCAGCAAAGGTTTCTGCAACATGCTTCGGAATTTGACTTCATGAACACGAAGATGTTGTCAAATAGTCTTATGGGACACATTCAACCAGGTTCTTCTGAATTTTGCCGCTCCTCGACTTAGCGTCAATTCCGGTCCCATGAAACCAAAGACACAATTCGTTTTTCGACTGTCGGAGTGACTTTGCCTACCAAGCCACGTTTTGGCAAATCGTCGACATTTTTCGTCTCGTTTTTGCAGCATTTTAGGCCGTTTTGGATGGAAGAAAGATAGACTGCCTCGAACCGACGCGCAGATTTATTTTGGATTTTACGTGATTTCGACGAAAGTTCGGAATTGAACGATACTTTTACTAAAATGCGTCGTAGATAAAGGTTCCCTCTATCGATATTTTGTTAAATTGCTAGAATCACATCTATTAAAAATGAATCGTCGCGGACACGTTCTTACTTGACAGACTATATATAGGTTCATTTATATGTTATACGTGAAAAACTAGAAACAAGTTTAGGCTCCCTAATTACTGACATATAAAATTAGAACAAAAATTTGAGAGTAATTTTCTGTGAATATATAAGGAGTATACGAATCAGTAAAATAGGAGCATATTTATATCTCTCTCTTATTACAGATATATAGGTAAAGTTTACACCATATAACGCCACTTATTTACGGGTAATCGCCACATAAACAACTCAAGTTAATAAAATCACGTATATAGTGTAAATCGAAAATCGTGCTGTAATTGAAGAAAAGAGGCCTAGGACCACTATTGTCGAGATGGAAGCTCTTTACAGGTAGAATTGTCCTGAGAAAATCATATATTCCCTCTAAGAACGAATAAATAGCTTTTTGCATTAATAGAAATGTTAGTTCTGTCTGGGAGAAAATTGTTACTGGTGATGAAATTCAGATTTATCATTATGATCATGAGCCTAAATAAGATTCCATGCAATGACATAAAAAGATGCCTGCGATTTTTGGAACTAAGAGGGAATTTTGCCCATCAACTACATAGAAGAAGATGTCTTTATTGCTATAGTTTACTACGGTGGAAAAACAAAGGAAAGTCATCAAAGAAATATGGCCAAGAAAATCGACGAAAGGAATGTCGCTTTTGTGTGACGATGCTCCTAGTTACAAGAACAACGTTGCATTGGCTACACTTTAGTAATGTGTTTGTGAAATATTACGACAATCATCGTACAGTCGCGATCTGCTATTAATGTCGCAGTCCCCCCTTCCCCATCAAACTGAGTCTCGTACCAGAAAATGTTCTGTAAGTGCTCTATTTTTGAAGTTTTAAATTACCCTAGAATCCACATGCACCGAGAAAAAAAACAAGAAAGTTTTATAAAAATATTATTTCTAAGTTTTAAGAAAATATTACTTGAATCGAGTAAATGGATATAGCATTAGGTAAAAATTTACTAATACTGGATTAATAACAATTTACTTAATTGAGTAAAATATGCTAAAATCAAGTATTACTAATTACCACTGAAATACACCGATTCCTTTTCTTGGCGTAAAATATTTTTCAACCAATTGCATATATCAATATAACCTTTCAAAGATCTCTAAAGGTAACTTGAATATGAGAGCTCCGGGACTACTTTATTCTGCCTGGGTCATCCTCGTTTCTATAGATTACACGAATACCAATTGTACAATAGATCGCAAGGTCACAGGCTCTACGAGGAACTCGTAAAACTTTTCGATTGCAGTTGCCGAAGATTTTTCAAAGATCAACAACACATCATATAGAAATTGAGTTTTAAGAAGTTTATAGATTCCAAAAAACATGTATATTTCCACAGAAAAAACCTGCTAACAAAAATTTTTGTTACGGAGGTATAAAATGCTCAATGACTTCACAAAACACACCCCAAATGTTTGTTTTCGATTTTTATTGATAACTGATGACCCAATTTTTTTTTATATATATAGCACATAAATTTTCAAAAGTAATGCACCAGTGATAATTTTTATCTAATCTACATCTTATGGAGAATGTTTCAAAATTTTTTTAAAAATTTTTGATCAGCAATTTTTGAGAAAAGGCGCGATTTTTGGCAATTTTCTTAAAATAATACAAAGGAAAGTGTGCGTAAGTATTACATCATATATATTTTTTAACTCGTGTTTTCACAAGCTTTCATTTGAAACCACACTCGATGACCTGGTAAACTTTTTTTCACTTTCGATTTCACTACCCAAAACTAACCCCTTAAATCAAAATTTAACTTTCAAAACTGAACGGCTCTCATTGGGCCATCATTTCCTATATTTACGTCAAATTTGAACTTTTTTACGTCAAATAGTTTCGGAGAAAATCGGGTGTGACGGACAGACGGACAGACAGATATCAAAGTGATCCCATAAGTGTTCCTTACAGAACACTAAAAAGTCAAAACCAATCAAATTTCCATAAAAAACAACAAGTAAAAAAAATTAAATAGTTATGTGGTATATACTATAGTAAAATATGTCAATAATTCTCCATATTTACGTAAAATTCCAATTGTTACACTAACTGCGAGGGGGTTTCTAGCCTAGCAGAGAAAGAACAAGCAAACAAATCTCCTTTCGACTTTATATAGTTAGTACAAAGGTTATTCGGTAACTCTAGACTTATCAAAAAATCCTTGCCTTGGTTTGCAAACTAGTCTTCAATAACATATATTACTTCTTCACTTGAATGAAATTTGTGTCCTGTAAAATGTTTTTTTAACTTTGGGAATAGGTAATATTCTGAGGGAGCTAAATCAGAGGAATATGAGGGATGATCAATTAGTTCGAAGCCTAAATCGGTGCTTGGCCTTGCAAAAACAACATCCTTTTAGGCATTCTTCCGTGTCGTACTTCCACAATTTTTTGGCGAATTTTGGTTAATAATGTAAATAATATGTATTCTCCAGTCACTCTTTTGTCGTGTTCCAAATAATCTATAAGAAGTATTACATCTTTATCCCAAAAAAACGGAAGCAAGAAAGTTTCCTTCAAATTTCTGTAAACGAAATATCTTGGGGTGAGCAGAGCCGACATGGTTTTACTCCTTCAATAATTCCTTTGCCTCTGGATCGTAATAATATATCCACGTTTAATGTATGGTTACCATTCTTAAAAAGCTAGATAGATCGTCCTGAAGATGTTGCACAGCCTGCTTTTAAGTCCACTACATTGGCCTCCTCCAAACGTTTTTAGTTGTTGCAACCCAGCTCTTGGCCTCCACTCTAGAAGTTTCTTTATCCACCATTCTGGCGATGTGTCCAGTCCATCTCCACTTGCGTTTTGCGATGCATTTTATGATGTCGTCTACTCCAGTTAGCCGGCATATCTCTTTATTTCTTACCTGATCTTTGAAGGTCAGGGCAAGCATCGATCTTTCTATCCACCTTTGCGCCACTTTTTGTTTTTCTGCAGTTGCTTCAGTCAGAATTTGGGTTTCTGTGCCATAGGACAGGATGGCAAGATGCATTTACTTGGCATGACTGCTCTAAAGATGTTCTTCATTGTTCCAAAATCCAGACATCCTATAGTAATCCATCTCGTCAATTTACAGGTCTGGTTACCTCCAATTATTTTGATTTCGTGGCTTAGGTTCACATATTTGTCCACTAGTTCTATGTTATCATAAATTATCTTCAAAATTACTACATATCAACTTGGATGTTGTCACTCTCAGTCGTTTTTGGTCGGCGTTTAGGAGTCAATTTAGCGGAAATTTACCTCATTCCCAACTGTAAATGGACAATTTGAAAAACAGATTCGTATAAAATGTTAGGGTCTCCGTTATACGTTTAAGTCCAAATCGTTGATTCTCCAAAATAATTTCATACACAGCCTTAACATTCTCTCGGGTAGAGACAGAGACGGGTCTTCCAGGACGGTGTTCATTACTGATGTCGGGTCTTCCTGTCGCAACCCAAATTTTAATAGTAGTGTAGGAATGATATTGTTCCTTGTATTAAGCATATCGTCGTAAATTTCTTTAGTGGACAGTTCTTTCAAAACGAAGTATTTTGTCACTTATCGATATTGCATTTTGTTAAATTCACAATTTTTGTTGGCCATACCTTCTCCTTGAAGTGCCATATCCGATACGGACGTGGGCGACCTACTCGTCTTTGCCTGTGGTTGGTGCTTTTTTAAGTGTTCCACAGAGAAAGTGGGCCTATAATTTAATGCCGTTTCCGGACAGCTAAAGTGAAAGGGGCAGGCATTATACTACGGGTGGGTTTTTTGTCTTTCCGAGTGTCGGCCATATCTTCTTCAAAAATTCACTATCAATAGCACGTGTATGTATTTAATATATGTCAAACTATTAGCAACAACATTTGTTCATGTATTCCGTACGGAGCGCTTATAAGATCACTTCGGTGTCTGTCCGTCTGTCTGTCTGTCACACCCGATTTTCTCCGAAACTATTTCATATAGAAAGTTGAAATTTGGCACTAATATAAGAATTGATGGCGTCATCAGAGGCGTGTAGTTTCGAAAGTAAAATTTTGACTTAAGGGGTTAGTTCTGGGGGGTAAAATCGGAAGGGAATTTTTTTTTTACCAGGTCATCAAGTGGGGATCAAACGAAAGCTTGTAAAAAGACGAGTTCCAAAATATATATAATGTAATATTTGCCCACACTTTTCTTTGGATTATTTTTAAAAAAATTGCGAAAAAAAACTCACTGTCTTACCTCGAAAATTACTGATCAAGAAAATTTGAAAATATATGCATTGCCTTTAATAATTTATCTGGTATATAGAAAATAAAAAAAATTCATCGTCATCAGTTTTCAACAAAGCTCGGAAAAAACTTTTTAATGTCAATTTAAAACTCCGTACCAAAATTTTTATTTTAAAAGCAATCAATGTACGGAATACTAACTGCGCAAGTCCGACTTGCACTTGGCCGGTTCTTATTTTTCTCATTAGGAAGTGGTCTAGTCTAACTAGTGACTGGCCGTAAGTCGGTGGCGTAGTACTTTGCTACTGTGCAGAAGGTCAATGGTTAATCCCGCAGGTCGGTATGCTTATTTATTGATTTATTTAAATATATTTGGCCTAGCCACGTACATAGGTAGTAGTTGTTTGAAGAAATGCAAATAACGTCCATAGCAGCACTACCGCGTTGTTTAAAAGGTACCGTGAAATACAAAAATGTATGTTTCGGCACTTGGACAACGTTGACGGGTATTACGACATCCTTGCCGATATCCTTGGGATGTGGAAAAAGAGTAAAATCCCTACTGAAGCGGGGAGGTGAGCGATAAAAAAAAAGTTATCAATAATCGTAATTGCTTATCACCTTTCATAGCCAATTTATTCATGAGTAAGTTTGAAATCGAAGCCAGTCAAGAATTCGAATATTTCCCAAGGGTATGGTATAGGTATGTGGATGATATTTTCGCGATTTTTGATACAAATAAAGCAAATATTGATGATTTTGTTTCTAAATTAAATAGCCGGTATGATTCCATTAAATTCACTTGCGAAGTTGAGAACAAAGGACAATTGCCTTTTCTAGATATTTTAATTATTAAAAATAATAATAGATTAGAATTTGATATCTATAGGAAGGACACAGTAACAGATAGATATATTCCTAATGATTCATTTCATTGCAAACAACCTAAATTAGCCTCATTACATTTTTTAGTTCATCGTTTAATCACTTTTCCTCTGAATAGAGTAAACTTTAATAAAGAAAGGAATCGTATTAGAAATATAACTAGAGTTAATGGTTATGACGACGACTTAGTAAATAAGCTAATAAATAGACATAAGTTTAGGTTTAATATTAAGAATTCCACCTTTTTTACACGCGAAGAAAATAACACCAAGTATGTCTCCATACCATATAATCCGAAATATAGCAAGGGACTCAATAAGGTATTTAATAAGGTAGGCCTCACCTTAGTCTATAAGTCATCAGACAATCTGAGGAATATCTTAGGAAATCCCAAAGATAAGATTCCTAATTGTGAGAAAAGTGGAATTTATGAAATTAGTTGTAATGATTGTGACAAAAATTATGTTGGGCAAACTAAAAGGTCAATTAAAACACGATTTAAAGAACATTTAGCACACTTAAAATACAATAGAACAGAAAAGTCTAGCATTGCCGAACATGCCCTTGAAGCTGATCATACTGTAACATTGGATAATCTAAGATTGATAAAAAATGTATCTGATAGGAGATTGTTAAAACGCATACGAAAGTATGAAAATCATAAAATGTAAAAGTAGTTTAAATAAAGACAGAGGGCCTATTCCTTATAGTCCCCTCTACTGGTTACTTGACCGGAATTGATGGCCTTGCCTATGTCATTAGTTCCGCTTGAGTAATTCAAGGGTTAGGCTAAGTATAAATAGGGTAGATTTGTAGTTTAGCTTTAGTCAATCATCGCTCCTGATGAAGCTAACATGGTTAGCGAAACGCGCGTCGAGTGCAAAAATAAACTGTTTGGTGTAGTGGTGATATATACTGAGTAGAATAATCGTAGTAAAGTAAAATTTAGCCATTTCACTAACACTTGGCGCTCAATTAAATTTTCAAATTATTCATTCATAAACAAAAATAAAACATTTAGTACTTATAATCTATAATATATATATATATATATATATATATATATATATATATATATATATATATATATATATATATATAATATATAATGTCTCTCTCTGTCTGTCTGCCCGTTAGTGCGCTTATCACTGGAGAACCACTTATCCGATTTACGTACTTTTTTTTTAAAACATACATATGTTCTCTGACCAGGTTATAGGCTATATTTTATTACGATAGGTAGCATAAGGAATGAGCAGTGACGATAACAGTGAATGAAATCGGAAAAAAGTTTGACGCTAGCGCGTTCCCTTGCAATACACAGCCTAAACCATTAAATATGGAACAATATTATGTAGTAGAGAATATCTATAATCTATAATATATATATATATATATATATATATATATATATATATATATATATATATAAAATGCAATGTCTCTCTGTCTGTCTGTCCATTAGTGCGTTTATCACTCGAGAACCACTTATCCGATTTACATATCTTTTTTAAATTCACATATATTCTTTGGCCAGGTTATATAATAATAATAAGAATCTATATCTATAATATATATATATATAAAATGCAACGTCTCTCTGTCTGTCTGTCTGTCCGTTAGTGCGCTTATCCCTCGAGAACCACTTATCCGATTTACGTGATTTTTTAAATTCATACGTATGTTCTCTGACCAGGTTATAGATATATATATATATTTTATTATATCTATAATATATATAAAATGCAACGTATCTCGGTCTATCTGTCGGTCTGTCTGTCCGTTAGTGCGCTTATCACTGAAGAATCACTTATCCTATTTATGTACTTTTTTTTTAAAACATACATATGTTCTCTGGCAAGGTTATAGGCTATATTTTATTACGATAGGTAGGATAGGGAATGAGCAGTGACGATAATAGTGAATGAAGTAGGAAAAAAGTTTGTCGCTAGCGCGTTCTCTTGCAATACACAACCTAAACCATTAAATATTGAACAATAATATGTAGCGGAGAATATCTATAATCTATAATATATATAAAATGCAATGTCTCTCTGTCTGTCTGTCTGTCCATTGGTGCGTTTATCACGCGAGAACCACTTATCCGATTTACGTGACTTTTTTTAAATTCATACATATATTCTTTGGCCGGATTATATAATAATAATAATCTATATCTATAATATATATAAAATGCAACGTCCTCTCTCTCTCTGTCTGTCTGTCTGTCTGTCCGTTAGTGCACTTATCACTGGAGAGCCACTTATCCGATTTATGTGCTTTTTTTTTAGCGCGTAGTCTTGCAATACACTGCCTAAAGCATTAAATATGGAACAATATCATGTAGCAAAGAATATAATATATATAAAATGCAACGTCTCTCTGTCTGTTTGTCCGTTAGTGCGCACTCGAGAACCACTTATCTGATTTACGTGTTTTTATAAATTTATACATATGTTCTATATAATTTGATATAAGCCTAGGTAATGGGAGATAAGGTAAGATAATGGGAGATAAGTGTAAATAATGGGAGATAAGGGGAAATAATGGGAGATAAGCAGAGATAAGTCTAGATGATGGGAGTGATGGTGAGATAATGGGAGTTAAGGAGAAATAATGGTAAATAAGGAGAAATATTGCTACATAAGTCGAGATAAGCCTAGATAATGGGAGATAAGGTGAGATAATGGGAGATAAGGGGAAATAATGGTAAATAAGGAGAAATAATGGGAGATGAGTAGAGATAAACCTAGATAATAGAAATTATGTATAGATGGGAGCTAAGGAGAAATACCGGAGGTAAGGGGAAATAATGGAAGATATTTTATTACGTTAGGTAGCATAAGGGATAAACAGTGGCGATAGTAGTGAATCAAGTCCACGCGAGCGGAGCCACGGGCACTAATATATATAGTAATAAAAAATTAAGCTAATTTTTTATTACTTTCGACTCAGTTCACATAATTTACATATTATTAATAAGAGCCTTCTTTGAAAAACAGACAGTTTTTATTCCATATAATTTTTTTAATGAAAAATTTCACAATGAGTCAATAAATAAACTATCTTACTGCAAAAAGGTTTTACAATGTAAATATCGATTTTCGTTTACAAGAAAACTTCCAAAACTCATTATTTTCTAAATGGATCTAGGTTATAAAAAGTAAATTAAAAAAAAAGCATTTTCCTCGGCTTGTAAAAAACTTAACACTTACATAATTCTTCGGATATTATCTTATATTTAGACGCGCTTCCGTTACAATAGAGATTTATAAGACGGCGTTAATGAAACTTAGGTATTAAAAAGACGCCTCGTGTCAGCGCAACGCCGGGCGGTTAAATATTAAACGCCGGGTAATGGGAGCGGTAAAAGACTGATAAGTGCGGTTTTACAGCCCCTGTGTTAGCTTTTCAGGTAGATATATATTATTGGTGTCAAGGAAAAATCGAGGATATTGTATACAGGGAAACAAAGATATACGTACGACATATCTTAATGTTATTCTGTTGCAGTGCCTTATTTCGGCCTTTATTATTTATTTAACTAGACAGTAAAATAAAAATGCTTGGGTTAAAATATAGTATATGCCATAAAAATCAACCGATGCACTAAGTCTATTTTAATGTATTTTAAACATTTAATTTTTTTCCGATTTTGTGGAATGCATGCTATTTGTTTTAAAATGTTCATAACTACGAAAACATATCTCCTCACAGTGACATCATATTTGGATCTCTCATATTCCATATGTGGTTATCTAGAATTAATTATCAGGGAGTCTCAGAGACATTACAAATATCCCAGAATGATATATCGTAAGACAATTATACTTTTATGAATGTATTATAGTGAAGAAAGCAATTTTTGGAAGTGATTCTGTAAAAGTAATCCCACCAGAAACATAAAATGTAAAAAATGCTAAGTCTTGCAACGCAGCAATCTACTATTTCGATTGCTAAGTAAGTCTAAACAGTGCACAACGTTTTTTAAATAGTAGATTATTCTTATGTGATTATGTTGCCGTGTGATTGCCAAGTCATTATATTTATTATAGAAATAAAGATGTCTAATATTGATACAGTCATTATAAATGTTGGTAGGTAACTAAATAGATAACAATTTATGACAAAGTTGTTGAATAGGTGCCTCCATAGATACTAACTAAAATAACTGACTTGGTTTTACATGAGATCTCACAACTTTTTGTGGTGGAAGAACTGCTTTGCGAGACTTGGCATTTTTTTACATTTCATGTTTTTGATGGGATCTCATTTCTTTTTGTAGGTAGTCCTCTTTTTTTCTTCTTCTCGCGTAATATTTCTTGTACGTCAGCTATGGATTTTCTTAAAACCCACTCCCTGTATCTATTGGTTTTTCTCAAAGGCTATGATGTAACAATTTTTGACAAGTCTGGACGATAAGTGTTTCTAAGTCGATTATATTCAACGTCTGCGGACTCCTGAGCTTGGATACTACCGAAGTTGACATTAATTAGATGTAATCTGCCCAGACTTGTCACTCTCTAAAGTGCCACGTATGCTTGACCGCATGTGAACACTGAAGAACCGATGTCCATCAGTGCACTCTTTAGACTTAGCCCCTGACTTTTGTGTATGGTAATAGCATAGGCTATACATATCGGAAACTATTCGCGATGAACATAAGCTCTATTAATAATTCCAAATTTAGTTTTGACTGGACCAAGCTCGTGAAGATGTTCGTTATTAAATGTAATATGTATTTTTTTTATTTTATTTTGTACTTTCTGGATCAACCTTTACTCTTTGTACTATACTGATAGAACCGTTGAATAAGCCAAGACTCAGGTCCATATTTCGTTTTAACGTGACTTTTGCTCCTATTTAAATAACTATATTCTCTTCTAACCCTGCTCTCATGGAAGCATCATCTTCATACTTTTTTATAATTAAAATATACTTAAAGTATTTCACTTAACAATTTTTTAATTACACGAAGTATGAAAGTATTATTAAACGAATATATTTGATAAATGAAAAATATTATTAAATATAATATATTAATTAATAAATAATACAAATTATTCATAATTATGGATTTTTTAGTGATTAATTAACTTTATACGACGTACGAGGCATGTTTTTTAAGTAAGTACCGTTTTGGAATTAAAAAAAGACGTGCAAAGATATCGCTATAATTTTATTTTTACATGAAAGCCTGTACCTTAATCTACTTTTCTACATAATTTCCGTGAATATTGAGGCACTTGTCATAACGTGGCACCAGTTTTTGAATACCCTCCTCATAAAATTCTGCCGCCTGACTTGTTAACCACTGTATCACAAATGTTTTGACTTCGTTATCGTCTTGAAGACGCTGACCACCCAGGTGCTTCTTCAAGTGCAGGAACAAATGGTAGTCGCTGGGCGCCAGATCAGGGCTGTATGGAGGATGATCTAGAGTTTCCCATTTAAAAGATTTGATGAGATCTTTGGTCCGATTAGCCACATGTGGACGGGCATTGTCATGCAGCAAAACGATACCCTTACTCAACTTGCCACGTCTTTTGTTCTGGATTGCACGACGCAGATTGTTCAATGTCTCACAATAAGACGCTGCATTGATTGTCTCATTACGAGGCAGAAACTCCACTAGCAATACTCCTTTTCTGTCCCAAAAAACTGTGCACATGATTTTGCGGGCAGAAATTGTTTGCTTAAACTTCACTTTTTTGGGTGATGATGAATGTCGCCATTCCATGGATTGTTGTTTCGATTCTGGTGTGACGTAGGCCACCCATGTTTCGTCACCAGTAACAATTTGGTCTAAAAAATGTTCACCTTCATTGTGGTACCGCTCAAGGAAAGTCAATGCACTGCCTAAACGTTGGGTTTTGTGCAAATCCGTCAACATTTTTGGAACCCAACGTGAACACAATTTCCGGTAATTCAAGTTCTCGGTCATAATGCGATACAAAACACTACGAGAATATTGAGGAAAGCAGTCGCACAATGATGAAATTGTAAAGCGTCTGTTTTCTCTCACCTTTTCGTCCACTTTCTGCACCAAATCTTCATTAACGACCGAAGGACGCCCACTCCGTTCTTCATCATGCACATTTGTGCGGCCATCTTTAAATGCTCTCACCCATTTCCTTACCATTCCATCACTCATAATGTTTTGTCCGTAAACTTCACAGATCTCACGATGAATATCGATCGGTTTTACGCCTTTAGCACTAAGAAATCGTATAACAGCCCGTACTTCACAATCGGCGGGACTCACGATTGTCGGAGGCATCTTAAACACTCAGTAAACAACGTATACAATGAAGAATCAGACTGTAATGGCGTCAGTGCGTAGACATGAGATGTAGGTTACCAGCGCGCATGCGCGGAACGCCGACCGTATCGCTGCGGCGGCGGAATCGCAAAAAACGGTACTTACTTAAAAAAACATGCCTCGTATTATTTACCGGGACTCACGGCTGTCCTTGCATTATGCTATGTATGGCTAAGCGCTGCGCGCTCTCCGCGCTCTATAGCAAAAACGGTTATGCATATAAAAAAATGTTTAGAACAAAATTTATAGAAAATTTTATGCTCTACAATTTTTATAATAAATGTAAATATCATGGAAACCATAGGAAGCGAGATATTTGCGAAAAAACCCGATTTTTGTGACTTTTGACCTTGAATATCTTAAGACGAGGACACGAGATTTTATGAGACTTTTGAGACAACTTTTAGAATGCCAAAAGAAAGGTTTATACAAGTTTACAGCTTAATATCTCTCATTCCGAGGTTGACCCTCTTTTTTGGCTTAAGTGACTGTATCATTTAGAAACCGGGACTGAAATTTCGGGATGTTTCAGTTTTTCCTTCCTTTATAAGCTAAACACTAACTAAATTCAAAATTTGAAGTTTTTGTATCTGCTAAAAGTACCTTAGAACCTTGATGATCGGTGAGTGTGTCAGTGACAAAATTAAAGAACTTCGACTGGCGATAGTTCGTAAACTATAAGGTATAAATAGTAGGTAATTTAGGAATATAGTTAGCATAGTATGTCCTCTTGGTCACTGAAAATTCAGACTTCTAGCTTTATCCACAACGAAGTTACAGGTGGGTCGAAAGTGCCGTGAGTGGCTTCGAGAAAAGGATAGTACGGCTGTGCTTTCTGCTCGACTTGGCGGGGGCACTACCGTGCCTCCTGATCTACTTAGTTATGAAAAAAAAACTCGCAGGGTTTCAAAAAAGATATATTCTTTTCTACATAAGTACCATCTACACTAATATACTTAGTCCAGCATTTCTCAAACGGTTTGATTCCACTCAAGAAATTTTATTTTGTTTTCATCTCAAAAAATCGCAAGTCAGACTTGCGCAATTAGTGTACTCTACGTCGATTGCTTTTAAAATAAAAAATTTTGTTTCGGAGGTATAAAATAATCAATGGCCACACAACCCAAATAAGTTTTCAACAAAGTTTGTTTCCGATCTTTATTGAAAACTGATGACCTTGATTTTTTTTTATATATACCAGATAAATTATTAAAGTTTTAAAATTTTCATTCAATCTACACCCTGTGGAGAATATTTGATCAGTACTTTTTCAAATAAGCGGGGGGAGAGCGATTTTTTGCAATTTTTTAAAAATAATACAAAGAAAAGAGGGCGCAAGTATTAAATTATATATATATTTTTGACCTCGTGTTTTCACAAGCTTTCATTTGACATCCCACTCGATGACCACCTAAACCTAACTCTTTAAGTCAAAATTTAATGTTCAAAACTACATGCCTCTGATGGGGCCATCAATTCCTATATTAGCTCCAAATTTCAACTTTCTATGTCAAATAGTTTCGGAGAAAATCGGAGTATGACAGGCGGACAGACAGACAGACAGACACCGAAGTGATTTTATAAGTGTTTCATACGGAGCACTAAAAATGACTCTACAACGGTTTTTAAGTCATCATCTAAGGAAAGTTTCTGGCCCCTCAGGTCTTTCTCTAGATGCTTTAACATAAAAAAAGTCGTAGGTTGTTAAATTAAGACTATATGGTGGATGTTATGATTTAGTGATTCTACAGATTTTGGTAATAGTTTGAACTGTGCGAACCTTGAAGAGCCTGCAGTTGTCATGCAAAAGCAAAGCTTTAGTTATCCATCGATTCGGACGTCTTGTCTCTAATGGCCTTCTTCAGGATGTAAAACATTCTTCCGTAAACCTCTTCACCAATTGTGAATCCTTTTGCCATATATTCATATTCATCATACATTTCTTTACTGTCCCAAAAAATGGTCGCCATCAACTTTCCAGAAGATGACTGAGTTTTCGCCTTCTTTGGAGGTGGAGAGTATTTGTGAACTTATTGCTCCGACTCTTGAGGGTCCCACTAAAATACCAAATTTTCGCTTTCCATCTGAATTTTAGAAAAATAACACTCATCATTCTCTAAAGTGACCAAATATATTTGAGAAATTTTTTCCTCACCAATTTCTGCTCTGTAAAGAGTTTGTTGGCCCATCGTACTAAAATTCTTTATTCCTAAATATTCGTGCAAATTGTAGTTTCGGATATTCTGACTTCTTTAGCAAGAACTGGGATCTTGACTCGTCAATCTGACAACAGAAAATCCTCCAAAAGTCTAATGGTCTTCTTATCTCTACAAATCTTCCTGATCTGGGGTCATCCTGAGTTAAGTTTTGACCCTTCAAAACTGCATATACCGAAGTTTTACTTGGAAATAAGATGGGTCATCCACGTATATGAGATAATATTTGATGAATAAATTTGGATTATTTCCGTCTTTGGTGAGAAACTTTACACTGTGGTACCTAATTACTTTTTTCGGAGAAATCAACTGAAAAACGGCAAAGAACCTTCACAGAATTTTGTAAGAGTACTAAGGACGGCAAAAGTAATTTGAAATGTAAACAATTTTTTGTATATTTTGATTTTCATGGCTGGATAGATAATAAAATAAGTACTTAATTTAACTCAAGTTAAACGAAAGTAAATTTGCATTATACGAATAAAATCATACAATATATTGACATCCCCTTTCTTTGAACCGATACCGCTCAAAAACTAAATTTTATTTCTATTTCAAATATTATAATACCATCTCGTTCGAGTATGATGCCAATAGACCAACAGCCTGATACTCGGATAGAGATGGATGGAAACACACTAAAACGTAAAGAAAAGCAAAATTGCAGTGAGTAATTCTTTTCCTTGAGAGAGGGACGTAAAAACAATAATTTGCATACTGTGTCAGAGGTTAGTAAGTTTCGGCCAGTTTTACTATTTGTATTTCTAAAACGATTTCTATAATTAACATAACATATTTTAGGTAACTGAAACTAGATCTCAATACTTTTTACTTACTATTTCTGTTAAAAATTGCGAATAATGAAAAAGCAAGAACACTGAACTCCCCTTTTAACCCTCAACCCTATTCCTTACCTTTTACTACAAATGAATAGTTAAAGTTTTTTAAAATATCCCAGTCAAATACTATACAATTCTTATGATGATATTGAAACTATACAACTTTCACCTTCTTATCCCCATTAGTATTGAAAATAGCAAAAATAATGTAATATTTTTTTCTCTTGACGCAAAAAACTCTGAATAATACCTACAGCACAATAAATATGAAACACAGTGTATCCACTAGTACAAGTTAGCTGGACAAAATTATTTTTTTCACTTATTTCAATTGTTTATGTATATTCTAGGCATATTAAGTTATTTTAAGAAAAAATTCATCGCGTTGGTTTTTTTTATGGGCGTGGCTAATTTTTCCCCTAAATTAGTCAGCTACGCAGACATATTTAACCATAACTCGGGAACAACTTGTCAGATTTTTATAAATAAAACATTAAAAAAAGCGTAACAAAATTTTATTAAAGTTGATTGAATATTATTTTATTCTATCTTTTATCGTTTTGGAGTTATTTAGAAATTAATGGAGAGGTAAAAAATTTTTTTTTTCGTGTAAAATTCATTATTTTTTTCGGTAAAAAAGCGCAATAACAAAAGAAAAAACAAAATATTATACATTTTTCTGACAGCTGCGTATCTGAAAAATAAAATAAGGCATTAATCATGGAAATCGGTTAATAAATGTGGGTTTTATTCACAATTTACCGCAGGTACTCAATATCGATAAAATTTGTGTAATACAGCCACCCTTGCATATCGCGGTAGGATTGCATCAGCTTAGCAGGTAGATAACGGAACTAAAGGGCAAGGGTATTTTGTATGGTTATTAGAATTAAAAATTATAATACAGTGCCTTTCATTTAGCTGCATTTCGCTTACCTGTATTTTTTGTCCAGCTGCACAAAACATTGTATAACAAAAACAAAATATTCTGCGTATGTGCACGAATTTTTCTACAAACTTAAATGTGCAACTAAATGAAAGACATTGTATTATTATTTTTAATAATAACCAGATGAAAAATCATTTATTGCATTTGTCAATTAAAAATAAAACAATTAATCCATATTACTTAGTTTTATTGATACAAAAAGGATAAACTCAAATAATACCTGCCTTTCAGGTAGGTAACTTGTGCATTATACATACATAAGTAGTTGGTATTTTAAAATGTTTTTGATTTTTTTAAGGTACATATTTCTTGCTGTTCAGTTCAAAAAAAAATTGTTTTTGAAAATTCCAGTCAAAAATTGTTTTTGTTTAATTTTAAAATAAATGTTATAAATGCTCTGTAATAAATTTAGCATAATGACACTGACTGTAATTATATGTAAAATAAAAATACTCATTTATTGATAAAGAAAAATTTACAAGTCAAGGTTTACATGCTTAGTACAAGCACTACATAACTAAAAATAGTAGCTGAACCTAATAATCATCATCAGAGTCTTCTGATGAGTCGTTTACTGTATAATCGTCATCATTTTGTGGCATTGTGCGACAACATGATGACGATTCCAATCTTGACTCTTCTATGCTAGGGCTTACAATTAACTTTAATACATCTGTACATATTTTTTCCGGCTTTTTTTTGGAATCTCTCGAAGGCTATTGATCAAAGGATCAGATGTTATAATTAACATGCACAGTAAGTCTCTATTCGTGGCAACACGCGAGCACTTGCGGGTGTTGTACTCCCTAAATCTGCGGCAATCTTTGTTCCGTGCTTCTTGAGCCTCTTCGGAAAGCTGCCCAATTGGAAGCAATGCCGCTTTGATGACTTCTGTGCTGTGAATTAATATTTTATGCACAGTGGCAGGCATACAGTACCATGAATAGAGACTAAGATAATGTTTTCTGGTTTCAAGACAAAATTTTTTGAATTCAACTAAGTTTATCTCGAATCCAGAAGACAATGTTCTCAAAATAACATCAAACTTTTTTATAATTGTAACATCCAACCCTGTGATCTGAGCACTCATCTCAGCATTGTTAAAAAAGCGACGGGCTGTATTTCCATCATTTGAAGAACCAAATCCTGGCTTTGGTTTATCTACGATGAGCCCCATCTCGTTCTTAAATTTCAATTTGATTTCCTCGGATCGAACCTTGATATCTGCTTTGTCTTCGTTGCTTCTAGCCTGCCATTTCTTAATATTGAACTTGTAACTGATATGTAAAAGACATTCGAAGCAACGAATCCAAGCATGAAGTGTAGATAAACCAAAGCCAAAATGTTCTTGATTGCTGTTAAACATCGCGGGGTCATCGTTCATCGTCTTGGGGGTGGCGCCACAGATGAAACACTTTTGGGATGAACTAGTTTCCGTTAAGGCGTTACACACCTTTTCCTCTGTCATTGTCAGCAAAAGTTCGTGTTTTACAGAGATTTGAGAATCACCAAAGTTGATAAGTGTTGGAAGAAGAGCATTAACTTCTTCCAACAATCTATTTGTCTCCACTAACGTGAAGTCGTTCGTTTCTTTGGCAAATATAAATTTGATTGGGCGACAATACAAAGTTGATGACGGCCGAGGATTTTGCCAAATAATTTTGGACCCATCATATAACTTAAGGGGAACTAAAGAAAATGCGAAAAGAAACTCGTCCGTATATTCAGTGTTCTCAAATCTCTGTTTGTATGTGCTGTGCCCAGAACTTCCATCACATCCCCATTTACTAACAAGTGTAAACGATGAACTTGTTGGGAGCACACTGCTGATAACTTCATTCTGTGCTAATACTAGACGTTCCACTGTTTTATTTAATAAGGCTTGCAAATTTATTTCAGCACGAGTTTCTGTTATAGCAATGTGCTCCTCTGCAGGGTAACAGGCCTGTTTGGACTTTTTTAAACTAAAATATGACGGAAACACATTATGCCCCGCCTTCATGGACCACTTCCTAGTTTGTTTGTAAGAATGCGTTGTTGACTTAGAATCTATATAGTAAGCTAAGGCTTCGTCACTACTTAATTGCCTAGGATTAACGGAACTGGTATTTTTAGACTTAATAATATTATCTGGGCTCTCACTAATGTCTCTAATCACATTGGCAATTTTCCTTTGCCCTGCTGAACGCACAGCAATTTCGGCAGCAGTCACCAATTCACTGACACTTCGGGATTCTACGAGATCCACGACGCGACGTTTCTTCGTCTTAAACGACGATTCCTCGAAATCTTTGCGAGGTCTTCCTGCAGGAGTCACATTCTCCCTTGTTGAAGGTTGTGGCGCAAAAGAACTCGCAGTAAACTGTATGTCTGCTTCATCCAACCAATTCTTATTTTTAATTAAAAAACGCTCCTTCGACTTTCCTGAAGCCAACCATTTGGCACCAAACTTATTAGTTGGATATCTTCAACTTTATTTCTTTTTGGCTGCTTTCAGTAATGTCACCAAAGTGAAATTTTGAAGAAAGAAAGTCATATAGACGCGAGTTTTTTTCATTCTTCGTGTGTTTCAACCACTCCTCAAAAAAGGCTACCCTTGAAATAGAGTAAACGTGTTCTGGAAAAAAAGAAAAAAAACATGTTGTACTGAAGTGCGCTAAACAATATGTGTATTTTTACGAAGAATAAAGTTATTTCTGTGTAATATCTAAAAACTAGCCCGGATAGAGGTGAATGTCTGTATATTCTGAACTTTCAAAGTTTTTTTTTTTTTTAAAAAAACACGCTAAAATATATAGGCTATTTAAAAGAAATACTAAAAATTCAAATTAATAGATTCTGATTAAAAAAATACATTAAAAAATAGTACTTACCCTCAGTATTAATATTCATCACAAAAACTTTCACACTATTACAATTTGTCACTATAAGATGTGCACGAAAGTGTCGCTAAATTGCAACTGATTGATTGAAAGAGCTGCATTAAACTCATTACCTGACTTCTGACGCTTATGACTCGCCACTTGCAAATTTGATAAACAACCTTTTCTCGGAATTCGGGGTTTGGTGGTGTTGTTTACGTTTTGCAAATAAGATTTCCTGGAAATCATAACATGAATTTTGTCCACCTAGCATGTTCTACGCGACACACTGTGCGCCCTTCTAATTCTCTTTCTCATATCTTATACATTGCATAATTATATATACAGTATGCCAAATAAGAACGTAACCGTTCGTATTCTTGAAAAAATGTGTTTCGAAAAAATTTTTTGCCATCAATGTATTCTTTGACATGTTAACAACGTCATAATTACCTTAGTAAGTTGGCTAATCGCCTCCTGCTTCAATAATCGCCTGGCATCTTCGAGACATGCTGTCGACGAGATTTTCTGCATACTCTGCAAATTTTTCGAATCTCGCGAAACAACAGAATCAAAGTCCTCAGAGTCTTTCCCGGAGCTTTCTCTTTACAAGGGACTAAACGTTGTCAGTAGGGTTGGCGCCCGCAGTTGTAAGGGCCCCTCTAGTATTCTATCGTGGGCCCAAGCGAGCCGTTTCGCGTAATTTTCGCCCAGCAAAGGTTTCTTCAACGTGCTTCAAAAATTTGAAATTATGAGCACGAAGATGTTCTCGAATGGTCTCATAGGACACATTCAAACCTGATTTTCTTAATTTTGCCGCTCCTTGACGCAGCGTCAATTTCGAGTCCCATAAAAACAAAAATACGATTCGTTTTCCGACTTTTGGAGTGACTTTGTCTACCGAGCCACCTTTTGGCAATTCGTCGACATTTTTCGTCTCGTTAAAACGATTTACCCACTTCTTCGCAAACGGTACCGATTTTTAATATATTTAGCGGATGCGGAATGTGTCATTTTAAGCCCGTTTGGACGGGAACAAAGAAAGACTGCCTCGAACCGATGCGCAAACAATCTTGGATTTTACGAAAGTTCAGAATCGACTGATACTTTTGCTCAAATACGTCTTAGACAAAGGTTCCCTGTACCGATTTTTTGGTGAATCGCTAGAATCGCATCTACCAAAAATGAGTTATCGCGGACACGTTCTTACTTCACAGACTGTACAATAATAGTAAGTAAATAATTATACTTAAAATTTGATCATTATAGCAACCAAAAACCTGGAAAAACTTCCATAATATTATTGAAACCATACAATATTTGACCACTCTTTCACTCCTCCCTCTATTAAAATTGAAGCAATGGAAAAATACCTTAATTTTCAGATTTCTCGACTTCACAAACTCCGAAAAGACTTATAATACCATATATAGGAAGTAACCCCAGTCCCCAACCAAAAAACCTCTTAAAATCTCAAAATACTATTGAAATTATACAATATTATACTACCCCCGCCCCCTTCAGCCCCTTCCGAGGTTAAACTTGAAAGTAATGAGAAAATTACCCAATTTTTGAATTTCTAGATTTCAAAACCCAAAATAGGATATATGATACGATATATAGGAAGCAACTCACCTCTAATCTCCTTACCCACCCTTTTCGCCCCTTATATATTTTACCAATAATTTTTATGCATAAAATATGCTTATTGTGAATAAAAAACCACAAACATTACTATTAAAAAAATTACTATTAAAAACTTTTTAAAAATTATCGGCTCCTATTCGTTTTACCCCACTGTCCTGAAGCCAAAAACTATAGGATTCATCTCCTTGGCAGATGTTATCTCTGTATCAAGTTTGAAATTGACATCTCATTTCGTTCCAGAGTTACCGTACCAAAAGATTAATCGACGAGCAGATGGACGAAAATGAATGACTATGTTTTTCGTGATCTAGGAGCCCTAAAATGTCCAGAAAAGCAAAAATCTCGAAATGTGATTTTTTCACGAATCCAGTACTTTCCTTTAGCAAGAAAAACAAAAATTAAAAGCGCAAAACAAATAAAAACAATCCATTAGATATTAAAATGTTTAAAAGGGGGAATTGCCTACAATATATTAAATTCGAATCGGGGAACAAAAATACATACAAACACATATACTGAAGATAAATTTTAAATTTAACTTTTCTCTTGGTACTTGTCCGTCTCAGTCACGACTTTGCTATTTGTTCAGTACTAAATAAGGCGCTACTTGCTGCCACAACAAACAAACATACGCTCCGATGGTACCGAGATTTAAAGAATTGCTCGAGGTCGGGTACTTACTACACACGGGTACTTATTGTATTATTGCTACTGCTTTTATTAGAGTGATGTTTGATATAGGAAGATCTTTTGTCTTTTCGTAAAGACGTTTTAATCAATTCAAATGGAATCTTCTAAAAAACAATATTTTTGAAAATTAAAATTTTCATCGTTTAACGAACCGGTTATGTGCCTTTTATACTGTTAATAAAACAATTAACTATAAAAATGACAAACTTGCAGAACTACTATCGGTAGAAAGAGGAATTCACCGAATACTTTTCAATTTAATAATGGATGAAATAATTAGGCAAGTCCCTAAACTGAACTGTTATAGAATGACAGAAAAATACATAAAAATACTATACTATGATAACACAGAGAAAATTGGACGAAACTCCAGACCCTGAGACTAGGGTATACTTTCTCAAAGGTTTTTGGTGTGCTTAATCCAAATCCAACCTCAGAATTGCTCCATCACATCAGGTTTTCTAGCCATCCTAACCTAAAAATGCAAAAAAGCATGGTTTTTCGCTATATTCGGGTTTATATTACACCGTGAATTAATTTTTCTCCACAAAACTCGTTGCAGCATCTGAAAGTACTCCACTTCAAAATGCATTTTGAATTTTTCAGATATATTATTTTTTCCCGGAGAAATCGTCTCGGATTCCGAAAAGGCTATGGGTAACTTTATTCTAATTAAATCCTCGTTTGAATAAAATCTTTGTCCCGCCAGCCATTTCTTCAAATTGGGGAACAAATAGTAGTCCGAGGGAGCCAAGTCTGGAGAATAGGGGGATGTGAAACGAGTTGGAATCCTATTTCCATTAATTTTGCGACCACAACTGCTGAGGTGTGTGCTGGTGCGTTGTCGTGATGGAAAAGGACTTTCTTGTGGGCCAATCGCGAGCGTTTTTCTTGCAGCTCGATTTTCAAACGGTCCAATAACGATGAATAATATTCACCTGTAATAGTTTTACCCTTTTCCAGATAGTCGATGAGGATTATCCCTTGCGAATCCCAAAAGACAGTCGCCATAACCTTTCCGGCCGAAGGAACGGTCTTCGCCTTTTTTGGTGCAGATTCTCCCTTGGTAACCCATTCTTTAGATTGTTGTTTGGTCTCAGGAGTATAGTAATGTATCCATGTTTCATCCACAGTGACGAAACGACGCTTAAAGTCCTCCGGATTCTTCTGGAACAGCTGCAAACCATCCTTGCAACACTTCACACGATTCCGTTTTTGGTCAAGCGTGAACAATCGCGGCACCCATCTTGCGGATAGCTTTCTCATGTCCAAATGTTTATGCAAAATATTATGTACCCATTCGGTCGAGATGCCCACAGCACTAGCAATCTCACGCACCTTAACTCTTCTGTCATCCATCACCATATCATGGATTTGATCAATGATTTCTGGAGTCGTAACCTCCACAGGCCGTCCAGAACATTCAGCGTCACTTGTGCCCATATGGCCAGTCCGAAAATTTTGAAACCACTTATAAACTGTTCTAATCGAAGGTTCAGAGTCACCATAATGTTTATCAAGCTTCTTTTTAGTCTCCTGAGGCGTTTTGCTTTTCATAAAGTAATGTTTAATCACCACACGAAATTCTTTTTCGTCTATTTCTTGAAAATCACTCGACTTCCTTGATTCACACGAATGCCAAACACAAAGAAATAGACCAATATGGCTGAAACTTGGTGTGCCTTCATTCAAGAGATGCTACTACCTAAACATGATCTCGATACGCGCCGGTGGTGCCATCTCTCGGACTTTGCACGGACTTTTCAAACCAGCCTCGTATATGCATGTTTTATAGATTACAATAAAGCCTTCGACTGTGTGATGCACGAGAAATTAATATAAATTCTAGAAACAACAAATACAGACAAAAGATATCTAAATGTTAGAGTATTAAAAATCTGCACTGAAGTCAATCAGTGAAAGTTAAAATTGGGCTGAAAAGTCCAAAAGCATAAAAATAACCCAAGGTGTAAGACAGGGATGTATTCTCTCACCACTTTTGTTCAATCTTTATTCTGATGCTGTGTTCACTGAGCTCAACTATGAATCCGTTGAATGGGAGTACATTGAACAACACACGGTATGCTAATGACACTGTTCTATTAGCAAATAATATCAAAGATCTCCAGCAACTGGTCAATCGAGTCGTAACAGCCAGCAAAAGATTTGAATTAACTATGAATATAAGAAACACTACTTACTTACTTTCTCTTCTGAGTAGGTCATAGACCTGTTCTACTTCGTTATCAAGCCTCTTGTGATTCGGATGTCCAGCTGTCTCTTTGGTGGTCGTCCTTTTGGTCCTATTTCATGTGGTTTTTTGTTCATACATATTTTTATCATTCTCGTATCTTCCATCCTTTGTACATGCTCACGCCACTCTCTTCTTCTCTTTCTTCCCCATCTGACTATATCTTCTACATTGCATTGCTCTCTTATGGTATTGTTACTCACTCTGCCTAATAAACTTTTTCCCATTATTGCTCTCAGTATTTTCATTTCATTTGTTCTTAATAGCTGTTTGGTTTTGTTTGTGTCTGCCCGTGTTCCTATGCTATAAGCTAGTATGGGTCTAACGCAAGTTCTATATATTCTTGTTTTGCTTCTACACTTAGATCTTTGTTTTTCCAAACTACATATATGAGGGCCCCTGATATTATTGCTGCTTTATTTGTTTGTTGTCTCACTTTTTCTGTTATATCTCCGTAGCTAGTAATTAATATTCCAAGATATGGGAATTTCATTACTTGCTCTATTAATTTCCCATTTATTTCTAACTAGCAGTGCCCGCGGCTCCACTCGCGTGGACTTTATTCACTACTATCGTCACTGCCTATTCCTTATGTTACCTAACGTAATAAAATATCTGCCATTATTTCCCCTTATCTCCCATTATCTTTACATAATTTCCATTATCTGAGCTTATCTCTGCTCATCTCCCATTATTTCTCATTATCTCCCATTATTTCTCCTTATCTTCCATTATCTCACCTTATCTCCCATTATCTAGGCTTATCTCGACTTATCTCGCAATATTTCTCCTTATGTCCCATTATTTCTCCTTATCTCCTATTATCTCACCATAACTCCCATTATCTAGACTTATCTCTGCTTATCTCCCATGATTTCTCCTTATCTCCCATTATTTATACTTATCTCCCATTATCTCACTTTATCTCCCATTATCTAGGCTTATATCGAATTATATAGAACATATGTATAAATTTATAAAAACGTAAATTGGTTCTCGAGTGATAAGCGCACTAACGGACAAACAGACAGATAGAGAAACGTTGCATTTTATATATATTATATTCTTTGCTACATGATATTGTTTCATATTTAATGCTTTAGGCAGTTTATTGCAAGAGAACGCGCTAACGGCAAAGTTTCCGACTTGATTCACTATTATCGTCACTGCTTATTCCTTATGTCACCTAACATAATAAAATATATCCTATAAACTGGCCAGAGAACATACGTATATTTAAAAAAAAAATCACGTAAATCGGATAAGTGGTTATCCAGTGATAAGCGCACTAACGGACAGACTGACAGAGAAACGTTGCATTTTATATATATTATAGATATTCTTTGCTACATCATATTGTTCCATATTTAATGGTTTATCATGTTTAAAAAAAAGCACGTAAATCGGATAAGTGGTTCTCCAGTGATAAGCGCACAAACGGACAAACAGACAAACAGATAGACAGAGATAAGTTGCATTTTATATATATTATAGATGTAATAAAATATATATCTATAACCTGGTCAGAGAACATATGTATAAAGCTAAAAAAATTACGTAAATCGGATAAGTGGTTCTCGAGGGATAAGCGCCCTAACGGACAGACAGAGAGACAGAGAGACGTTACATTTTATATATATTATAGATATAGATTATTATTATTATTATTATTATATAACCTGTCCAAAGAATATATGTATGAATTTAAAAAAATACACGTAAATCGGATAAGTGATTCTCGCACTAATGGACAGACAGACAGACAGAGAGACATTGCATTTTATATATATTATAGATTATAGATTATAGATATTCTCTGCTACATAATATTGTTCCATATTTAATGGTTTAGGCTGTATATTGGAAGGGAACGCGCTAGCGGCAAACTTTTTTCCGACTTCATTCACTATTATCGTCACAGCTGATTTCTTATGCTACCTATTGTAATAAAATATAGCCTATAACCTGGCCAGAGAACATATGTATCTTTTAAAAAAAAAGTACGTAAATCGGATAAGTGGTTCTCCAATGATAAGCGCACTAACGGTCAGACAGACAAACAGACAGACAGACAAACAGACAGACAGCAGAGAGACGTTGCATTTTATATATATTATAGATGTAATAAAATATATACCTAAAACCTGGTCAGAGAATATATGCATGAATTTAAAAAATCACGTAAATCGGATAAGTGGTTCTCGAGGGATAAGCGCATTAACGGACAGACAGACAGACAAACATTGCATATTATTATTATTATTATATAACCTGGCCAAAGAATATATGCATGAATTTAAAAAAAGACAGGTAAATCGGATAAGTGGTTCCCGCGTGATAAACGCACTAATGGACAGACAGAGAGACAGAGAGACATTGCATTTTATATATATTATAGATTGTACATTACAGATATTCTTTGCTACATAATATTGTTCCATATTTTAAGGTTTAGGCTGTGTATTGCAAAGGCACGCGCAGGCGGCAAACTTATTTCCGACATCATTCACTATTTTACGTCACTGCTCATTCTTTATGCTACCTATCGTAATAAAATATAGCCTATAACCTGGCCAGAGAACATATGTATGTTTTAAAAATAAAGTACGTAAATCGGATAAGTGGTTTTTCAGTGATAGGCGCACTAACGGACAGACAGACAGACAGACAGACATACAGACAGAGAAACGTTGCATTTTATATATATATATATATATATATATATATATATATATATATATATATATATATATATATATTATAGATTTACACCTTACTGGTACTTTAGCTAGTGTGATGCATTTTGTTTTGTCGGTATTTACTTCCATGTTGTATCTTTGTAGGCCGTGTTCCGATTGTGATATTAGAACAGTATCATCTGCATATCCTAGTATCTTTATATGTTTATTTCCTAGTTCGTATAAATCGTTGACTAGTTTTACTTCCTCAATGATTTTGTCAATTATTATGCATTATTAAGAAACATTAAGTGGATGGTAATAACAAAGAAAAATCTACCACCAGAATCTCTCGAAATTAGGGACACCACCGTAAAACAGGTATCCACATTTAAATATTTGGGAACCAATATATATGACAAGTGGGACCCAAGAAAGAAAATATGTTCCTGAATTGAACAAGCCCGAGTAACACACATGAATATGAATAAATTTTTCCATCACACAAGTCTTAGTCTCGAAATCCGAATGAGAATGGTGAGAGCGTATGTATTCTGCGTGCTGTTGTGTGGATGTGAGTGCTGGACCTTTGACCTTGGCTCATAGAAACGACTGTAATCTTACATTACATCTATAAACTTCTTCGCATCTCCTGAGTACAGAAAATAAAAGACATAGAAGTACTGGAAAGAATGAAAAAAATGAAGGATTTACTAACAACCATAAAAAAAAATAAAAACTCAATACTTCGGGCATATAATGAGGTTCTCAATGTACGAATTGCTACGTCTAATTATCGAAGGCAAAATAAAGGGCAAACGTTTGATCGGAAGACGACAGAATTCTTGGCTGAAAAACATGAGAAGGTGGTTTGGATGTGCTTCGAGTGATATTTTTCCAGCACCAGTTTCTAAAGTTCGTTTAGCTATATGGATCGTCAACCTTCGTGAGGAGACGGCGTCGTAAGGAGAATTTGAATTTGTTAAAAAATGCCTCTATATAGAAATTCATCCTGTATACATAAGGTGTTTTCCATTTTTTTTTGAACTCAGACAAAAAAAGGCCATAATAAATGCGTATTTATTCTCTTTGCTTTTCTCACCTTTATTTTAAAATAAAATATCAACCACCACTCAAAACGATCATTGTCTCTCTTGCTTTCCATCACATCCGCCTTCAGGGATTAGCCCAACTCAGAAGAGATTGATACGCTCTGCTCCGAAACTTGATAGTCGGCGTATAATCTAAACCATAATGTTGTAGAATGTATTCATTACTTCGCATTAAGTCGCAAAAGTTATTTGTTACACCCGATTTTCATCCCTCTGTGTCGACGGGAATTCATCCGTTAGTTGTCTTTGGTTTGTTTTGTTGGGGTTTGGTAGATTAATTTGTTAATTTTTGGGTAATTTGGGGTGTATTTTAAATGACAGAGGTCATTATTTACTTTCTCTAACTATTACAATATTTAATTAGAATGCTTTGTAACGTTACGTAACCAAAAGATTTTTTTTTCTATTAAGAGTTAATTGAAATAAAAGTGTGAAGATATTCAGTATCGAAAGATAAACGTTAACATTTTTTTCTCTCCATGGAACATAGGTATCGTCGAAGTAGTCCAGCCAGAGTACGATTTTGTCGTCGGATACGGCTACTTTTTTTTGAGATTTTAGCGTATTTTTTCAATTTTATCGGATGTCATTGAACCTTCTGGTCAAGAGAAATTTGCCGTTTTCGTAGGTTTTTTTTCTTTTGTCATTTTTAGTGTTCTGTACGGAACACTTATAAGATCACTTCGGTGTCCGTCCATCTGTATGTCCCGGTTTTCTCCCAAACTATTTGATATAGAAAGTTGAATTTTGAAATTAATATAGGAAGTGGTGGCCTTATCAGAGCCGTGTAGCTTTGGTAGTTAAATTTTGACTTAATGGATTATTTTTGGCGGGTGAAATCAGAAGTGAAAAAAAAATTTTTTACTGTGTAATCGAGTGGAGTGTCAAATGAAAGTTTGTAAAAACACGAGTTCAAAAATATATATAATGTAATCTTTGCGCACATTTTTCTTTGCATTATTTTAAAAAAATTCTGAAAAATCGCTTTCCCCCCTTATCTCGGAAAGTACAAATCAAAAAATTTTTGAAAAAATTTTGGAATATTCTCCACAGGGTGTAAATTGAACAAAATTTATCACGAGTGCATTACCTTTAATAGTTTATCTGGTAACAAAAATTTCAAGGTCATCAGTGTTCAGTAAAGATCGGAAAATAACTTTGTTGAAAACTCATTTGGAATGTGTTTTGTGAAGTCATTGATCATTTTATACCTTCGTAATAAAATTTTTTATTATAAAATCAATTAACGTTCAGAACATTAATTGAGCAAGTATAACTTGCACTTGACCGGTTATTTATGATTAAATAAGTATATTTACAAAGTGTAATATAATTTTTTTAGTGGACTCTAGAAATATGTTCCTCAAGTGATCCAAACATAATTTTAACCATTTTTTACATATTAGATAAATTTTTCACTCCTTATAGTATTGATAAATTTTGCCTATTTAAGTTTTTTCCTTCTGACACGTTTTTAAAACAACTTTTTTTCAATATACTACTACCTTACCTAAAATATCAGAAAATGTTCTTTGGTCCGTAAACTTTCATTTGAGGTACTTGAGAACTCATTTAAACAATTTAGGCCTGAGAAATTGGCCATTTTAGTCTTTTTATTTTGTTTAATGCAAATTTACGATTTTTTTGAAAAATATATTTTTTCTTGAGTTTTATAATATTTTCACTCACCAAAGTTATATTTAATTATTATACACAGGTTACTGTACATGTTGAGTGGCTGAGGAAGTCATGAAACGTGGTAGAGAGTCAGGTTTCACCGATATATTAAGAACCCCGTTTTGTTTTATCTCATAGGTTTTTTTAAAGAAAATTAATTTTATTAGGTTTCATAATGTTTTGAAAAAGTAGTAATATTTCTATTAAATAAAAATTACATTGCTACACCAATTTAAATATAATTTATTATTTTATTTAACTAGTTAAACTTGTATCATTAAAATTATTATTTTGTACAGAAACTTTATAATTTTTATTAATTTAGTTATTGTATCTTCATATCAAATTATCAATAAAAAGTAATCTTTTTAACATCCTTGTTGGTTAATTTATTGTATATTGTATATAATATTCATACCGGCGAGGTTTTTCACCCTAAATGGACTAAATGACTTCCTC
This sequence comes from Pachyrhynchus sulphureomaculatus, assembly GCA_019049505.1. NCBI lineage: Eukaryota > Metazoa > Arthropoda > Insecta > Coleoptera > Curculionidae > Pachyrhynchus > Pachyrhynchus sulphureomaculatus. The sequence goes on from CM032456.1 coordinate 71,347,347, forward strand.
AGCCACTCAATATGTACAGTAACGTATGTATAATAATTAAAAATAACTTTGGTTACTGAAAATATTATTAAATTTAAAAAAAAAAAGGTTTTTTTTTGTTTAAATGAGTTCCTAAGTACCTCAAATCAAAGTATTAGATTTAGTGAAATTTTGATTAATGGCCTTAGCGACTGACCAAAAGGACCTTGAATTGTTGAGGCACGCAAGAAGTTTGTTTTTAATTTTTTCATTGTGTACCTCCTTGGTCTCGTTGGTTATTTCTTTGTATCCGGTCTGGTACAAACAAAAAAGTTACGATTTATGAGAGTAGGTAAGATGTTTAGAAGCAACAGCTTCTTTACATTTTTGGTTGAACTAAGGTTAGTGGTTGGAAGGGGATTTCTTCGAAAAGGCTTCCGTACCAGGCAAAGTGACATCGGAAATGTCTTAAAAGTAGTCAGATGGGTCGTCAGATCTCAAATAAACGTCTAACCAAGAGAAAGGTCGAGAATATTCCATGAGTTCTCCTCATATAGCAGATTTATGGTGTAGAGTCTTGCGCATTTTAGGCGCCTCTCTGTCACTGATGGATAGAATACTTGATGTTGAAAGTAGTTTATGGTCGAAAAAACCTAACGGAGGATTTACAGTGAGAGTGTAAATTTCTAGATTGGTGGTTAAAAAGGTGTCAAGAGAACCGGTGAATTCTTCGTCTCGATCAGGGATCCATGTTGATTCGTCGATAAGCTAAGTAAGACCACATCAGATTGAGAATGACTTAGCTTCACGACCTTGATAATCGGTCGTATTTGAATACTTTAGCTAGTTGATGTTGTGGACATTAAAGTCGCCCAAGATGTCAATTCCGGTTCTGGAATAATTAATCTGTAATTGATCGGTGATGTCTGCAAAAGTCCAGAAGTGAAAAGTGCTCTAAAATTAGTGTCACTTGATGATCGATAGAGGCAGTAACCTTATGGTTTGTTGAGTTGTTATTTTTAACTACATAACATCAAAGTTGAAGTTTGCATGTCTTGATGGTTGGTTTTCCATCTAATAAGGGAAATACTACTTGGTGGTTATGAATGGAACTTATTGACAAGACGTAGCTAAGTCAAAAAATCATTTGAGAACACCAACGGGATTTCAGAACAATATTTTTTCAATAACCGTTGTGTCATATAAATATAAGAAACAGTTAACTAATTGAAAGATCTAATGGGGTCTTTAGTTATAAACATTGACTGTGTTCTGTTCACTGATATTATCAGGTTGTAAGTTTCTGCTGTTGTTTGGAAACGGTGTATTAGTCGCTGTAATTCCTCTTTATTTTCCGCTGTTAATATTGCATTCTCAGCAAAGCACCATATTTTCAGTTCCATTTTGACTTCATTGATATTTTTTATTATTTTGTCCATTATTAAATTAAAAAGTGTTGGACTTATGCTATCGCCTTGTCGAATTCCAGATGATATTGGTATTTCATCAGTTAGCTCTTGCTTTTTCTTTATACTTGCCCTATTGTTTTTGTTGAACTGTTTAATCATTTTAATATAGTTGCTGTAGAAGTTATGATCTCCTAAAATACTCTATCAAATACTTTTTTTAGATCAACTAAGGACAGAAATAGAGGTTTATTGAATTCTAATGGTTTTCAATCAATTGACAGAATATTTCATATTAAAACTGACATTATTTAAAAAAAGGAAATTTTCTAAGGACTATAGCTTGAAATACAATAAAGACTTTTTCCATTGATCAGTTGACTTTGTTTCTATATTTAACCTTTTATGTGAGACAGGTAAGTCAGGGAAAACGGTATCATCACACCAGATTGAGATTCCACCTACACGTCAATCATATCCTGAAAGAAGCCTTGGATGCTATGCAGAACCTATATGCACTGTTAGCACCGAATTCTCAGCAGAGTTTTCAAAATAAATTGATGCTATACAAACAAATTATAAGACCTGTATTGATGTATGCTGTACCAGTATGGTGCAGCATATCAGATACACAGGTCGCACGAATACAATGAATGCCAAATAAAATCCTCAGATGTGTAGCCTCCGCGGGATGCTACACTAAAATAGATGACTTACATGAGATAACTAACTACAAAAAAGTAAAATAACACATCACTGACATATCTTATATATTTTACAGATATAAGACACTAACCCACGATCTAACAACAACGCGTGAGGCACACAATCTGAAACATAAGCCTTTATATGCACGACTACCGATTTATTCTGAAGAACCAGCTGGGTAAACTAAAGTTGCATGGAGCAGCAACGAAGGTAATTTTAAACAATTTATCCAATTAAATTAATAAATATAAATATAATTGGTTTTATATCTTTATAGTCATATATTTCGAGTTTATAGTTCCACTAGCCGTGCCTGCGGCTCCACTCGCGTGCACTTGATTAACTACTATCGTCACTGCTTATTCCTTATGTTACCTAACGTAATAAAGTATCTGCCATTATTTCCCCTTATCTCCCATTATTTCTCCTTATCTCCCATTATCACTACATAATTTCCATTATCTTGGCTTGTCTCTGCTCATCTCCCATTATTTCTCCTTATCTCCCATTATTTCTCCTTATCTCCCATTATCTCACCTTATCTCCCATTATTTAGGCTTATCTCGACTTATCTCGCAATATTTCTCCTTATCTCCCCATTATTTCTCCTTATCTTCCATTATCTCACTATAACTCCCATTATATAGACTTATCTCTGCTTATCTCCCATTATTTCTCCTTATCTCCCATTATTTATACTTATCACCCATTATCTCACCTTATCTCCCATTATCTAGGCTTATATCGAATTATATAGAACATATGTATAAATTTACAAAAACGCGTAAATCGGATAAGTGGTCCTCCACACAAACGGACAAACAGACAGAGAGACGTTGCATTTTATATATCTATTATAGATATCCTTTGCTACATGATATTGTTCCATATTTAGTGGCTTAGGCAGTGTATTGTAAGAGAACGCGCCAGCGGCAAACTTTTTTCCGATTTGATTTACTATTATCGTCACTGCTTATTTCTCATGTTATCTAACGTAATAAAATATAGCCTATAACCTGGCCAGAGAACCTATGTGTGTTTAAAAAAAAGCACGTAAATCGGATACGTGGTTCTCCAGTGATAAGCGCATTAATGGACAGACAGACAGGCAGAGAGACATTTCATCTTATATATATTATATATAGTTTATTATTATTATATAACCTGGCCAAAGAATATATGCATGAATTTAAAAAAAGACACGTAAATCGGATAAGTGGTTTTGGCGTAATTAAGGCACTAATGGACAGACAGACAGACAGAGAGACATTACATTTTATATATATTATAGATTATAGATATTTTCTGCTACATAAAATTGTTCCATATTTAATGGTTTAGGCTGTGTATTGGAAGAGAACGCGCTAGTTGCAAACTTTTTTCTGACTTCATTCACTATTACCATCACTGCCCATTCCTTATGCTACCTATGGTAATAAAATATAGCCTATAACCTGGCCAGAGAACATATATATGTTTTAAAAAAAAGGTACGTAAATCGGATAAGTGGTTCTCCAGTGATAAGCGCACTAACGGACAGACAAACAGACAGACAGAGAGACGTTGCATTTTATATATATTATAGATGTTGTAGTGTAAGTAGACTAGTTTTTTAATTTACAGTATAAATAAATAAAACAAAATAAAAACCCACTCAGTACAAGTGAGTGACGCAGATAAATAACAACTAAATTAGTTTAAATAAATAAACAATATGTAATATAAACGCAATTCTAAATTGTAAATTTGTACATGTTATTAGGAATTAAAAAAAACTGTAAATGTATAACATAAGAATGAATGAAATGGATGAATGAACGACGAAAGAGAGAGTTAGAGAAAGCGAGAGTGAGAGAGTGAAAGATACCATAGATTAGATAACATGATAAGGCCAGTGGCATGCACTAGACTGTACCTGACCAATTCAAGCAGAGTTTTTTGGAATAAATTTTCTCTGCAAAAACAAAGTTAATCATGAATAAATAAAAAACTAGATCAAGAAAATATCTTCAAATTAAAAAACATCGGCCAGTCGCAAGGCTCCTATACAGATCAATGTGTCTTTAGGCATATTGTATCTGTAAGACTTGAAAGAAATTGTAACTCAATGTACATTTTAATAATTTTGCAATAATAAAGAGATCTTTGACTTTGGCATTATAACACAGCACAGATCAATTATTTACATAAAATTTATCGATTCCTTCCGAGATGTAATAACAGGGAAGAGCAGATAGATATTTCAAATATGTCACTTTGACAATGACTGGTTTCGTTTGAATGTGAATATTAGTTTGTTGGTTTGAAAATTAATGCTTTGCGTGATGACACTGTTCCGAAATATATTTTTATAATATTACCTGATTTTTCAAAGAATTATGGAGTTAGAAAAATATACATCATTGTTTATGAAATTTTAAGTTTTACGTAAAATTTTGAATTTAGAATTTTTACTTGACGGTGGCAACGCGACATCCGCAAACTGTTAATTTAAAAAAAATGAAAAACCAATTTTCAGATTTAAATTCACAATTCTTACGAACATAAACGTAAATATTGGAAATTAAATTACCATTTTTTCATATATATATATATATATATATATATATATATATATATATATATATATTCAAAGCGCAAAATCAGTAGAAACGATTGGCGATTTCATTTTATTTCTTGGTTTAATCGGTGCAAAGTATTATTATTTCCGTTATGTCTTAGATCCCTTTATAATGTTTCTTCATTATTTCAGTTTTGTATTATGGGCGTTTTCCTACTGCTTTCATTGCCTCTCACTTCCAAGTTTCCAGGAGAGCCAATCATTCCAGTCACTCTTTTTTAAGTTTCCTTCTACCTTAGCTTCTTGCTAGTTTCTTGCAAGCTTTCCTCGGTTTCTTTTATCTAGTGGGCGCGTTCTCAGTTTTCCTTAAGCCATCGTGTGCAAATGTACGTACCATCTTCCAAGTTTAACTTCGATAGTATCCATGATTTTACCCTTTACACTCATGATCTCTTAAACTATAATAACAGTTTTAAAATTTTGCAATTTGCAGATTCTGAATAACCTTCCCTCATTAATTTTCCGAACCCCGTAAGTTGCTCTAGATAATTGCTTTACATATATCTTTATTTCCATTAGGAATACTTCTATTCCACAGTATTGGATTTAATAACTTACCCGTCCTACTTAATTAATTTTGTTCTTGACATCCTCATCACTTTTCCCTGTTGTAGACAAGGTCGATTGTATATAGGCGATTGTGCCTATTTGTATACTGCAGCCTCTTACTATGCTTTTCTCACTTGGTTATATGAGTCTCGTGTCTTTAAGAAGGCTACTTTCCACTCGGTTCATTCGAACAGGTTATGTCTATTTTGAGTTAAAGCCGCACATTCATATAGGATGTGCATACAGATTTCTTTTTGTTCACCACATAGTCTAGATGTCACGGGACCATTATTTTTCTTCTTCTTCCTATAAGACAAGGTCTTGGTTCGTCTGTTTTTAAGTCTCCTGTGACTTAAATGTCCAGCTTTCATTCCATCTTTTTGGTGGTCGACCGGGAGGTCATCTTGTTTCTGATTTTTTCATCTTTTGTCCATCTTGGCCAGTTATTAGCTGGCATCCTGCTTACGAAACGGACGAGTCTTTAATCTTGAGTTCTTCTCGTATAGTTGTGCTTCGTTCCCGGTCTTTTACGGTTATTCCTTTTGATAGTGCGCAGTGTTTTCATTTCTGTAGCTCTCGTTAGGCTTTTTATTTTAGATGTTTCTGCTCTTGCTTCTGCTGCATACCTTAGAACCGGTCTTATCGCGGTTCTATATATACGAACTTTGCTTTCTATAGACATGTAGGCATTTTTCCAAATTAAGTCCTTCAAACAATCAGATATTCACGATGGTTTATTTGCTTGATTGAGTACTTCTTGACACAGATTTTTTGAGCTCGATAGCTGTACTACCAGGTGTAGTACATGTTTTGTGCTACTGTTTTGTTGTAGACGGCTAATTTACATCTAATGGGGTCGTGATATTCTTATGTTGTAAGTTTCTGCTGTGGTTTGGAAACGATGTATCAGTCGCTGTAAGCCATCTTCATTTTCTGCTGTTAATTTTGCATCATCCGCAAAGCACGATATTTTTAGAGTTTTTCATCCCATTTTGTATCCTCTATGACCTCATTGAGACTATTTATGATTTTGTCCATTATAAAATTAAGAAGTGTGACTCATGCTCTAGCCTTGTCGAATTTCAAACGATATTGGTACTTTTTCAGTTAATCCTTGTTGTGTCTTTATAGGTGTCCTATTGTTTTTATTGAACTCTTCTATCACTTTAATGTAGTTGTGGATACCCATTTCCTGTAAATGTTTCCTCAAGTGACAGGGGCAGGTGATCAGTAGCAGCACTAGTTTGGTTTGGGTCCTTGTTAAACAAATGACATCATTTTTAGTTTCTTTGAGGGGCCGTCAATTACGTCCCTTTCATGTTTTTGGTCAGATGTTGGAAGCAAACGATCTACATGTTGATTGTCGTTTTTAACACCTGTTCTGTAGATAATGTAATCCCCAGGTATTTGAAATATGTACTATTCTTTATAAGGCAACAGATACCGTAGTTTTATTTCCTAAGTAACAGGTACTCACATTTCTCACACTTCTCTCTCAATTTAATATGTAAGAGAAGTCATCTGAGGTAATTAATGTTTGGTAGCATGCAAAATTAAGATGTAAAGTGAATCCTCGCCTATTCGCATACAATACTATTGTATTTGCTTTTTCAACCTTTAAGAGCACTTCTATAGAAATTTTAAATAAATTATTATCGCAAACAAAGCCGAAAATTGACTATTGATTGGTATATTTTATCTGCTTTCAGATTAAAGTTGATCACACTGCTCAGGTGTGTACTGAACATTATGCAGCTGATTTTAAGTCGATTACTGGAATTGGAATACCAAAAAAGTAGATTTTTCTCATTTTGGTGTCGATTGGGCGTTAGGGTTATTCAGACAGCGATTCAGAGTGGAGAGTGCTAGTTGCATTGAAGATGTCGCTAGTATTATAAAGAAATCAACTCCAACTTTCCAACTCAACTAGACAGTTCAGACTGGTACTGAAAGTATGGAAACATTCGTTCCAGTCTATGACTGACTTGTATTTTAAAAGCAAACAATGGAAAAGCAATACACTCATTACAAATTATTTCCATTTTCGATTTACCAAGTAGGAACCAGGATTTGTCTACACAAAAACGATGGTTGATGGAACGTGGATAAAAAACCAGATGGCTACTGATATTTCCTGTCCAGAAGGCTTTCCTATCGAATTAACACCTGAAGGACTCACATGCAAAAGAAAAAGATATTTATATGACAGAATAAGGGAAATTTGTCCAGCCAAAGACAAGGATGTGCTCTGTTTTAATCCGGGTGAAGATGAAGGAGAGATAATACAACTTCCGCCGCTTAAGCGTCCACGGCGCAGACGGTGGAAAAAATCAGTGAGAAAATCCTAATAATATAATAATAATTAGTTATATTCTCATAATTTTTTGTAAAGTTTATAAAAGAAAGTACTACTAAACAATGTTAATTCTGTTTATTTTTTAACATTAATTAATTATTAATTAAAAGTAAATTTTGACATGGACTAGAAGTTAATATTAATTAATTTCTACCTTAGCAATTGGGAGAAGGGACCTTAACTTCCTTCATGTATCTAGTATGGGGCGGTTAAAATCCATTTTGTACACCTGCAGTTTTATGTACCATCTTTCAAAATTTTTATTATAACAATAAAATAACAAAAATTGGATCAAATTGTTTGAGACGTCATTTTGTTCAGAATATTGTTTTTCTTTTAAAAAATGATAGAGAGAAGATAAGGGCCCTTTTCCTGTGGCCGATCACATATAGTTTTCATTCACTAGACTCTTTAAAATGTCAATAGGATTCAAATCCTCACACACACTCCGACGTTTCCAGATTACTTTTAAAAAATTGTTTCTATGAATACTCCCGACTAATTTTTCAAATTCGAACATTGGAAATTTATCTTTAACGCGTTGGCTGGCGAAAATTCTCTATTCGTGCTTTTTTAGACGTGAAAATTTATTGGTCGCTAATTACAGCTTTCTGTGAAATAAACTTCTTGGCAGTCCGCCTAGCTGTCAATTTGATATGGGTTTTGTACGGTGCGTGCCATTTTTCAGTATCGATTCGTTTCTCTGGTTGGTTGCCCAAGGATCTAAAGAACATTCATATATTTGTCAAGTCGGGGCCAAGGGAAAAAATAAATTTTTAGTAAGGTTTCAATGGGACAAACTGCAAAAAAGCCAGAGGTTTTGTGTCAATCCGTAAACCTCCAAAATAATTAATTAAATTAAACTAGAAAATGTAAAATAGCAATAGAGTTTATTTATTTTCTCTTGAGTTGCGTATAGGGTGTTTAACAATAATGTAACAAATTTTTACACAATTCATTTAAAGTTAATAGTCAGCTACACCACATTCTTTTTAAGTCGAAAACCGAAATATTTATATATTTTCTATCTGTATTTAAAAGCTTCCTCCGAAATCGCCCACCTTACTTATTCTATTTACGTCAGACATCCTTAAATGTGATGAAAATAACCTAATTCAAAATACTTGGCACTTATTTGCTGATGATACAGCTATCACCGTTGCATCAAAACAACCAAGAATTGGAGTAAGAAGATTTTGATAACAGACGAAATTGGAAAAATAAAACAGACAATTTTATCAATAAAGCTTCCGGCCAACTTCACGCTATATATTCATTGGTAACCAAAAAGAAGAAAGTTACATACAACAATTCATTTTAATTTTGGTGCCATTTAATCGTTAACCTGATGTAGGACCACAGAAGATCAAGATTTAGTCTTGCTGGTGCTGGTAGTAGTCAATTAATAGTGACGCCTCAGAATATTTAGATATCCACATTTTAAATTATTGGCTGAACTGTATGTGGTTATATCTACCATGCAAATGGTCGAATATATATCAGATGTAGATTTGTTGTCCACATTTTTTTCTTTATCTATTATTGATGTTAATTCCTATAACTTTATTTTAGATCATACAGTTTTTAACTTTAAATTCAATACACCTGTAACAAGGAAAGTAAAAAGGATTTGACTAAATTATTGACATTATTGAAATGTTTGTCAAATAAGAACGTGACTGCTCGTGTTCTTCAAGAAATGTGTTTCGAGAACATTTTTTGCCATCACTGTATTCTTTAGTGTGCTAACAATGGAGCAATTACCTTGGTAAGTTGTACAACCGCCTACTGCATCAATAACCGCCTGACAACTTCAAGGCATGCGGTCGACGATATTTTCTGCACACTCTGCAAATTTTTCGAATCTCGCGAGACAACTGAGTCATAGTCCTCAATGTCTTTCCTCTGAGCTTAGTCTTTTCAAGGGACTAAACGTTTTCAATAGGGTTATCGTCCGGACATTGAGAGGGCCACTCTAGTATGTTATCTTCAAAGTGCTTCGGAATTTAACATCATGAGCACGAATACCCAATTTTCTCAATATTGCCGCTCCTTGACGCAGCGTCAATTTTGGGTCCCGTAAAAACAAAGACACGATTCGTTTTTTTTCGACTCACCAAACCGCGTTTTGGCAAGTCGTCGACATTTTTCATCTCGTTAAAATTATGTACCCACTTCTTCACAAACGACACTGACCTTTTAATATATTTAGCGGCCACGGAATGTGTCATTTTAGGCCCGTTTGGATAGGCACAAAGAAAGATTGCTTCGAGCCGACGCGCAAACAAGTGACTCATTTTAGATTTTACGTGATTTCGATGAAAGTTCGGAATCGACTGATACTTTTACTAAAATGTGTAGTAGACAAAGGTTCCTTCTAACGATTTTTTGTTGAATCGCTAGAATCACATCTATCAAAAATGAATTATGGGGGACACGTCTTACTTTTGTGCTTTGTTAATAAAAGATTTTGTGTATAATTACATGAATAATTGATAGTTATAAATAGACCCAGGATGATCTATCTAATTATTTTTTTACAGCTAAGACCATAGTTCTACAGCAGGAATTTTTCCATATACTATATCGTCAGCACATTCACAGCATATCCATAACATGTTAAATAGTAGTATACAGTCTAACAATATTAATTAAAACAGGGGTGCTCAAACGGTCGATTGCGATCGACAAGTCGATCGCGAGTGCTTTTTGAGTCGATCTCGAGAAAAAAATTCCGATATAGAATTATTCACAGATTTTGTTTTAGGTAACTAAAACAAAATGTAATGAATAAACTACTAAAATTTATTCGATCCACAATTAGGCCAGAATAACCCCCTCATCACTTTCTTTTATCGTAATAACCCCCTGCTAGCGGCAAAAAGCGGCTTTATCAAAGGAACGTGCGGTACTTGTCAAAGAAAAGCCGCGTTTTTGATTCCCGCCGATTTTTCTAGAAACTTCGGGAGGCGTGTTTGACGGGAATATTCGAGACTTCGTTCGCGCCGATATAAATGTTGCGCCTGCAGGAATAGGAGTCAGTCTGAGTTGTAACTTGAAGGCGATACATCGATACAAAGTTTATTAATAAATAGTCCAAAATGAGTGCGGCGAAGAAAAGTAAAACTTATCATTTTAATAACGATTGGGAGGAAGAATTTTTCTTTTGTATGGTAAAGGATAAGTGCATTTGTCTCATTTGCCGTGCGTTAGTTGCAATACCTAAGCGTGGGAAATTACAGAGGCATCATAAAAAGGTTCATAAAAACTATGAAAAGGATTTTCCGTCACAGAGTGAATTAAGAAAACGAAAAGAACGTGATTTGATAACTTGTTTGAAAAAAGAAAAAACCTTGTTCACAAGACCAGCCAAACAATCAAAAGCTGCAACGATCGCGTCATTTAAAATATCTCATATATTGGCGAAACACAAGAAACCATTTGATGATGGATTGGTTGTGAAGGAAGCATTTATTGAAGCGGGTAAGACTTTATTTGGAGATTTTAAAAATAAAACAGAGATTATGTCTGCTATTAGAGAACTTCAGTTATCTCGTCCGACTGTCACAAGGCGTGTTGAAGTCATGAGTCAGGACATGGCAGATAAACTAAAACATGATATCATGGAATGTACATACTTTTCTTGTTCGACGAATCCACCGATATGACAGACACTGCCCAGCTGTGTATTTTTATTCGAATGGTTTTCAATGACATGTCGGCTAAGGAAGAGTTTTTGACAATGATTCCTCTGAAAGGAAAGACCAGTGGCGAAGATATATATGACGTTTTCTTCAATTTTGTAACAAACTACAAGCTACCAATACATAAACTAGTGTGCATTACAACCGATGGAGCACCAGCAATGGCTGGAAACAAAAACGGTTTTGTGGCATTGTGTCGAGCTAATGATGATTTCCCTTCATTTTTCTCCTTCCATTGCATTATACATCAACAAGTTTTGTGTTCAAAAGTTCTAAACATGGAAGAGATTATGTGCATTGCAATAAAAATTGTGAATTCTATACGTGCACGTAGCTTGCAACGACGGCTCTTTAAATTGCAGTTGGAAGATAGTGAGTCAGTTGAACACACTGATTTAGTTCTTCACATGGACGTCAGGTGGTTGAGTCGCGGAAAATTCCTAGAAAGGTTTCAATAATTATTGCCCGTAATAACAGCTTTTCTGGACGAAAGAGGTGATGACACTCAGATGCTGAAAAACGGAAAATGGCTGACTAATTTGGCATTTTTGACAGACATCACAATGCATTTAAACATCATTAATTTGGAGCTTCAAGGTAAAGGAAAAACTATTATTGAGATGATTAGCGCAATAAACGCATTCAAAAGTAAATTGCAACTTATGATAGATCAACTGAAAAGAAAGGATCTGAAAAATGTTCCGTCTTTGAAAGCAGGGATTCCTCAGTTGAATTATGATATTTATGAGGCAGAATTATCAAATATTTTGGGCCAATTCGAAATACGTTTTTATGATTTCAGTAAATTGGCAAATGTCGCATCATTTATGAGTTATCCTTTTTCGTGTAAAAACATTGAGGAGCTACTGAAATAGCAAGTCAGTTTAACATGGACTCATGTTCTGTTGAAAATGAGTTAGTGCAGATTATATCAGATATACATCTGAAAGCCACAGCATCTGATACAAAATTCTGGTGTTTTATATCTGAAGATAAATATCCGAATCTAAGGCAAATTGCCCTTCAACTGACGGCAATGTTTGGGTCAACTTACTTGTGCGAGTCTGCATTTTCTGAAATGAAGGTAATTAAGTCAAAATATCGTAGTCGACTAACTGACGAACATATGTCATCATGCTTGCGATTAGCACTCGGTAATTACGTACCATCTTATGAAAAGTATGCTGAGGACATGCAACATCCAAAGTCACTCTTTAGTTAAGTTTATACACTAGAACTCGTTTGTTTTGTAAGAACCAATAAACTCGCAATTCTGAATAATTATGAGTTTTTTCATTGACATTTTAGAGCAGACCTACACTTACCTTGACTAAAAAAATGCATATTGTGCGGAAAAACTAATATCTATGCCACGATACACCCTACCTAGACGACAATCCTGCATCACACTTACTTGCAGCCTCTCAGAGTCGATCGATCGTAGTCTAACAGTATTGAGGTAGATCGCCAGCAGTTCAAGTTTGAGCACCCCTGAATTAAAAGTAACACACTAAATATATTTCTTTTATCTTCCCACTGTGTTTTGATTTATTATACATTAAAATTAAACTCTAAAAAATAGATTTTAAAGTTGGTATCCTCTCGACAGATGGTGTTTGTAGTGAGTGAGGGTTACCATAAAAGGTAATGGGTAAAGGATAGAGGCTTTCATAAAAGGCAATAGATCTCTGGATAACAGGAATCTTAATTTTATTTTATTTTGACTTAAAAGATATAAATACTCGTATATAGAAATTAGATATGTTGATAGGATTTCCCACAAATTCATTGATTTGTATGAACCTTTGAAAAAATTTTTAATCAAAATTTTAGTTGAACATAATCCAATGAATGAAGAGTATATTTTTATAATGGACCCCTAACATGGGAGCAGTATTACATCAGTGATCACACTTGACCGTTATATAAAAGTAAAATCTGTTGCGGACTTTTGAAATAATATTTCTAGTTTTTGTTGCATGATAGCACTAGTTTCAGGCTCTTGTTAAATTGGACATGGACAGCTTAAAGCTTTCGAGCGTTTTCTCAATTTTTCCTCACATAACTTCGTATTTTATCTTATAACTCATTAAAATGAATGCTATAATAACTTTTGTGTAAAATTTTGTCAACCATTAGATAATAAAATCGCAAACCAAATACACCCGCTATTCATATTCTAAAAATCCTAAAATACTCTGTAACACATTTTCACGAAAACAGAGCACCTGATCCTAAAAGCCAAGCATCTCTTCAGTCACTCAGCCTTCATTTTATCATAATTAGTGACCCATTACCGCTAAAAAAAGACAAGGGATGGGTCCATAGTGCCGTAAGAGCTTCTGTTTATCGTGGCGTTAATATGGTTACGTCAAATTACGTCAAACAATTAACGGTAAGTATGTGCTGTTCGCCTGCGGCAAGAAGTAAGCAAATGACGGCCGTCAAGTTCGCTTAAACCGCGTCGTTCGAGCGTCAATAATTAAACAGGAGAATTGTGGGCTTCACACGGGATATACTTGGGATATTTGAGCAGAGGTGGATATTTGCACCACTGGTTTAGAATATGGGCCAGTAATGAAGTAAAATATTCATGTTAAAAAAAAATTTAAAAAGGTAGATAAAGTTGCAGTAACGTGAGGTTTGAACATAAACATGAAGAAAATAGAGGGTGGATGAGGATGGGGAAATAGAACCAGATTTGAAATTAAGGGAAATAACAAGATGCGAGGAGTCTAGGTACTTGGGAAGTGTAATTTCCAACAAAGGATCATCAGAGAGAGACATAAAGTAGGCTCTCAATAAGACAAAAAATGCCTAGGGATTCTAAACTCTTTACTTTGGTTTAAGAGAATAAAAATGAAAAAAAAACTGGCAATCTACAGGGCAATAGTAGAGCCGATATTGATGGATGGATCAGACAAAAAAGAATACACATGGTAGAAATAGATTGTTTAAGAAGATTATGTAGACTATCTAGACATGAGCACGTCCAAAATGAGGGGCTCAGTAGACGGACGGAAGAATACATACAACAGCAGCAATAATAAAACCCAGACAGTTAATTTGGTACGGGCATGTGAAAAGAATGTCCGATAGTAGATGACCAAAAAAGAATTTTTGATTATATTCCGTCAAAAAGAAAAAGAAAGGAAGACCAGCGCAAATATGGATCAACCGAATAATGGACATAATGAGAAACAGCTATACATGAGAATGATTGATAAGACAGAAAAACATGGCAGTCGAAATGCGAGATGCGACTGAAGCTGTAGGATCCTCGTATTATTATTATGTAAGTTGCAGTACGAAATTTTAAAATGAGTACTGTGTTTTAATTTCTTACACTAAAAATAACTTAATCCAAAAACTGCAAATTAATATTTAAGACCATAAGTTGGTAAGATATTAATGACGAAAGAGATCGAGCAGATAGGCTTTATTTACATATTATGTGTATTAAAATTGCAAATAATAATAAAAAAAAACTATTTTCAGATTTCTCGACTAGAAAAACTCTGGAAAGGATACATAAGACGATATATACCAAGCAAACCCTCTAACCTCTCCTTATTACCCTCTTATATATTTGAACTTTATTAATTAAAATAATAAAAAAATAACCATTATCGGTAGATGTTTAGAAGCAACAGCTTCTTTGCATTTTTGGTCAAACCATGGCTTGCCGTTGGAAGGGCATTTCTTCGAAAAAGGGATGTAAGCTTCCATACCAGCCAAAATAACATCGGAAACTTCCCTAGCGCAGTCAGATGGGTCATCGAATCGAAAACAAACATCTAACCAAGGGAAAGTTCGAAAATATTCCATGAGATCTTCCCATTTAGTAGATTTGTACAGCCAAATCTTGCGCGGTTTAGGCGCCTCTCTGTCACTGATTGGTAGGGTACTCGATGTCGAAAGCAGTTTATGGTCGGAAAAACCTAACGGCAGATTTACGGTGACCGTGTAAATCTCCGGATTGGTGGTTAAAAACAGATCAAGAAGACTGGCGAACTCCCCGTCTCGATCAGGGATCCGTGTTGGTTCATCAATAAGCTGAGATAAGGCACCACTGATTGAGAATGATTCAGCTTCACGACCTTGTTCGTCGGTAGTATTTGAATGTTTAAGCCAGTTGATGTTGTGGACATTAAAGTCGCCCAGAATGGCAATTTCGGCATTTGGATAGTTAATTTATAAATGGTCGATGGTGTCTGCAAGAGAAGGGAAAAGTGTCCTAAAGTTAGTATCACTTGATGGTCGATAGAGGATACAGATGAACCTTGTGGTTTGTTGAGTCGTCGAAAATGTTGTTTAAACTTGTGAATATTCTTTCTCACAAATAGGATTACTTCAAATATATTCAGCGACGGTAATGTCATGATTCCCCATTTTTTGAAAATGGGTAGGCATGAAGCCAACCTACGTCCCCAAAAATCGTTCTAATTATACGCTTTTGTATTTTAAATTCTCTATTTAAATGTCTTGTATTACCCCAGAAAATCAATCCATATTTTATACGTCTAAAAAAATTAGCGTAGTAGTACGAAAACAGAACTTCAATATTGCCCTAAGTAAAGCATATGTACTGACTGTAAGCTTTTTGCATAGTTCATCGACACGTATGTCCCAAATAAGCCGATTATCAATATAAACACCCAAAAATTTCATACTTGATGCTTGTATTGAACGATTTTTAATCTTAAGAAGATAGGATTTATCCGAATTATGAATCCTGGGTATAAAATTTATGAAAACAGTTTTATCCACATTTAAATATAGTTTATTACCTAGAAGCTAATCATAGAATTTATTGACTATTACTTGGGCTAAGTGGATTGCTCCTTGAACATTATCAGACGTGACTAGATAACTGCTATCATCAGCAAATATTTTGGTTATTACAAATATCCGGTAAGTCGTTTATGAATAGTAGGAATAAGACAAATGCAGAGTATGTTTGGGAATAGAGTCACAAACATGGGAGTAGTAATCCATCCAGGTCAAATTTAAAGTTTGGAAAATATTTAGAAGCTCTTATGTAAGGAGATCTTTCTAGTATAAAGTAATATTCAGAAATTTTGAAAAACTTTCTTTACTATGCATGTAAAGCAAATATGCTAAGTCATCATTCAAGTTAGTTCAGGTTATTTGCGGTCACTTGCCTAAGCAGATGATGTTTAAGCTGTCACAAGTAAACCTAAATATTTTACTCAACAGTTATCATCACTACACTCGACGCACGTTTCGCTAACCATGTTAACATCATCAGAAGCGATGCACTTGGAATTACTCCAGTGGAACGCATGTTAAGCATTACTTGTTTTTTTATATCTACCATATATTAAATGTTCTTTAAATCTTGTTTGAACCGACCTTCTTGTTTGCCCAACATACGTCTTGGTACAATCATTTCAATTCATTTCATAAATTCCACTTCTATTACGTTCGTGAGTTGTTTTTTTACAATAATTTTTAAATAAATTTTTTATATACAATTTCGATATTTCTATCACCTACTTTTAACTGATCTTTTCTCTTACATTTTCATTCGAACTATCAGGAACAGGAAAACGAATATGTGTATTTTCAATTCCCCAATGCAACCGAATAATCTATTATTGGTCAATGCATTCGAAAAGGACTTTTAAAGGATCGACTTATTCGTTATCCCATTTTGGGAGTATGTTCCGTATTCGTTTTTAGTGTTCCGTACCGAATACTTCGGTGTCTGTCTGTCCGTCTGTCCGACTGTCCGGATGTCTGTCTGTCTGTCACACCCGATTTTGTCCGAAACTATTTGACATAGAAAGTTAAAATTTGGCACTAATATAGGAATTGATGGCCTCATCAGAGACGTGTAGTTTTGAAAGTTAAATTAGTTTTAGGGGATAAAATCGGAAGTGAAAACTTTTTTACCAGATCATCGAGTGAGGTGTCAAATGAAAGCTTGGAAAAACACGAGTTCAAAAATATATATAATGTGATACTTGCACACACTTTCTGGAATATTCTCCACAGAGTGTAGATTGAACGAAAATTTTCACGAGTGCTTTATCCTTAATAATTTATCTGGTATTCAAAAAAAAAACAAAAATTTCAAGGTCTTCAGTTTTTAGTAAAGATTGAACAAAAACTTTGTTGAAAACTCATTTTGGATGTATTTTGTAAAGTCATTGATCATTTTATACCTCCGTAACAAAAAATTTTATTTTATGGGGTTACATACACCTGGGCGCTGCAAAAAGTACGTAATTTTAAAAAAAATATTTTAAAGGTTATTAAGTGAATAATACAAATGAATGACGATTATATATTTTCATTGTAATTTAAATTATAAGAATTTTTTTTTAATATGTTTTAAATGGAGCTTGAAAAAACGTACATATAGTTATTGGGAAATTATTAACGAAGTTTTATGCTGAGCAAAGAGGTACAAGTATTTCGTGTTTTAAATTTATTAATAATCCTTACAAAATAATAGATAACAAAACCGGCTAACCCTTTAGATGATGAGAGTCACTTGAATTAACTTCCAGTTTAGTAAAAGTCAAAACTATCAAAAATTTACCGCTAAATAATAAAAAAGATTTCGAACATAAATCAATTTAACATTGTCCAATTTTTAACAATACATCATATTTTTTAGTGTTCCATACGGAACACTTATAAGATCACTTCGGTGTCTGTCTGTCCGTCTGTCACACCCGATTTTCTCCGAGACTATTTGTCATAGAAAGTTGAAATTTGGTAATAATATAGGAATTGATGTCCTCATCAGAGCCATGTAGTTTTGAAAGTTAAATTTTGACTTAAGGGGTTAGTTTTGGGGAGTGAAATCGGAAGTGAAAAAAAAATTTTTTTACTAGGTAATCGAGTAGGATGTTAAATGAAAGCTTGTGAAAACACGAGTAAAATATATATATATATATATATATATATATATATATATATATATATATATATATATATAATGTAATACTTGCGCGCACTTTTCTTTGTATTATTTTTAAAAAATCGCGAAAAATCGCTGTCCACCCGCCTTATTTCGAAAAGTACTTATCAAAAAATTTTGAAAAAATTCTGGAATATTCTCCACGGGGTGTAGATTGAACGAAAAAATGATCACGAGTGCATTACCTGTAATAATTAATCTGGTATATAAAAAAACGGAAATTTCAAGGTCATCAATTTTCAGTAAAAATTGGAAATAAACTTTGTTGAAAACTCATTTGAGGTGTGTTTTGTAAAGTCACTAATCATTTTATACTTCCGTTACAACATTTTTTATTTTAAAAAGCAATCAACGTACGGAACACTAATTGCGCAAGTTCAACTTGCACTTGACCGGTTATTTTTCTTTTATTTATTCATAATTTAATAGGACAGAAAGAAAGCCTACCCAGCTTTGAATATATGGGAATTCATAGTCCTTGGGATTGATAGCGTTAAATAACTTTCCGATGTTGCGTCTACGCTGGCCCGAGGTATCTAGAGAGATCCTTACTTTTCGAAATAAAAAATGTAATGTGAATATCAATTTAGAGTTCTAATCTGGTAGAGTAAAGATACCTAAAGTTGCCTCGTACGATTGTAGGCGATTTTTTTTTTGAAGAAAATTTGTGTTCTGTATAAATAATTACAAATAAAAAAAAACGGTCAAGTACAAGTTGATCTTGCGCAATTAGTGTTCCGTACGTTGATTGCTTTTCAAATAAAAAATGTTGTTACAGAGGTATAAAGTAATTTCACCAAACACATTCCAAATAAGTTTTCAGCAAAGTTTGTTTCCAATCTCTACTGAAAACTGATGACCTTGAAATTCTCGTTTTTATATATACGAGATAAATTATTAAAGGTAATGTACTCGTGATAATTTTCTTTCAATCTACGCTCAGTGGAGAATATTCCAGAATTTTTTTCAAAATTTTGTTATCAGTACTTTTCGAGATAAGGGGGGGGACAGCGATTTTTGAAAAATAATACAAAGAAAAGTGTGCGCAAGTATTACATTATATTATATATATATATATATATATATATATATATATATATATATATATATATATATATATATATATATATATATATATATATTGCTCGTGTTTTCACAAGCTTTCATTTGACACCACACTCGATGACCTAGTAAAAAAATTGTCAATCATAAAAAAATTGTTTATTAGAAAAATTAAAAAACCTCTCGATATTTTGTAGAAAAAGTAATTATTAAAACTTAAAAAAAAAGTTTAAAAATATTAAAAATTGACTGGGTAATACTGCTGACAGTACATTGAGACAGGTAGCGGTATCAATCCGACGCCAGGCCACATTTAATGCGGATGTTTTCTAACGGAATGGGATTTTCGTTTTTTTTAATTTTTTTATGAATAATTCTTAGAAGTATAGAGAATAAAAAATCTGTAAAAAAAAATCGAATTTTTGAAAATTCCAGGTGTACGTAACCCCCTAAAAGCAATCAACGTACGGAACACTAATTGAGCAAGTCCGACTTGGCCGGTTATTTGCCTTAATTTTGCACAGGGCCATAGAAAATATATTTGTAGCTACAAACAAGACAGATAAAAACAAATATGTGGAACAAAACGTCGCCGCAAAGCGAACCCGGCTGGCTACCGCCGATACTTTAACATGTGCCTCGAGAGTTTCTTAGAGATGCCGTGCATATTTTTCCCTAATATTATATATTATTATATTATACATATAATACAACTTCTAATTTAATGTTATCGCTCGGTAGAAATATAACACAGAATCTCTTAAGATACCTGAGGAAAGAAGAAAATTCCGAGAACACTTGCGGGAAAAGCAACGCCAAACTGTCAATGTCATCTCCTGGAACGAAATAGTGGAAATGATGGATGATGCCTCCTAGAAAGCACTGGGTGTGAAGCAGGTTGAGCGGGGAGAATGGATATCACGAGAAACATGGAACCTCATACAACAAAGAAAGAGGATTAAAGCTTTATTTAAAAAGAACAAATTATTTTCGTTAAAGTGAAAATGACAAAAAAAACGCATTTGTTGTTATTTGATTAATAAATAAATGTAGAAAACAGTTAAAATGACTTCAAAAAAAGTTTTTTTAATAGCATCGGAAAGCTGGCATCGAGTCCTTATGTATTGGAAAAAGACGATCCATTTTGGACGAAATGGCGCGCAATTTAAATAACAAATTCAATTGTGCCTACTGGGTTCAATATTTTTGTACCAACATTCTGTCTGTCTGCTTCTGACTATCCAGTGACTGACAGCCCAACCACGAACTTGTCGGAGCTTCTGCTGGACCTCAACACCGTTCAAGTGACGATATCTTAGAGTTGTGTTGATAATGAAGTGGTCCTCTCGCTACACTCTGGCGACAGCTGACTGGCTCTGTCTCAGGTGCAGTTGCGCAGCGACTACACGTTGGCTATGAACTTCTTGCAATAGGGCAATGGCTTATGCCGTTTCTTCTTTTCGATGACGTAGTTATTGAGCAGGTATAGCAGAGATGTTGACGGTTCAAGTTTCGATATTAAGTAAAACCGTTTTAATCAGTAAAACTTTTTGGAAATCCAAATGTTTTGGGTATTATTGGAAAGAGCACAGAATTAGCATTCTAATGATACCAAAAATAATACCATTGTTTGAAAATTAAAAAATCGTTTGAGCCGATTTTTTTTGCTCACAAGTATATCTACAGTTATATTGTGATTTAAAGTGAGTTAGGTTATCTTGGGTAAACAACACTTTAGCTTCATCGGCTAGGCCATAGTCTTATTTTTAGATTTAAAATAAATAATTTTTACAATTACGAAAAATTATCGTTAGATATCGGAATATTAGTTACGAAAAATAATGCACGAGCGCCCATCTGACTGACAAGTTCATCTAAGGCGATCGCGAATCAAAGAAGGCTTTTACGTCGTGCGCTATTAAAGAATTTCTAATTAAGGACCCCCCCCCGGGGAATAAGCGAATCGATTAAAAATAAAACCTGAGATTGACAGTTCTCAGGACTGTTTGAAAGCCGCTTGTGCTCAATCGATAACCGGAACTGCAGTTATTTTATTGTTTGTAATTTGTTAAGTCTATAATAACGGTGTTCTGTGATAGATATATTGTGCAAATTATGTACAGATAAGCTTTCATCTGGTACAAATAAAGTTTAGGACACATAATGGCTTAATTTATTTACGTTCAACTTTGACATATAATAACAACAACAATAGTCATAAAAATGTATTATATTGAGAACATGTTCTTGGATACCACTTAATTCTTTAATTGTTTCCAAATGTGTACACAACTGGTCCGAATAAACAAGTACATACACTAAAAATCTCTACTTATTCCAATAAAAAAGCTATTTACTATTCCTAATCCGTCGTTTTCAATTTTTAATAGAATTGTATATTTTAGAACCATCCTTATGAATTTCTCTAAAAGGCAGTAAAAAAACTACATTAAAATATATACAGTAGTTTTAAAGAAAATCGCGAATATATAAGTGTCATATTTTAGTAACAATTCCACTTTAAAACCTGGCTGAAAACAGCATTAAACGCATGCCCCTGACAGGCTAACGAGTTAAAATAGTTCAACAATAGATAGATGGACGTAAAGAGAATATATATCCGAGCGAATATTTCACGAAATCCATCACTATTAGCGCCTCATTCAAGATTTGCGTTATAAGGCAAAATATGGTAACTTTCAGTGACGAATTTAAAGTTCTAAGCATTCTGTTGCGTTTTGTATAGATCACTCTCTACGAGTCTGGTCATATAGTTAAAAAAATATTAAAATTTATATGAAGTCTTCAAAAATGAGGTCATAATTCTAGTAAAATTTTTATCGAGATATTAAATCCACAAAACTGGTATAAAGTTGAAATAAAAATGCTCTTGTAAGAGCCAATAAATATAACATAAACCTGGATGTATGTGACCATTTCGAAATAGAAAACTTTACACTCCACAACAACTGTTAATTCTGTACAAAGCTCAAATTCGACCAACAATGGAATATTGCTCCCACGTTTAGGACTCTCACATACTGTATTTGTTGAAGCTGTTCGCCTGATTGGAGGCCCGGACCTGACCAGAAATCTTGATTCGTTCAAACATCGAAGAACGGTTGGTGACGTGAATCTATTCTACAAGTATTTTCATGGAAAGTGTTTGATGGATGTAACCCGGTTAATTTCTCCCAGAGCAGTACATGCTAGAAATATCATCAACATCATTATCATCTTCATTAGCTTATTCCATCCATAGTCGGAAGTAAGCCTCCCCAAGTGGTCTCCAATGAGGTTTGTTGTTTGCTTTATGCATCCAATCGTGTCCTGCTAATTTTTTTATGTTGTCCGTCCATCTTGTCTGTGGTCTACCTCTGCATATTTTGTGCTTTCTAGGCCTCTATTCAACTATACGGCCTGTCCATCTGTTATCATTCATCCTTGCGACATGCTACGCCCAATTCCGCCTTAATATACGTATTCGTTGTATTACGTCTTTTACTTTTGATCTTCTTCGTATCTCGATGTTAAAATTACTATCTTTGAGTCTAATATTTAGCATTCTTCTTTCCATTGCTCTTTGGGTTACCTGGAGTTTATTTATTATACTTCTATTTAAAGCCCACGTTTCAGTGCCATATGTTAATACCGGCAGTAGATACTTATCGAATACTCTGGCTTTTATTGCATTTGGGATGTCCAGTTTGAATGTAGATTGTAACCTTCCGAATGCAGGCCAAGATAACGAGACTCTTCTATCCAAGCCAGCCTTTAAAATTATTTTTTGATATTTCGATTTTTTGTCCTAAATATATGAATGTTTGTACCTTTCCTAGTCTTTCACCTTCTGTTAATAGTTCCTGGCTGTTATCTCCACTTTCGTTGTTCAAATATTTGGACTTGGTGAAGTTTATTTTTAGATCTATTTCTCGAGACTTGTTACTCAACTCCGACAGCATTTCTTGCAATTCTTCTTTTGTGTTAGCGATCAGAGTGACATCATCTGCGAACCTTAAGTGATTTAATCGTTCACCGTCCATGAGTATTCCTTTATTTTCCCACTTTATCGATTTGAACATGTCTTCTAGAGTCAACGTGAACAGCTTTGGGGTTATCGAGTTACCTGGTCTAATTCCTCTTTAAATTTGGTGTTGTATTTTTATATATGTATTCAAGAAGAGTTGTGTATTTTTCATCGACTCTGCTGTTACTTAAGGCGTTAAGGACTGTCCATATCTCTACGAAATCAAATGCTTTTTCGGGGGCAAAAAAATACTAGGGGGGTAGTCAACCATTGCTATCCACAAGGTGACCTTATATTCATTTGCTTTTTCCACTAGTAATCTAATTGTTTGAAGATGGTCCGAAGTGCTGTATCCCCGTCTAAATTCCGCTTGTTCACGTAATTGATAACTGTCTAATTTGTTCGTTAATGTATATGTTATGATTCTAGTGAGGATTTTGTATAGTGCTGATAACAGGCTGATGGGTCTGTAATTCTCTAATTTAAATTTGTTCCCCTTTTTAAAAATAAGCACAATCAAGGCGTTTACCCAAAGTATTAGTATTTTACTTTCTATTAGGCACCTGTTAAATAGAGCTTAAAGAGATTGTATTATCGGTGCTCCTCCATACTTTATCATTTCTATAATTATTTCATCGTCCCCTGGTTCTTTGTTGTGTATATGTTGTAGGACGCTCATTATTTCATCCGTTGTTACATCGGGAATTTCTTTATATCCCACATTTTTACCATCACTCTATTTCCTTCTTGTTTTCCGGGCGGTGGCGATATTTTCGTGTCATAGAGTGTTTGATAATATTTCTTAGTAACTTCCTTTAACCCTGTGATTTGTGCGATTTTTTTGTTATCGTTATTATTTGATATCGCCCTTCATTCATTTGTTTGTTTAGATGTTTCAAACTTTTCCCTCTTTCAAAATTTTTTCTATTTTCGAGTTTCTGTACTGTCTGACGTCTTTTTGATCTCTTTCTTTATTTTTTTGTCTATTTTGTCCAATTCTAATATGCCATGTGTGGGATCATTTCTTAATAGTCTTCTCTGTTTCATAAGATTTTGTGTCTCTTCACTTAATTTATGTGTTTTCTCTTTTTTCGATATTCCTATTTGTTTTGGAGTCATGAGTCGGCTGTTGGTTATTTATGCGTTTAGTTCGTCAAGTTCTTTCTGGTAATTTATGTGTTTTATATGATTTTTCAATGCTTGACGATATTCGTCTGTGTTTTGCCTCATTATTTCTGTCTTTATCTTTGTATGCATTATCAATTTACGTCTCTCCTGCTTCAGATTTATTCTTATTTTTGCTCTGAGCATCCGATGGTCACTGCCAATGCTTATCGTGTTCAAGACTGTCGTGCCGGTTACAATATTGTTGTTGTTATACCACCTGGGCTTTACCATGACCATCGTCTATGTTCTGGCTTTTGGAAAGATGTATTCATAACGTACAAGTTATTTTCATTTACCAAATTTGGTAACATTTCTCCTCTGCCGTTCGTCGTACCCAAACCAAACTTCCCGACACTCTTCTCATTTGTATTTGCTGGTTTCCCTATTTTGGCATTGAAATCACCGATTATTATGATATATCTTGTTTTATGGTGTAGCAATGCTTTATTTATAACTTCGTAGAATTGGTCAATTTCTTCGTCCTCGCTGTCTGATGTCGGCGCATATACCTCAATGATCTTACATTTGCATCTTCTGTTCAACTGTATGTCTACTGAAATCACTCTCCGATATGGGTTGGAACTGAACAACATTTTCTGCTATCCTTTTGTGTATAAGTAGACCGACTTCCCCAATTTTCTTACTTTCATTGACTTTATAGAAGATTTTATGGTCACTTTTTGAGGTGATACAAGACTCTTGTTACTTCTCGTACAACCCTTTTCAAGCAATCTTTTATATGGAGAACATCAACCCTTTGAAATCACTTTCCCAGGACTGTGTTTCCGACCGAGTACAATTTACAGCGATTCAAGACCAACGTGAATCGCTTTTTCCGCACACGTGTCGCTCCTGTAGCACTTTAGGGATTTACCTGCAGTACGTGTGCTGGGCCAATAAAAAAAATAACAACTTTTTTTTACTTATGCTTTCCGAAGTCAGACTCTTTCAATTCAGTTATTATCATTGTGCATATGTTAGCAATAAGTCCCTGCAAAAAATTATTTGCTTTAAAAGGGTGCGTTATAAGAATGTGCAAATGTTTAAATTTATTATGAATTTGGAAGAAAAGGGTATATACTTGATAGTGAATGTAATATTTTACATTTAAATCAATTTTTTATCTATTTTATTAATTTGAAATTCTGAAGCTAATTAGTATACTATTTTTTTTTAAAGCATAACGTAATAGTAATTTTAGCAGCCGTTCTGAAGAAAAAATTATTGCATCCAACTATAGATAAATTAATTGGATATCTATATTGTAAATGAGACAAAAGTTCCTGACATGTATATATCTTAAGATCCAATATGTATTTTCACATTATTTCTTAGCCAATAAATCAATCTAGCTCAATTTAGAATTTAGTCATAAAAGTGTAAAACAAATATTTACTATCTTAATATTTGTTTAATTATAAATGAATAAAATAAAAATATTTTGTCTAGGTACCTATGCGTCCTTCATCAGTGTATGTACTGAAAAGTGTATTAACAAAAACCTCCACCATATTGTCAAGCCAAATCGTTTTTTTATACCAGATAAATTATCAACCGTAATGCACTCGTGATAATTTTTCCTCATTCTATACTTTATGGAGAATATTCCAGAAGTTTTTCAAAATTTTTTGATCAGTACTTTTCGAGCGAAAGGGCAATTTTTTTTTTTTGCCATTTTTTTAAAAAAATAATGCAAAGAAAAGTGTGCACAAGTATTACATTATATATATTTTTGACTTCGTGTTTTCAGAAGTTTTCATTTGACACCCCACTCGATGAGTGCATTTTTTTTTTACTTCCGATTTTACCGCTCGAAACTAACCCCTTAAGTCAAAACTTAACTTTCAAAACTAGACGGCTGTGATTGGGCTATCGATTCCTATATTTGCGCGAAATTTCAACTTACTATGTCAACTAAGTTGGGAGTGTGGGATCTTTGGTACAATGATACTACTCAGTATATATCACCACTACACCAAGTATGTCTCCATACCATATAATCCGAAATATAGCAAGGGACTCAATAAGGTATTTAATAAGGTAGGCCTCACCTTAGTCTATAAGTCATCAGACAATCTGAGGAATATCTTAAGAAATCCCAAAGATAAAATTCCTAATTGTGAGAAAAGTGGAATATATGAAATTAGTTGTAATGATTGTGACAAAAAGTATGTTGGGCAAACTAAAAGGTCAATTAAAACAAGATTTATAGAACACTTAGCACACTTTAAAATACAATAGAACAGAAAAGTCTAGCATTGCCGAACATGCCCTTGAAGCTGATCATACTGTAACATTAGATAATCTAAGATTAATAAAAAATGTATCTGATAGGAGATTGTTGAACGCATACGAAAGTATGGAAATCATAAAATGTAAAAGTAGTTTAAATAAAGACAGAGGGCCTATTCCTTATAGTCCTCTCTACAGGTTACTTGACCGGAACTGATGGCCTTGCCTATGTCATTAGTTCCGCTTGAGTAATTCAAGGGTTAGGCTAAGTATAAATAGGGTAGATTTGTAGTTTAGCTTTAGTCAATCATCGCTCCTGATGAAGCTAACATGGTTAGCGAAACGCGCGTCTAGTGCAAAAATAAAGTGTTTGGTGTAGTGGTGATATATACTGAGTATTACTATGTCAAATAGTTTCGGAGAAAATCGGGTGTGACAAACAGACAGGCACTGAAGTGATCACATGAACACTAAAAATATCTTCCACACATACACGCCATTTTATTTTTTACTAGCTGCTGCTTTAATCATACCGTCAACATTAAAATTCAGAAAATTTTGAAATTAATTGTTCCTTACGGAAATTGACTATAGTGAAAAAAAAAAGAAAATACTTTATAGGTATATTAAGCCATGCTCCGCTAGTTGAATTTATATAAAAATAGAATATAAGGAGAACATTTTGACATAAATTTCTCTCATGATCCACCATGTGAAATCAGTGCCTTTTAAAGGGCTTGTAAGGGCAAATTCAAGAATAAACTAGTATCGATATCAAACAAGGAAGACTTAATCAAAAAAGCTTTACGGTCCTATAAGGTTATCATTGCGCATAAAATAAAAGTCGAGGAAACATATAAAACATGTTGAAGATAGCAGTGACCCAATTAAGTATTAACAATTAAGGGAACGGTATTTCAATCAGGATTGATGTATGCTTCTCAAATGCACCTGAGAGTTGTCTGTGAAAGCGATGTTTTTGCAGTTTTAAAAGAGTTAATGTAATATTCCGGGAAGTCCATTAATCAAAGCAAAAGGGCATGATCTAATTAATCCCAGTGAAAGCTAATCAATGTGTACAAGCTAACTTATCTTGTAGATAACAGAATATAAAAAACTGATTGTTACCCAAAACCGGAATCGTATTGTGTGTGACAAACGAGTGCGTTGGAATAAGGGTTCGAGTCTTGCTAGACATTATGCAACATGATGTAATAAATAGATTGTTACTCTTCTCAGACCTTCTAGTTTCATGAAATTACTAGGTCCATTTTATTTACTTTATAATTCAAAGTCAGGAATAACGAAACTTACTAGCTAAGCAGTAACCAGACCTCAGGTTGATAAAAATTAGTAATTAAGAAATATTAGCTCTATTTTTGGTAAATATTTAGATTAGGGAACCACCCAAAAATGAATCAAAAATGGTGTTTTCTAATGTTTTTTGGGGCGCAGTATACGAACCTGGCATTAAAAATCGATTATATCTAAAAAAAAAAAACGGAAAAAACTCAAAAATATTTTTATGAACACGAATCTGATGTTAAAAAACGGCGCTAAAGCACCTCTGACCACCCCACCACCTCAAATTTTTTCGATTAAATTAAAAGGAAAAATTAATCTGAACTAACCTGTACAAAAATGAAGCAAATATGATGTTTTTGAACGTTTTTTTTGGGAAGCTGAATACGAATCCATCATTAAAAATTAGCACTCGACCACCCCAAATCGAAAAAAATGATTATAGGTAATAAATGTATGTTTTTCGGGGTGGGAAATAGGACTTTTTCACTAGAGAAATGTATTGGGGAGCCGCGGCCCCCTACCTTTTATATCCCAACCTAACGTAAACTCTGTTAACCTATGCGACTGCGGTGAGCATAGGGTAGCTTAAGTTAGTTCAAGTTAATTTTTTTTCGTTTAATTTAATCGATTTTTCGGGGATTGTGGGTGGCTGGGCCGCTCAGGGGTGGTCCAGCGTCGATTATTAACGCCGGATTCGTGTCCAGCCCCCTAATAAATCATAAAAATACTATACTCTTTTTCAGCTTTTTTTTTAAATTTAGTCGATTTTTTGGAGTGGCGGGGCTGCTCAGAGGTGGCCGAGCGCCGATTTTTAACGCCGAATTCGTGTTCTACGCCCCAAAAACCATTTTTGGTTAATTTTTTTTTGGTGGTGCCCCTAATGTAAATAATTACCTTATTTTTCCATGCTTAATGAAAAAAAAATATATAAGTTATACTTTCTCGGCTTAAGTTAACTATATTCTAGAATAATTATTACAAAAATTACCAAAAAATAAACTTTTCGACACTAAAAAACTAATACCGCAAGCATAACTGAATTTCCTTCCGACGTCGCGACACCATTTTAACAGTAACTGTCGCTGTCGTTTCACCTTTGCAAATAATTAGAACAATAATTGTAAAGTGACACAATACGCCTCTTCATGGCAAAACTGTGTTGCAAGGCACAGACGAGACAAGAGCATGACAGGTCATCATGAGATGCTCTGATAGATTAAAGTGACATGGCATAGACGCAGTGAAGGAGTTTAGAATTTCTCTCCAAATTATTGTTTGTGATGTAAAATGGGGGCTGAAATGCAGCAGTTTAATATAATGTAATGTGATATGGCGCTGACAGGAATATATCAATAAAGCATATTGAGCTGAGTCTATTGATTTAAATCATAATAGACTGAAAGCCGTTGGTCAAAAAAAATACATCGATCGCCGAAAGATAAATTCGATCAATAGCTATAGAGGCTGCCAGCTGAAAGAGAACATTTACAAGATATCAATCGACTGACTAAAATCAATAAAAATACATTTGATAAGATAGAAATAAAAAATCTGTAACTACTCTCCTTGCAAACATGTAGTTTTAAAATAAGTACTGACTATGACTTTTACAAGTAAAAAAAAAGTATATTTCCATAACATGAATAAAATCACAAAGCATACCACCCTTTCTCCTTTTTTCCTTGAAATAATATCGCTCAAAAACTATAGGTTGTATCCCAATTTCAAATATTATATCATTTCATTCGGGTATTATGATGCCAACAGACAGCCTGACGATCGGATAGACAGACCGATGGAAATTTAAGAGCAAAAATTAATAAGGGTCGTAAAAAAACAATATTTTACCTACTGTACTAGAGGTAAATTTAACTGTATTATACACTCTGTCAAGTAAGAACGTGACCGCTCTTATTCTTGAAAAAAATGTGTTTAGAGAAACTTTCTTGCCAGCAATGTATTCTTTGGTGTGCTAAAAATGACACAATTACCTTAGTAAATTGTCCAATCGCCTCGTGCATCAATCATCGCCTGGCATCTTCCAGGCATGCTGTCGACGAGATTTTCTGAATTCTCAAGTAATGATCTCTAAATTTTTCGAATCTTGCGGGCTGGTGAGGGCCACTCTAGTATCTTACGGTGGGCCCAAGCGAGTCGCTTCGCTACATAATTTTCGCCCAGCCAAGGTTTCTTCAACGCGCTTCGGAATTTGACATCAGGGCACGAGGATGTTGTCAAATGGTCTTATGGGACACATTCAAACCCGATTTTCTTAATTTTGCCGCTCTTTGGCACAGCGTCAATTTTGGGGTTCCGTGAAAACAAAGACACGATTCGTTTTTCGACTTTTGGAGTGACTTTGCCTACCGAGCCACGTTTTGGCGAGTCGTCGACATTTTTCGTCTCGTTAAAAGGATTTACTCGCTTCTTCACAAACGATAGCGACTTTCTAATATATTTAGCGGTCACGAAATGTGGCATTTTAGGCCCATTGGATGGGAACAAAGAAAGATTGCCTCGAACCAACGCGCGAACAAGAAACTCACTAGGGATTTTACGTGATCTCGACGAAAATTCGGAATCGACTGATACTTTTACTAAAATGCGCCGTAGGCAAAGATTTCCACTACCGATTTTTTTGTTCAATCACTAGAATCGCATCTACTAAAAATGAATTATCGCGGACACGTTCTTACTTGACAGACTGTATGTATTGTAGATTTAAGTTTCGTATTTTTAAAACTAGGTAAAATTCTTATAATAATATCGACATTATACAATAGTTAATGATTCCCACCCCTTTCTCCCTCTGCTCCTGTTAATATTGCAAATAACAAAAAA
The DNA here is from genome assembly GCA_019049505.1 of Pachyrhynchus sulphureomaculatus. Lineage (NCBI taxonomy): Eukaryota > Metazoa > Arthropoda > Insecta > Coleoptera > Curculionidae > Pachyrhynchus > Pachyrhynchus sulphureomaculatus. Next base: position 71,378,237 of record CM032456.1, read on the forward strand.
ATAATGTAATAGTTCGTTCCCTTGAATCAGAGAACTACAAGAATAGTACCTATAGCACAATGAGTAAATCATTCTTCTATCTTTCTTCCTCACCTCTTGTAGGTTGCATAATTACATATATATCTTCTTATATCTTGAAGTATCATACCTGATATAGACGTAGGCGACTCTCTCGCCTTTGCCTGTAGTTGGTGCATTTTTAAGTGTTCCACAGACAAAGGAGACCTATAGTTTAATGCCGGTGCCAAAGTGAGAGGGCTTTACTAGGCATGATATAAGCATAATTATATATGTATAATAAATATATAATTATGTCTAAAATTTGTTCATTATCGCAACCAGAAACCTGAAAAAATTTCTGTAATACTATGGAAACCATACAATATTTGTTCACTCCATCTCTTTCACCCCTTTTCCCATTAGAAGTGAGGGTAATTTAAAAAATAACTTAATTTTGACATTCCTCGACTCCCCAAATTCCGAAAAGGGCCTATAGTACCATATATAGAAAGCAACCCTCATTAACCCCCTACTCCACTCTTTAACCCCTTACTTATATCTTTGATTGTGTTAGCCGATATTTGTTGGAAATTCATAATAAAATTATATAAAAACAACATATGTTTTAATTTCCAATATATTTAAAGTGACTTGACAATTGTTTCACCATACAATGGCTTCTTCAGAAGTAAATTCTATTCCTATTTACTTCTGAAGAAGCCATTGTATGATGAAACAATTGTCAAGTGACTTTAAATATATTGGAAATTAAAACATAGTGTTGTTTTTATATAATTCCCTTACTTATATTTTACCTTACCTTTATATATTGTACTGTACAGTACATCAATCAGAAAACCTCTAAATATCTCAAAATGCTATTGAAACTATACAATATTAAACTATCCCCCCGCCACTTCAGCCTCTTCCTGGGTTGGAGTTGAAAGCAATGAAAAAAACACTAATCTCATTCTCCGTCCTTCACGCCCTTATGTATTTTACTATAAATTTTGATGCATAAAATTCGTTTATTATACCAATTACCCTAATTTTAATTCTTTAATAAAAAATCGAGGATGTTTGAAATGTAAATCAGATTAGTGTTCTTTGACGGACCAAATTCAGGCCATGAATTGATTCGGTCGGTGACAGTTTTATGACACTACCCTAAAACACTATCTTCACACTATTACAAACAAATTTACATTGAGAATCAACATTATCCATGTTAACATTGTTGTCGATGAAACATGAAAATATACTCTATCCCTCTCCACTTTTATATTCAATGGAAAAATGCAACGATGTTGCCAACTTGGAGAAGTAAAAGACGAAGACAACCTAAGGTCATGTGGTTCAAGTCCATGCAAAGGTAGAACTAAGAGGTTAGTAGAATTTTTCATAAAATTAAGGTTATTTATCTGTAATGTATTGATTGAAAATTTTAAATAGAAGATATCAGCACATATTAAATGATGTCGTATAGATTTATATGTTAGTTAAAGATGAAGATCAAGTGAAACACTGCAAGTGCATTTTTCGATTAAATATTCAGAGCAATCGAAACAAGAGCAAAATAATCTGTCTCTGGAGAAACAAAGTTGTTAAAACAAGAGGGGAGGAGGTAGTGAATAACATCAACTAGCAAAGTTGGCATAATTGCAGTTTATTTAAATGGAAGAAAGGAAGGAAAAAATTGAAATCGATATCTGATAATGTATTAATCATATTAGAAGAAAAAAGAAAATTAAAAATCCAGAGTAAGTATTCTATTCTATACTGTTATGATGAAAATAACAAAATAGATTAACAAGTTCAAGGAAATTTTTTGAATTTGGAAACATCATGGGTCACATGAGTCAAAAACCTGATAAGAGAACATGCCATGACAGATTGTAATGCGATGGCAATTATTACCGTTAACCTCAAAATGAGACTTAATTGCAGTGATTGGAAGAAGAAGCAACAGGAGATACCAGTGATGAGCGGTTAGAAAATTTTGTATGACAAACATGTTGGTCGATATCAGTGCGGTCCTTAAAACTTATATAAAAGTCTGGTTAGAAATTTTGGTGGAAGCAGTAGCAGATGAGAAATGACACCGATTAAATTATATTTTAGCCATGATTAAATTGAAAACCATTTAAAGTTATTAAGCACATTACTAGAACAGATATCTATATATATGTATTTATATATATATATATATATATATATATATATATATGTATCTATATATCTATATATATATATATATATATATATATATATATATATATATATATATATATATATATATATATATATATATATATGTATCTATATATATATGTATATATATATATATATATATATATATATATATATATATATATATATATATATATATATATGTATCTATATATCTATATATATATATATATATATATATATATATATATATATATATATATATATATATATGTATCTATATATATATATGTATATATATATATATATATATATATATATATATATATATATATATATATATATATATATATAAATCTACTATAAATTAAAATTTTTAATGGCATAATCTGAAGTGAAAAACAAAACTTGTAGCAATTTAAAATCGTTAATAACCGGCCAAGTGCAAGTCGAACTTGTGCAATTAATGTTCCGTACGTTGATTGCTTTTGGTACAGAGGTATAAAATGATCCATGACTTCACAAAACATACCCCAAATGAGTTTTCAACAAAGTTTTTTTCCGTTTTTTACTGAAAACTGATGATCATGATATTTTTGTTTTTTTTTTTACATACCGGATAAATTATTAAAGGTAATGCACTCGTGAAAATTTTCGTTCAATCTACAACCTGTGGAATATATTCCAGAATTTTTTCAAATTTTTTCGATTAGTGCTTTTCGAGATAAGCGGGGGAGACAGCGATTTTTCGCAATCTTTTAAAAACCATACAAAGAAAAGTGCGCGCAAGTATTACGTTTTATATATTTTTGAACTCGCGTTCTTACAAGCTTGATGACCTATAATTTTTATTTTTCACTTCCAATTTCACCTCCCAAAACTAACCTCTTAAGTCAAAATTTAACTTTTAAAATTAAACGGTTCTAATGAACATTACTACACTACATACATTACTGCCATTTTTCAACCTTCTATGTCAAGTAATTTCAAAGAAAATCGGGTGTGACAGACGGACAGACAGACAGACACCGAACTGATCTTGTAAGTGTTCTGTACGGAACACTAAAATAGAAATTATGTAGATTCAGACTGCAGAGATGCAAATAATATAATTGAAATGAAAGGTTTTACAACAAGCATATTCTAAAATTGATGGAAGGAAGAAAGAAACGAAGGAATTACAGAAAAGCACGGGATCAGAATAAGTTTACACAACTATTTAGTAATATAAACAGAAGCTATAAATAGAGTGACTAACAATTAATTAAGGAATCTTGTCAGAACACTGAGAAAAAGCAACGGAAAAAACAGGGTAGTCTTAGACAAACTAATATTACATTGCATTTATTTATATAAAAAAGCATTTTACCAACCACATAACACCATTGTAAAAGTTAAAAGCGAGTTTTTTGTTGAAACTGAACATAAAACTTTATTTTCTGTGTCAAGTCAGGATTAAGAACTTCAAAAAACACTGAAAATAATAGTTTTGTTCAATATTGCACATATTTATTCAAAACATCATTGTGCTAAGTAGCTTAGTTAAACGTGGTGTACGCGTGTTTTTTGTTAAACATGAACACTAAAACCTAATATTTTTAAGTTTTTAGGATAAATGTAAATTTAGAACATTTAAAGATATCCGAAATAATAGTTTTATTCCATAATTTTTTTGATTATACAGTTTTACATTATTTATTAAAATGTATATTTTTTTTAATTTAATAGTTTTCTGGTAAATTTAAGTGTGTTTTCTGAAAATAACCTCACGGTGGTGCCTTTTTTATACTACACTTAAAAGACAGAATTTTTTTTGTCTAGCTGTGTAATTAAAGAAAGATATAAAGGCGAAATGAAATATGTACAGACCAAAATAGTCCTGTAGGTTTTACCTTAAAAAGCCACTAATGTGTTGACAATCTAAACAACTGCCGTCTACTTTCATTCTTTTTAATTAACTAAGCAACACAAATTGACTTTTTAAGCCAAAATATACTGGTTTCACGGATCCAAGTAACAAAAGATGGACATATCTTTAGAATATTTTGTTCTCTCTTGAGAAAATTATGTTACAGTTATGTTATGTTCCTATTCCTACTTTTCTATGTCCTATTTTATCACATGTATATTGCATCAAGAAAATTCCATCTTCTACGGCAATGGCCCTTAAAAGTGTCGCTATTACGTTTCATATAATAGCGGCAGCGGCTGTACAGACACGTAAAGCTTCAGAAACTGCACTAACATGACGTGACAGTCATCTTTGAGAATGCCATCTAGCTTGAATTAGTTTATTCGATAAAATATATTCCCATAAAGTGACTTGGCATTTGCCACTACATTGTCTAAGGTATAGAAATGTATTATTTTAAAAATGTAGAGAAAAGGTAAAATGGACTTCCGTAGAAAGTGACAAAATAAGATCTTTTTTTATTAAAAAAACAACTTATTACCTATTTACAAAAGAACGTAAAATTAGCAAGAGACATTAGCGCTGTTGACACTCTAAACGATAAAGGTAAAAAACGTAAGCAATATGTAACTGATACTTAAAACGCAAAATTAGGCAAAATTTTGAAATCAGTGTAAGCAACATACGGTATTTTTTTTATTTACTTGCAGTTTCATTTGACTACAGGTCTAATATATAGTCATTTCTTCATGTTAAAGATAGATCTTGAAAGAGAGTACCTAACATACTTATGAATACTAATTATTTTGATATTAAATTTTACTGAATAAGATTCTTCTTCAGTGTAAGATTTATGCCACTCTCAAAATTTTGCTTAATTCGGTGTTTACGTCTTAAATTTTGTGTATTATGATGATATATCGGTTACATTTCTTGCGTTTCTTGTTTAGTACAAGAATTAGAAAGTTTTCTTTTACTAATTAGATTTTCTTGTATAAGCAGATACGTATCAACTCTTTAAGATTAATAGAATATAAGTAGTAGAGGTAACGCGCTTCTGGGACTGCGGATGGCCATTTTGTCAAGAATCGGTGTCAAGAATTGACCACTAGCCGAAGAAGTGCTGAAAATCCCTGAAAAATTTGCAAGAATATTTGAAAAATTGGTGAAGGCGCCGAAGAGTTGTCGTCAATGACGACACAGTCCAGTGGTTGTTGAACAGTGCCCTTTTGTCATATTTTCTTGAAGAATAGCTGAAAATGTGTAATCTATTTACCTGTATACCTGTATACCTGTTTACCTGTTTACCTGTGTCACCTTTTACCTGTAATTTACCTGTAATTTACCTGTAATAGTTGAAGAAGTGTTCAATGATGTAATTTGTCCAGTGGATGTAGCTCAGTGCCTTTTTGTCATTTTTGTTGACCTTGAGGACTTAGAATAAATCTTAAATGTTGTGTATTAAATTAAATAAGTTAAAAAAAGTCATGTCTGTAGTAGGATTTGAACCTACATAAGTTGGTTTCAATACTGCAAAACTTGGGGACTTATCCTACTTAGCCAAATAGGATTCGTAATAGAGAATGCAATTGTTGGGATGACATAAAAAAAGGATTGGTGAATAATATGTGAAAAGTCTGCAAAGTTGAAATTTGTACAAGAAGTAGTCGTCAATGACGTAAATTGTCCAGTGGATGTTGAATCAGTGCCTCTTTGGCAATATAAGTTGTCGAAAAGGTGTAAAAATTAGAGGTAAATAGGTGTAAGATAGGTGTAAATAGATGTGAATAGGTGTAAGTGTGTATGAGAAGAAGTCTGCAAGAAGTGTTGTCAATGACGTAAATTGTCCAGTGGCTGTTGAACAGTGCCTTTTTGGCAAAATAAGTTGTTGAAAATGTCTTCCGAATAGGTAGAATCGGTGTAAATAGGTGTAATATGAGATTCTGCAAGAAGTGATCGTCAATGACGTAACAAGTCCAGTAGATGTGCAAACAGGGTATCTTAACTTCATTAAAACTTTAATAAACTTTCATTTGAGGAGAAGTTGCATTAGTTTAGATGCTCATTGGTGTGGTCTTATCAGAGTAGGCGTAACTAGATAAGAAAGGTTGTATTTGGTTGGTTGAATGTGTAAAATTAGATAAGAATCTGTGTATTTGGATAGGTGAGCTGTGAAAATGGGTGTTGTCTATTGGAAAAGGCATGTATTTTGATAGGTTGTTGTGTAAAATTTGCTAATAAGAGTATAAATTTGATTGGTTGAAGGGTAAAAAAATGTGTGTTATCTATTCGAAATTGTGTCTGATAGGTTGAATTGTAAAGGCAAAGAAGTAAATGTATTAAAAATAGCAATGATACAATGTAAAATCTTGTAATTTGAGCGAAAACAGTAAATAACTGGCGCCGTAAAGTCGGTAAAAATGTCGAAGATAAGGCAAAATGTAAACAAAATGTATGAATAATGTGTGATTCATGGTACTTTTTGTAAGTAAAATTGAGTAAACAAGTGGCTCGTTAGGTCATCAAAGTAGATAAGAGAGGTCAAAAATAGTTGATAAGAGATGAGTGAATGTATGTGAGAATGTAAGAAATAGCAAAAAGTTGTATTAATAGGAAAATTCCATGCAAATAATTGAAAGAGCAAGAAATTTATTTGGCTGTGGGAAAGTTAAAGGCAAAAGTTGTTGTTTGTTCTCAAGTTATTATAGTGATATGAAATGAGCTTATTGTGAGCTCGTTGAAATGTTGTGAACTCGTTGGATTTTGCTATAATATGTTATATGAGATGAAAGCAAGTTAAATAAGTAATATTTGTCAAGAATCGTAAAATAAGTACGAAATGAGCTTAAATGAATCTCAAATGAGTTTTTGATTTGTAATAATAATAATAGTAAAATATTAAATGAGCCTAGCCTTTTTACCGTATAAGAGTAAAAGTTGTTGTTGTTTGTTTTTCACAAAGAGTTAGTTTTGTTGAGCTTAGTTTGGTCTCGTTGTATTGTAAATTTTAGTAAAATATATATGTAGAGAGAGAGATGATCCTAGCCTAGTCTGTACTCGTATTATGAGAGGAGAATAAAATACAAGTATGAGCAGATATTTAAGACAATATATTAATAAATTCTACAAATTGTTACTAAAATAAAGTAGATACAAGAAACTATAAAATAATTCATTCGAGTCATCTGTTACTAGTTTTGTAAAAGGTTTTGTTGAGCCTAATAAAAGTATAATTTGGTCTCGTTGTATTGTAAATCTTAGTAAAATATTTGTTAAAAATGAGCTGAGCCTTTGACTCGTTGTGTGGGAACGAGAGAGGAGAATAAAACATACAAGTATGAGAACACAGATTTAATAAATATATTAATACCAATGAACAAAAGAGCCTCGTCTAAAACAAAAGAGCCTCGTCTAATTTGTTTAAACAACTATTCTTCTATACCTTGGAGAAAATTATTCTACTTACTTAAATACTTAAAATATAAAATCTCTATAAAACAATAAAACTAACTAAAATCTTAAGATGTAACGAAATGATACAAAAACCTAAATTAAATGAGAGAGTTCAACAAATTTGATAAGAAAGATCAAATATTTATCGATAAGAGGATGTAAAATGTATTGGATAAAATATAAATTGCAATGTTATGTTTTACTAATAACTATATATTTGATTAGAAATATTAAATAAATGCGAGAGAGAGTTCAACAAAAACAGATAAGAAAGGTTAAAATTAGTTGATAAGAGGATGTAAAATGTATTGGATAAATTAATATTTTAGATTCTTACTTAAATACTTAAAAGTACAAAAATATACAATAAAACTAACTAAAATGTTAAGATGTAAATAATATGTTGCCTGGTACGAAATGATACCAACAAAAACCAGTTGTTAAGAGAGTTCAACAAAAACAGATAAGAAAGATCAAATTTTTGTCGATAAGAGGATGTAAAATGTATTGGATAAAGTACAAATTGCAATATTATATGCTTTACTAATAACTATTTGACTAAAAATTATGAATTGCTTAATAGTATGTATAAATGAGAGAGAGAGTTCAACAAAAACAGATAAGAAATGTTAAAATTAGTTGATAAAAAGTAGATTCGAAAGCATTAAAAATAATTGAAAGACCAATAAATTTAAACATGTAAAATATTTTGTTTCCAAGTTACTACTATCACTAATTAGAGTTGATATTTGTATAAAATCAAAATTTGTTTCCAAAAGAACAAAGATTTGCCTAATAATAAACTAAGAAATAGGTTGTTTAGTTGATAAAAAGTAGATTCGAAAGCATTAAAATAATTGAAAAACCAATAAATTTACGATATTTCGTTGTAGGTAAATGTAAACACGTAAAGGTTGTTTTGTTTTGTTTTAAAGTTACTATCACTACTTAGTAATTCTGATATTTGTATAAATCAAAATTTGTTTCCAAAAGAACAAAGATTTGACTAATAATAATAAACTAAGAAATAGGTTGTAAATATAATATCAATATTATTTGTCTACTAAAAAGCAAATTGGTTTAAATTATTGACTTACTTAAATACTTAAAAAATATAAAATCTCTATATAAAATTAACTAAAATCTTAATACAAAAATTATTATAATACATTAATCATCCTGGTGGGAACGTTTACGTATAGTGGAGGCTGCCATCTTCAGTTTAGCTGAATACGGGCCGCTCATTCCTGCTAATACATTAATTCTATTCGTATATCGAAGACATTTGCGACCCATATGAAGTAGTGTGTCCCTGAGCCATTCATATTCTTCCTTGTCAATGAACAGATTTTCATGTACTGGTCTAACCAATGCACAAGGCTTGTTTTTATAATAAGTTTGCATAATTAAAGGTTGTAGACAATTTTTACACTTTGATTTACTTAATTGAGTTAACATCAGGGACCAGCTCTTCAGTTGTACCATTTTAGTACTCCAACAAAATTTTAACGTTGCACCACTTCGTGAACATTTTAGTACTAGCTTATATGAACATTGAGAACTTGTCATCGTGTATGATTTGACAATTTTCTGTTTTTAAAATTTCCAAAGAGATTAAATCAGTTATATGTCACTATGTTGATAACTTGTAATTGATTCGACATAAGACATGTATGTGTTTATATAATAATAAATACAAATCATCCGATATGCATTTTTTAGAAACATATACTAATTATACACGTTTATCAGTATAAATTCAACAAAATAGTTTAATTTGGAAAATTACCACTTATCTAAATAATGATGTATGGAGTCGACTAGTCGCTATAGACAAAAATAACAAAAACTAATTTAAAGAGATAAATGTCGAAAACATGTTTATAATAACAAAGTGATTGGAAAATTTGCTATGACTTAATTAGCGCTATTACTTAAAAACAAAATATTTAGATGGCAATTTTATTTAACATTGTATTAAAATTTATTTTTTAAAACAGCTCGATAGATTTACAACTAGTTTAGATAATTGTTCAATTAACTTATTATTCTTATTATGATTGCAATAAATACTACATTGGATGCATTTGTTTGAATTCGACAACGCTGACAATTCTTCATTGACACGTCTTAGTACCATATTAACATGGAAACATTCACATGTATCGGGTCCTTCTCGAACTCCAGGATGTGACCATACACATGATACGTAATGTGTTTCTAAATTATTCGTAACTTGTTTGCGATCGATAAAAAGGTGTTAAATATTCTCGATAAGATATTAGTCGAATCCTTGTTTCACAAACAACATGCTAATTTCTTGACAAAATCATCAATTTTTCTACAAGTTTTATATACTAAATCATCTTGACTGAATAAATTCATTTTGCAAATAAGATGAAATCTTTGACAATTTAATGTGTTATACTGAGATTCTCCTATAATTCTTGAGGTTAAAAAAAGAACGATTGAGAAGGGATAGGTATATTTAAATGGATATGTTTGGTTAATAGTCAGTATTTGATAAACATAAAATCAAATAAACAATGAGTGAAGATCGTCAACAATTATATGTAGTAACAAAAAGAAATGGACTTTGGATTAATCGTAATGCTGTCGAATTAACACCTGGTAAATTGTTAAGTGGAGTCGGTTTATATCAAAATGGAGGATGTATAGCATGTGGTGTTCGTGATAACGATCTATTTTCAGGGGGACAACAAGGAATGCATTCGAAATGTCAGGATATCTGGAAGACTGGTACACATGATCTTATAGATAAACATGTACAATCAATAATTCCAAGACCGATTGGGGAACGAGAATACCAACAACGACAAAGAGAACAAAGAGGCAACCATTAGAAACTCCTTGTTAATTCTTATTACCTTTTATTTTTAAGTAATAAATATATGTATATTTGTCTTAATAAAGTCCTTATATCCTTAAATATTTAATGTTTTGTTTTTCTAGTATAAAGTTCTTATGTTCTTAATACTTTTAGTATTTTAAATAGGAAATAATAAAACACACATGTTTGAAATTGAAAATATTTATTAAACTCGCTCTTTCAATAATTTTTCTACAAATTATTCAGTTAACATTTTTGGAAAAATTCCTTAAAAAAATTTATTAAACACACATATGATGTTGATATTATGGGATGAATATCGAAAGCCATGTCAATAGTGTCATACAATTTGTAGTACTACATTGAACTTTAGCATTGTATATTAGATTATGATCTAAACAGGAAGGTTTTGTAGGATTAAATGTTGGCATGTTCCATACATTTAAAGTATCTATATCAATCATCTTGAAATTGGGATTAGTATGCAAATTAGTAGTAGAAGCAGCAATGTTGTCTTGAACGAATCGAAAAACATGTTTTCCTTTTACATACAATACATCAATATTGTCCAGTACTTTATCTAAAATTTCTCCAACTTGCTTGTAATCTACATAGCCGGAAGAATATCGTAAACCAAGTTCCTTTTTCAGTCTTACAAACAGCTCTTTTATTGAGTCGAGATAATTGAGCAAAGGGTATTTTGGGTTTCAATACATAATGACTTGTCTGTAAACCATTTGATATCGTAATTTCTTTAGCATGGAATTCTTCCACATACACATCATAATTATCATCATCGGCAGCAAATAAAAAGTTAAATCCCTGAATATCGAGAACAGCCAACTTCATCGTGTCACAGTTACTTTACAACTAAGAAAACTTTTACACAGCAAACATATATAATATGACCTCTCCACAAAAATTGATTACCTGATTTCAATATTAATCTTATTTTTGTATTTAGGTCTCTAGAAAAGTTTCAATTATTAAAACAAAAGTTTTTATACGAGAGAAATATATATTTTCTTCTTAAAGGTATTTTATAAAATATCTAACATCTAAACTATAATAATATCTATTTTCTTCTTAAAGGTATTTATAAAATATCTAACATCTAAACTATAATATCTGATATCCTAATTTAATTATATCCTCCCAACTTAAATATTCGTCATCATCATCATCATCATCATCATCATCCACATCCATTTCACTCTCTGTTTGTTCAATCATCTGTTCATCCTCTTCCATTTTCTCCTTTAACCATTTTTCCTTTAATTTACTAAGTGGGATTTCATCATCGTTGTCATCATCATCATCATCATTTTCATCAACTTGAACTTTTTGTTGTAGTAATTTTTCTCTTAATAAATTTAAGGGTAAATGTTCTTCCTCTTCTTCGACAATTTCCATTTGACTTAATTCCAGTAGTCTTAGTAACTCTATATTTCTTTTAATAACGTTGTTGGCATTTATTTCTTCTTCATTAAAAAGCGACATTATTAAGTATTGGAGCAAGTAACTATTAGACGAATGAATTTTGTATTGATTTTAATACCTTTCTATACACCTATTATATAGGGGATTTAATCACATCATACATAGTCGTCATGAGAATCAATTAGTCTATTAAAAATAAGCAAATATGTTGTCTGATAAGGTTTTTAAGTAAACAAGATATCATTAATTTATTGCTCTAGTCACATAAATTTTCCAAATATCAAATGACGTGATTTATTTTTTTCCTGTATTTACTATATAAGCATTAAAATTTCTTACTCAGAGTCAAATTTATTTGTTGTGTAGTGAAACAAATAGTTGCTTTTAACAATGTTGATAATTTTTGAATCTGAAGACATTAAAGTGTTACCTATCAAAACGTTATATATATTAATAAAAAACTTATTCGTGTGAGTATTGTTTCATATAATTTACTACTTATATATTTAGATTTGATTTTAATGATTGACTTAATTAATATATAGATTATTATATCTTTTATTTCTTTCACAGACGTGGTGTGCATAAAATTGAAATTGTAAATAATACTAATCAAATAAATGTATTCTTGGACGGGGATGAAACTCCAACTACCAAATTGGAAGAAATTACCTGGATATTACCGATAAGGTATCTACACGTAGAGGCCGAGAGTGCAGAGGATGAAAAGACATTTTTGGATGCGATTCAAAAGTATCCAGGGATAAAATCCTATATATTAAGTAATAAATATACCTTATAGTTTGTAAACGTAAAAGTTTTTCAAGTTACTAATAAACTGTAAAACATTTACCTTTGTTTTATTTACGAATAATAGTTAGATATAAGATACATGAAAGTATTTAGTTATTCATTTTAATATTGGTTTCAACTGAAAATGACTTGGGTAGTAGGAGTAAAATAAAATAATTTTAAAATTTGTCTTGATTCGTTATATCAAAAAGGTTTAAATGAAATAATTTTAATAATAATAAAGTTTAATAGAAAACGAGCTAGAAATCGATAAAGAATGAATTCCTCAACAAGTTGTCCTTCATGTCAAAGTAAAATAACATATTTGGGTCATAAATCTTATAATCAGAATACTTATTGTGCCAATTGTACTCGGTATTAATCAGGCTTCATGGCAAACTGTACGTAGTCTAGGCTATATACCAAAAGATACTTTGGAAAGACAAACTGTATTGGAAAATGAAACCAAGAATGTAAGAGACCGAAATGAATCATCATAAAATGTGATAGATGTGTTTTATTTATTTGTACTATTTAGTAAACTTAATAAAAAACATGTTATTACTTAAACATATCGTCTATTTTATAACTGAATACAATTTTACAAGTATTAACTCATACTATGTGATTTCCTGAGATTATTCTTCGATAAGATACCAAATAGTCGTTCGTTCGCATTTATAACAATAATCTCGTAATCTGAGTCGAGGTCGAAGTTGTCGAACAGAATTATTACGTCTAATGATTAAATTTACTTGAGCTATATGTGGTTGAAAAGGTATACTTTTCGATTCTCTCCAACAACCACTACATAAATAAGTAAAGTTCATGGTAGCAGCAATTGTTATTTCTAAGACTATTTCCAAGATACTGATTTGTTATTCCTCCAAAAGATACCACATAGTTATACGAGCACACTGATTACAATAAATCCGTATTCGAGTTCGAGTTCTTTGATGATTTGCATATGGAACTCTGTGTGTTTTTCTCCAACAACTACTACATAAATAAGTAAAAAATTCCATGCAGATATACAATGATAAATTATATTACTATGCAATGAGTAGTTCAAATGCACCAATGCTCAACTATTAAATTTTAACTTTCTCCTTCTCGCAATTTTCTATTTTGTCTTCTACACGTCGACAGTCGAATAATATATTTGTCTTTCGAGTCCAAAAGTACTTCTTCTCGTTCTAAGCAGTCTTTTAGATTTACGAAAATTTTCGTTTCTTCTTTCCTCTGTTGTTTTAAATCCTTTTGACATTTGGACAAATCGTTATCTAACTGATAGATTTCACGAGTCAGATCGGTCAAATTACTTTTAAAATTTTCAATTTCCTCCTTTAAATCGGCAATTACGACATATGCTACTTTGTATTTTTCTTGACAAATTTGCAATGTTTCCGTTAGATTGGTTCTCAATAAATACAAATCCGATTCCAATTTGATATTTTCCTTGAGCAGTGCAATATGTTTCGTATAATTTAACGACATTGTTAAATTCGCAGCCAGGTATTCGTATTCTAGAATTTTTCCCATACAAATATCATTAACAGCTTGTTCATTATTATCGTATAAATCCATATAATTGTCCAGTGACTTAATACATTCCTGATACAAATTTAAACTGGTATTATAAAGTGAATGATAATCCTCTAATAAATATTCATAATTTTGATTACAAGTATTATTGACATCAGCATCGTAGTTGTTTGTACTTTGACCAACGACAATAACGAGAACAAGCAATAGACAGGTAGATAACATTAGTGTGGTCAATATGAGCGAATGATAAATGAATCAAAAACTTATTTAGCATCTGTTTTTATAGAGATCGTGTTCTCCTCCCGAGAACCTCTTAAAGTCTCTAAAAAATATGGAAAATGTAAAATTTAACTGTTTAAAATGTGGATGTACAGTTAACAAAAATATAAATAGTTACTATCGAGATCGAGTTAGAATACGTAAATATTGTACATATTGTTTAATTAATTTTGTATATAGGAAAAATAGTCTAATTTCCATGCTTCTATCAATTATAAATAGTAGGGAGAGATAACTTGTATAAAACATTTCATTAATACACATATCATATCATTCATTCAAAATGCCAGTTATTGTACGAGTAAAATGTCCACAATGTAAAGGTGAAAGTGAAATACGAAATCAAAAATGTTTGTCGTGTGTGGTCAAAGATCGAATCAAACAGAACGATGGAGCAAAGAACGTACCTGCTTACCTTCTTTCCTTTGGCAAAGAAGAACGAGGAATCGAGAGAGAGGCTGCTGCAAGACAAGGAAACAGATAGCATCCATTTCCTGTTAATTATATATATAAAAACATACATCAAATACAATCATATTATTTGTATACTTGCTATTGACACATACATTCTAAAATAATGGCTTGTCTAA
This sequence comes from Pachyrhynchus sulphureomaculatus, assembly GCA_019049505.1. Taxonomy (NCBI): domain Eukaryota; kingdom Metazoa; phylum Arthropoda; class Insecta; order Coleoptera; family Curculionidae; genus Pachyrhynchus; species Pachyrhynchus sulphureomaculatus. The sequence continues at coordinate 71,393,292 of CM032456.1, forward strand.
GAGCTTGGTGGAATGAAATATCCAATTTTCCCCGATTTACCTGCGAAATTTATCATTTATTTTCAAGATTTTGTCAATTGGAACATCATATCACAAAAACAACATTTAGACGAAGATCTAATACGAACTTGTATCAATAAAGTCAATTGGCAACTTATCTCCCAATATCAGCAATTAAACGAACGATTTATGGAGGAATTTGCCGGAATGTTGGATTGGAATGTCATCAGTATCCATCAAAACTTGACTGAAGATTTTATCCGTCGACATAGAGAACGAGTTAATTGGAAATTTATTCAAAAATTTCAACGAGGAATCAGTCCCACCTTTTTACAAGAAATGAAACCCTACATTGATCAACTTGAAAATTGTTATTGTTAAATCATTATAGTTTTCTCTTTTATACTTAATAAAACCTTTTTCAGTACAAATTGTTTTTTGTTATTTTTAACTACATACTGCTAATACTTTTTATCATTGCATAAAACACGAGTTATATTAATTATATTGTACATTCAATGTATTTGAATTTATTCCTTATCTGGTAAATTTTAACCTTCTTATCTGTTTTGAACTCTCTTTTATGTTATAAAAAGATTGAATTGGTAAATACAAGCAATTGTCTGCGTTTTCCTCTCTCACAACATATATTTTTGTTTTGTGTGTGTGTGTGTGTGTAATTACTTAAACAGGTGAGTTTAACAGGTTTTATATTTATACATCATATCTAATTTGAATTGTTGTTGTTTGCAGTATGTCCTCTTTAAACGTTGAATCTACCATGCCTACAACATCTTCATCTAATCTAATCATTGATATGGATACAACAATTCCTACTACTACTACTACTACTACTACTACTACTACTACTCCCTAAGGAAAAATTTCCACTTGCTAAAAATATATTTTTGGATGGTCTTACACATATGGGACTACTCAAATTTCTCAAGAGATTTGAAAACGTACACCTCTATAATGATGTTAAACATGAAAATAGTAGGGAATCATTAAAGACTTTTAGACAAAACCTGCACACATTAACAATTGTGAATAAAATGCAACAACAACAAAATTATAGACTATTTGAACGTTCACCACTATCTCAATTGTATTTTTCATTAATATTTGACTCGATTGAAAATTTTGATGAAAAGAATATCATTGACTGTTTAAAGGAAATTCCAACAGAAATATTTGAACAATTTCCATCGGTAATTGTTATCCCTAATAAGTACAATCTTAAAGACATTATTTGGAAAAGTATGCAAATACAAGAGATAGATTTAATTTCAGCCGTAAAATATGTAAAGACTCAATTTAAATTTTTCACCTTATTATCCAAATACAACCTTTTCAACCAATATGTCTTTTTACCTCATTATCCACAAATGTATGATAAAACTTACTTTTCCGACTTGTATGTACGTATAGAAAGAGCAATTCAAATAATTAATGACGACGATGACGACAACTCGAAAATAATTATTCCGGGAAATAATTCTTGTTGGAAAGCATACAAATCAGATGCAGGTTTCGATCTTTGTATTAAACACGATACATTTTGTCCCGCAGGGAAAGCTACAAAGATTGAACTGATTGAAAAAGTAAATATTCCTATAGGATTCTATGGACAAATTATTGCGAGATCCTCCTCTACAAATTCTATAGGAACTATACGAACAGGTATCGTAGATGCAACCTATAACGGACCTCTAATTATTTATTTTATATCGGATGAAAATATCTTATTGGAAAAGTATCGAAAAATTGCTCAATTACTTATATGTCCTTTGGTAAATGCATCGATCGAAAGAAATATTACGACTCTAAAGAGAAGTCTTATCAGAAAATCAAACAATTTTGGTTCTTCGGGAAAATATAAGATTCCCGCTGCTCAATTTTTGGGTGCACGACAATATTGTGCACAACCGCAAACAGATATTGACATTGCGGAATTTAATCAATGTTTTAAAAATTTAGTCTATTCAGATTCTTCCGATTCTGAATAATTTTACGTTTGTTGTTGTACCTCTAAGAGTCTTTTTTACCTATTATATTACAAACTGTATTAGATTTATCTATTATTAGTTTTTTTAATCTATTAGTATATAAAGTTTAACCTAGGAATAATTTGGTTATAAAATAAAACAATATTTATAAGGTATTTTGGATTTTATTAAAGACTACATCTTTTTCATACAAAAAACTTTTTTAACAGGAAGTCTCGCAATTTCATCCCATACTTTTTGTGTCGGTTCCTTCTCCAAACGCACATGAATACGTCTCCTTTGCCTTTTTATTTCCAACAAAATATCTCTGAAAAATAAATATATTGCTAGTAAGATGATTTAGGAATTTTACTATTCATACTCACTTGAATAACTCTTGGAGTAATATCATATTTGTCGATAAGGCATTCAAATCTTCAGATTCAAATATTAAAATCATATTTTTGCTTTCAAACTAACTAGAATCTTTACACACAACAAACAAAAGGTTCTTTTTCTCGAAAAACTGCTACTTTGATCAGACTTTCCTCTTCTGCTTTTTGCGTTATAATGTGTTAATATGAAAATTGAAAATGGTATAATTTTCTCTCTTGAACAATTCTTGAGAATCAATATCAACTTGCCTTTCTTCTTCTTCTCTATTTGTACTTGACTTGTGTGTTTATATATTAAATACAGGATATTAATCATATGATAATCATTTGATATTTTTTTAGAAACTTATATTTATCTATTATTAGTTTTTTAAGATTTATCTATTAGTATATATTCATAAGTTTAAGCTCTAGTAATTTGTTAATTTGATTATAAAATAAAGCAATATTTGTAAGATATTTGTATTTTATTAACAGACTACCTAAGAATTACATCGTAAAAAAACAATTTTCACAGGTAACTTGTCAAATTCCTCCCATTCTTCTCGTGTCGGTTCCTCCTCCAAACACAAATGAATCGTGTTCTGTCCTCTTCTTATTTCAAACAAAATATCTCTGAAAATCAATAATAATAATATGTTAGACAAGAAACAAGTAAAAGTTTAGAAAGGTGAATTTTACGCTTCATACTTACTTGAAGAACTCTTTTAATAACACATACAACATGTCTAATGACGTCTCCTCATCTATTATGTCGACTGCGACAAAGATCATTTTGTTCAAACTAACTAGAAACGAATCTTTACACAACAAACAAAAATTGTAATTGAATCGGTATAAGATGGGTGTTTATATATTAAATACAGGATATTAATCATCCGATATGCATTTTTTAGAAATATATACTGATTATACACGTTTATCAGTATAAATGCAATTTAATTTGGAATATTACCACTTGCATCATGCAAACTTTCCATTTGTTATTAAAAACATGTTTTTCGATATTTATCTCGTATCATTATATTTTTATAGACTAATTGACTTATTTTTGTTTTTACATAAATCAAAACTAATTAAGTAAGACAACAATTGACTTGTTTTTGCAATAAAGCAAAAACTAATTAAGCAAAACAAATCTATAAGTTTAAAATATAAAATAGAACGAATTATTTATTAATATAGTCATCAGTTTAAAACGTTTAACTTGAACAAAAAATATTATTATTCAGTTAGTCAGTCATTCGATATCAATATGATTGAATCAGATGTGTTTATTGACATTCAAGGATATAATTGTTCTTTTGGATATGTAATCAAAGAGTTGGCAATTTATGATGGACATCGTTGTGCAAATTATTTATTTAAACCACCATTCTCGAGAACTATGATATCTAATGCTAAAGATCAAAAATTGATTGATTGGTCAGACAAATATCACGGACGCGGCCCGTATTCAGCTAAACTGAAGATGGCAGCCTCCACTATACGTAAACGTTCCCACCAGGATGATTAATGTATTATAATAATTTTTGTATTAAGATTTTAGTTAATTTTATATAGAGATTTTATATTTTTTAAGTATTTAAGTAAGTCAATAATTTAAACCAATTTGCTTTTTAGTAGACAAATAATATTGATATTATATTTACAACCTATTTCTTAGTTTATTATTATTAGTCAAATCTTTGTTCTTTTGGAAACAAATTTTGATTTATACAAATATCAGAATTACTAAGTAGTGATAGTAACTTTAAAACAAACAAAACAACCTTTACGTGTTTACATTTACCTACAACGAAATATCGTAAATTTATTGGTTTTTCAATTATTTTAATGCTTTCGAATCTACTTTTTATCAACTAAACAACCTATTTCTTAGTTTATTATTAGGCAAATCTTTGTTCTTTTGGAAACAAATTTTGATTTATACAAATATCAACTCTAATTAGTGATAGTAGTAACTTGGAAACAAAATATTTTACATGTTTAAATTTATTGGTCTTTCAATTATTTTTAATGCTTTCGAATCTACTTTTTATCAACTAATTTTAACATTTCTTATCTGTTTTTGTTGAACTCTCTCTCATTTATACATACTATTAAGCAATTCATAATTTTTAGTCAAATAGTTATTAGTAAAGCATATAATATTGCAATTTGTACTTTATCCAATACATTTTACATCCTCTTATCGACAAAAATTTGATCTTTCTTATCTGTTTTTGTTGAACTCTCTTAACAACTGGTTTTTGTTGGTATCATTTCGTACCAGGCAACATATTATTTACATCTTAACATTTTAGTTAGTTTTATTGTATATTTTTGTACTTTTAAGTATTTAAGTAAGAATCTAAAATATTAATTTATCCAATACATTTTACATCCTCTTATCAACTAATTTTAACCTTTCTTATCTGTTTTTGTTGAACTCTCTCTCGCATTTATTTAATATTTCTAATCAAATATATAGTTATTAGTAAAACATAACATTGCAATTTATATTTTATCCAATACATTTTACATCCTCTTATCGATAAATATTTGATCTTTCTTATCAAATTTGTTGAACTCTCTCATTTAATTTAGGTTTTTGTATCATTTCGTTACATCTTAAGATTTTAGTTAGTTTTATTGTTTTATAGAGATTTTATATTTTAAGTATTTAAGTAAGTAGAATAATTTTCTCCAAGGTATAGAAGAATAGTTGTTTAAACAAATTAGACGAGGCTCTTTTGTTTTAGACGAGGCTCTTTTGTTCATTGGTATTAATATATTTATTAAATCTGTGTTCTCATACTTGTATGTTTTATTCTCCTCTCTCGTTCCCACACAACGAGTCAAAGGCTCAGCTCATTTTTAACAAATATTTTACTAAGATTTACAATACAACGAGACCAAATTATACTTTTATTAGGCTCAACAAAACCTTTTACAAAACTAGTAACAGATGACTCGAATGAATTATTTTATAGTTTCTTGTATCTACTTTATTTTAGTAACAATTTGTAGAATTTATTAATATATTGTCTTAAATATCTGCTCATACTTGTATTTTATTCTCCTCTCATAATACGAGTACAGACTAGGCTAGGATCATCTCTCTCTCTACATATATATTTTACTAAAATTTACAATACAACGAGACCAAACTAAGCTCAACAAAACTAACTCTTTGTGAAAAACAAACAACAACAACTTTTACTCTTATACGGTAAAAGGCTAGGCTCATTTAATATTTTACTATTATTATTATTACAAATCAAAAACTCATTTGAGATTCATTTAAGCTCATTTCGTACTTATTTTACGATTCTTGACAAATATTACTTATTTAACTTGCTTTCATCTCATATAACATATTATAGCAAAATCCAACGAGTTCACAACATTTCAACGAGCTCACAATAAGCTCATTTCATATCACTATAATAACTTGAGAACAAACAACAACTTTTGCCTTTAACTTTCCCACAGCCAAATAAATTTCTTGCTCTTTCAATTATTTGCATGGAATTTTCCTATTAATACAACTTTTTGCTATTTCTTACATTCTCACATACATTCACTCATCTCTTATCAACTATTTTTGACCTCTCTTATCTACTTTGATGACCTAACGAGCCACTTGTTTACTCAATTTTACTTACAAAAAGTACCATGAATCACACATTATTCATACATTTTGTTTACATTTTGCCTTATCTTCGACATTTTTACCGACTTTACGGCGCCAGTTATTTACTGTTTTCGCTCAAATTACAAGATTTTACATTGTATCATTGCTATTTTTAATACATTTACTTCTTTGCCTTTACAATTCAACCTATCAGACACAATTTCGAATAGATAACACACATTTTTTACCCTTCAACCAATCAAATTTATACTCTTATTAGCAAATTTTACACAACAACCTATCAAATACATGCCTTTTCCAATAGACAACACCCATTTTCACAGCTCACCTATCCAAATACACAGATTCTTATCTAATTTTACACATTCAACCAACCAAATACAACCTTTCTTATCTAGTTACGCCTACTCTGATAAGACCACACCAATGAGCATCTAAACTAATGCAACTTCTCCTCAAATGAAAGTTTATTAAAGTTTTAATGAAGTTAAGATACCCTGTTTGCACATCTACTGGACTTGTTACGTCATTGACGATCACTTCTTGCAGAATCTCATATTACACCTATTTACACCGATTCTACCTATTCGGAAGACATTTTCAACAACTTATTTTGCCAAAAAGGCACTGTTCAACAGCCACTGGACAATTTACGTCATTGACAACACTTCTTGCAGACTTCTTCTCATACACACTTACACCTATTCACATCTATTTACACCTATCTTACACCTATTTACCTCTAATTTTACACCTTTTCGACAACTTATATTGCCAAAGAGGCACTGATTCAACATCCACTGGACAATTTACGTCATTGACGACTACTTCTTGTACAAATTTCAACTTTGCAGACTTTTCACATATTATTCACCAATCCTTTTTTATGTCATCCCAACAATTGCATTCTCTATTACGAATCCTATTTGGCTAAGTAGGATAAGTCCCCAAGTTTTGCAGTATTGAAACCAACTTATGTAGGTTCAAATCCTACTACAGACATGACTTTTTTTAACTTATTTAATTTAATACACAACATTTAAGATTTATTCTAAGTCCTCAAGGTCAACAAAAGTGACAAAAAGGCACTGAGCTACATCCACTGGACGAGTGACGTCAAAACTTCTTCAACTATTACAGGTAAATTACAGGTAAATTACAGGTAAATTACAGGTAAACAGGTGACACAGGTATACAGGTAATTAGGTGACAACAGGTACAGGTAAACAGGTAAATAGAATACAAGTAAACACTTCTTCAAGGTCAAATGTGCCAATAGGGCACTGATCAACAACCACTGGACTTGTGACGTCATTGACGTCACCTCTTCGGATTTTTCAGGTAGAAAGGTCAAAGGTCAACGAAAACGTAACTAAGCACACTTATGCGGACGAAGAAACACCTGCCTGAAACAACTTCCAGAAGACATGACCCAAATGACTTTCAGCTCCTGAATTCACTTCTTCGGATAGTGGTCAAGGTCGGGTTAAAAAGTGGCCATCGAGGTGTCCCAGAAGCGCGTTACCTCTACTACTACTATATTATTTATACTTTACTTCTTTTAAAGTTTGGTTCAGTTTTTTTTTTTAAATTTTCGTTTTATTTCTTTCTTTTCAGTTTAGAATGGTGTGTATATTGTGATCATTTTTAGACGCCCGGCCCCAAAAATTGTCGGATATTATTTTTTTTTTAAATGTATAATAGTAAAGTGCATGTCAAGAAATATACTGACGTATTTGACAATTGGTAGTGTAAACAACGCTGGGTACCGCGACGCCACCCAACTTTTTTTTACATCTACGTACCTTTTATAAAACGGCGCTGGAAAGCCCTAATTTTTTTCAACATTTTTTTCTTAAACTGTTTTTTTCAAATTTGTTTTGCGAAAAAGTTATGCAGAAAAAACCCTCTAAAATATTATTTTTTGGTCATCGCGGTTGCCATGGATCATATGCCACGTTTGGCAGTTTTCAAACAATTTTTCTATTAGGCAGCTGTCATACTTTGAGTGCTCTTGTTTGCACATTTATCCAATTCAACAGAGTTAAACTAAATAAACAGTGTGTTGATAGCTTCTGGTTGAAGTGGTTTCTCACTCTGAAAAAGTAGATATGATTCCTATTTATGGAGAAGTAAGAAGAAATTCTCGGAAAGCCGTTAAACTGTATTGAGAACGTTACCCGACAGGTATATTCCGGATCTCACTATGTTTTGTCGATTAGAATAAAATTTAAAGAGCAATATGGATGCACTTTCTGGGCAGAAAAGTATTTCTAAACGAAAAACTGTTCTAACAGATGAAAAAGTAGCCGAAATTATGTAATATTTTCAAAACCATCCATATAATTCAATCAGACAAGCAAGCAGGCAATTGAATATATCTTATGGGGCTATTCAGAAATCTCTTAAAGCTAACAATACCATGACTATAAAATGCATAATCTTCAGTTATTAACACAATTTGATTCGGAACGACGACTGAGATTTGTAGCAGAAGTGATGATTAAATATGTCTAAATCATATGTTAAGGACATATGAAAGTCATTTTGTCAGCAACGGCAAACTTAACAGAAAAAAATAGTATTACTGGGCTGACGAAAATCTATACAACATTAAACAAATTCAGAATCGAGGCCATTATGGCGTCAATGTATGATGTGGGTTAATTGACATTTGGTTGGACCATACTTTTTTGAGGGAACTTCAGCTGGAAATAGATACCTTAATTTCTTGATTAATATTCTACAAATTTTATTAGAAATTGTTTTCATTATTTTAAGAAGGCATGTGTAGTATTAACATGTCGGAGCACCACCTCATACAACTGCTGCTGCTAGAGACTATTTGAATGAACAGTTTCAACGAAGATGAATAGAAGTTCGCAGCCCAGTTATTCAATGGGCACCTGAGTCACCAGATCTCCCGCCATTAGATTTTTTCTTGTCGGAAACTCTTAAAGATATTGTATACAAAACTGCGATAAATAATATTGATCACTTACAGGCAAAAATATCAGATGCGTGCAATAGTATATCTGGAGAAATTATATACAAAGCCACTCATCAAGCGTGAATGAAAAGAATATAAAAATGCATGATAGGAGAAGGAAGAGATATAGAAAATTTCATTTCGTGTTTTTTTTTATTTTTTAAGTTTCAAACATTTAATTTTATAAATATATAAGTTATGTAATGATAAAAGTTATGTATTTTTTTTTGTGGTTTTTTATTGTTCAAAGATATTTTATTAAAGGAAAAACCTCAACGGCATAGTGACTAATATTACTATAATTACTGTCAGATTAAAGTGTGATAGCCACCTACTAGATAAATTGTTTGAAAACCGCCAAACGTGGCATATGACCCATGGCAACCACGATGATCAAAAAATAATATTTTAGGGGGTTTTTGCTGCATAACTTTTTTGTAGAAAAAGACAGTTTAAGGAAAAAATGTTGAAAAAAATTAGCCGTTTAGCCGAAAAAAAAAGCCGTTTTACAAAAGATATGTCGATAGAAAAAAAAAGTTGTTTGGCCTCTCGGCGCCCAGCGTCGTTTTCACCACCAAATATCAAATACGTCAGTATACTTCTTGACATGCATTATATCATTCTACATTTTAAAAAAAAATTAAAATAATATCCAATAATTTTTCATAAATCGGGACTGGGGGTCTAAAAAGGATCACTCACTTATATATATTTTATTTTCGTTAAGTACAAGGGTAAGTTTGCTGAAAATAGGAAGGTCTGTGAAAGGGATTACTGCCAAAAAAAAAAAAGAAATACACTAGAAAGAGGAAGAGAAAATAAGTTTTATATGCAGCTCGAAAAATAGCATTTACCACCTGCAGAATATATTGTTCAGTAGATTATTGTCAGAATTCGTTTAATTACTATCTAGAAGTTTTGTAGGTATTTAAGGACGAACCTACCTTTCGTTTGGAAGCGTATATGGACTAATATATGTATGTAACATATCTTCTTTTTTTAAAATCGGTTAAAAAGGTATATTAAAATACATAAAAACAGACCTTTACATAAAAATTTATTTTTACTGAAAAAAATTTAAAAAAAACTAGATTTAAATGGTAAAGTTAAATATATCTATATATTCTTATAACTGTCCATAATGGTAATCAATATTTATATTATAACATCTCTGAAATCAGTTGATAATCTATGTAAGCTCCTGCGAGGTGCCAGCTCACCCAACACTATTATTTTCCAACCGTTGACAAAGAAATTTAAATGTTTAGTCTTGCTTGTGCTATTTGAAATCAATCTGTTTCAATATTTACATGCACATCTTTACATCTTAAAGATAAGTTTTTAACTTCCTACTTGTTTTTGTTTTAATTTGATATTCTTAATGTAGTTATTTCTCCATGCAAATGGTTGAACTATGTTTTAAAATATTTTAAAAATTATTTATCGGATTAAGGTTAGTTGTACAAATACAACGAAAATCAGTGCGGGGAAGGAAATGAAGATGGCTGGTCCAATTTGATTCCACGATTTCACACACCCCAAATTAGTAGTAATTGTACAATTACATTTTTTGTGATCTTAAATATATATATATATATATATATATATATATATATATATATATATATATATATATATTTTTTTTTTTTTTTTAGTAAGAGCGCCAAAAATCGAAAACGATTGTCTTACGACTAGCAGTGCGAGTCTCGTAAAACGCCATATTTGTCTTGTGCTGTCGACACGAAGTGAAACGTTTTAAACGAGTAAACAATGAACATCAAATTTTTGGTGAAACTTAATAATAGGAGGCAAAAAATTCTTGAAATGGTGGTGATGTGTAAGGATTCTTTTGTAAAGCATATAGCTGTCTATAAATAAGGTACTGGTTTCTGAAATGGACGAAGAACGTGGATGACGAAACGAATTAACTTAAACTTGTATTATATTGATAGTGATTGATGTATTGATGAAAATATTCAAAGTATTCACGATTTGATCCTGCCAGATCATCGCAGTAATACTTGAATAAATGCTGCTAAGCTGGAAAAAAAAGCAAAAGTTGTGTAAATAATTGCAAAAGAACATGTAAACATGCGGAAGCTGTTTACAAAATTCGTTTCTAAATTTTTGACTTAGGAGTTGAAACAATGACGTGTAGTTCATTACCAAGACTGGATTAAGGATGAAGGGGGTTCAAATTTCTTACAAAAGATGATAATTAAAGATGCATTTTGAAGTTACGAGTATTATCTAACGAGGTAAAAGTGTGAAGATTAAAAACAGATTGGTTAGCCTCGCAGCAAAAAGCGCATTAAAGTCTTCGGAAAATGAATGTTCGATAATATTTATTGTCTTTTTTGCATTTAAAAAAATTTGGTTAACCTTAAATATGTACCACAACGTCACTCATTTTATGTGTATATTCTAAAAAACCTATATGTGATCTGTAGGACCTAAAGAATGGACTGTATTAGGGCAATATGCCTTCACCCTCTGCGTTAGTTATGGACAAGTTTTTTCGTTAAAATAAGAGGACCACCCTGCTTGTTTGCCTGACTTAGCCTTTTTGACTGTTGTTTGTCCCCTCAAGTAAAAACGATTATGAGAGGTAAATATTTTTGGATAAGGAAGAAACATCAAACATTCAACTCCCAAACTTCTGAATTATCTAACATCAAATGAGATATAACATTGTTTTCACCAATGTATAATTGGTTGGGCCGAGTTATGTTTTACTACAAGATTGTTTTAAATACTTAAGCTTGTACACAATGGAAAAAAAATGAGCATATTATTGCTTTTAATTAAATAATTCGTTTTTTGGATTAAACGAATAGTTAGTAGTAGTAGTAGTTACAAAGGCCGTTCGAAAACTTGGTGCCAAAATAAAAAACAGCAAATCTTATCCAAACCTTTTTATTTATTTTCCAACATAGTCGTCTTGGCAGGTTGTGCACCTGGTCAATCACGTCTCCAATTTCTTTGCGCCAGCCGTCCCGATACTATTCTTTGCTGAGATCTGCTATGGTTTTCTTGTTCGACGAAAATTGTTTGCCTTCCAGCTATTTAGGCCCCAGTCTGGCGAACATGAAGGAGATGAAGAAGTTCGTACCCCAATTTCAACAATTTTGCAGTTGCCAAAGTAAGAATGTTTGCTGGCGTGTTGTCATGTTGAAAGAGCAGTTTTTCCTTGCATGTGGGGAAATTTCTTCTTTATTTTTACATCTAAACAATCAGGTGGAAACGCTAAATAACATTTTCCAAAATATCTACAATGTTTAATCTGACCTGACAAAGTAAATATTTTTCTACATTTAATTTAACGACTTTCCAACCTTTTAATACTCTCATTCTAATAAGATTTATCCATCTCGGCAAAATAAACATTCGTATCAGCTTTAACTTCATAATTCGAAATAAATCTTCGTCCAGCTATCCATTTTTTAGGTTTGGAAACAAGAAGTAATCACAGGAAGCCAAATCTGGCGAATACGGTGGATCTGGAAGCATTTCAAAACGAAGGTTATGCAGTTTTGCAGCTACAATCCGAGACATGTGTAAAGGCGCATTGTCGTGATAAAAAAGCACTTTCTACTTTGCGAGATGTGAACGTTTCGCTTGAATAGCACCCTTCAATTGGTCCAGTAGTCAAACAAAATACTCCTCGGTGATGGTTCTACCTATCTCTAGGTGGTTTATGAGCACAACACCATGATAATCCCAAAAAACCTAAGCCATGACTGTTCCTACAGATGGAACCATTTTTGCATTCTTTGGCGTACTTTCACCTTCTCCTATCACCTGTTTCGATTGCTCCTTCATCTCTGGCGTGTAATGATGAATCCATGTTTCATCTACTGGTATAAAACGTCAAAAAATTCACTGGAATTATGATTAAACAAGTCTAAATGCTCTTGAGAAATCTTCATTTGAATGCGTTTTTGGTCGATTGATAACATCTAGGAAAAAAACTATCTCATGTCCAACACGTCGTTTAAAATATGGAAGATATGGCCTATCGGGATGTTTACCACGTCAGCGAGCTGGCATACCTTCAGTCGGCGATCATTTCGTACACTACTGTGAATTTTTGTCACAATCTCGTCGGTCATAGAGGTCTTCGGGCGTCCTGAGTCTTTATCGTATTAAATGGATGTACGCTCGCGTTTAAACTTAGCAGATTTCTTTTTAATTGTCGAAGACGAAGGGGAAAATTATGTAATGATATATTTAACGCTTTTTGAATGTCCGTAGGAGTTAAACCTTTTAAGATGAAGTAGTTTACAACCGTTTGCACTTCAGTTTCATTCGTCTGAAACTACACAGCACGCCATCTAGTAGATAACACATAACAAACATTATAATAATTTAGTCATTCTAGCACCATATCTGTGTCTGATCGAGGACTTTTAGAACGACCCTCATTGAGGGCCGCCTTTTAAGTTTCTACAAACGAGCAGTAGATGGCGCTATTGAGATGTGACATTACCATGGTTGTAAAATTTGACATTTGTTATTGTTAAAACAGTGGCAGCTCAGAAATTGGCCTACTAGTTTGTTTACAGTGAGCGTCTAAAAAAACAGTTTTGTGAACGAATAGAAATTTCACGTGAATATTTTCGTTGGCCTAATTCAACAATAATACCTCGAATTCCTTAGTTCAATTTTTGGTAATGAATCACCGTCAGAAAAGACTATTTACAATTAGTTTGCAGAATTTCGTCGTGGTCATGCTTCCGTCAGCGATGAATTTCGTGAATGTCGACCATAATCGGTTGTTGTTCTAAAAAATATCAGTGCTGCACTGTAAGATAGAAGCACCCTTAGGCATATCGAAAACTGTAGTACATTCGGCTTTACATGAACCCTTAACTTTAAAAAAGATCTGTTCTCGATGGATTCCGCATAATTTGACCGAAACCCAAAAACAGTCTCGTGACAATTGATGCAAAGAAATGTTCAAACAATTAGGCCGAGGACATGCAAAATCCGTATACAATATCACAACAGGAGACGAAATTTGGATATATTCGTACGAGCCGAAAACTAAGCAACAATCAACTGTTTGGGTGTTCCAAGATGAACCGAATCTAGCAAAAGTGGTTCGTTAGCGAAGCACTTCCAAGAAAATGATCGATGGTTTCTTTGGTTATACCGGACATGTTGCAACCATTGCTTTAGAGCAGGGGTGCTCAAACTTGAACTGCTGGCGATCTACCTCAATATTGTTAGACTACGATCGATCGACTCTGAGAGGCTGCAAGTAAGTGTGATGCATGATTGTCGTCTAGGTAGGGTGTATCGTGGCATAGATATTAGTTTTTCCGCACAATATGCATTTTTTTAGTCAAGGTAAGTGTAGGTCTGCTCTAAAATGTCAATGAAAAAACTCATAATTATTCAAAATTGCGAGTTTATTGGTTCTTACAAAACAAACGAGTTCTAGTGTCTAAACTTAACTAAAGAGTGACTTTGGATGTTGAAGCGTGGCACTGCATGTCCTCAGCATACTTTTCATAAGATGGTACGTAATTACCGAGTGCTAATCGCAAGCATGATGACATATGTTCGTCAGTTAGTCGATTGCGATATTTTAACTTAATTATCTTCATTTCAGAAAATGCAGACTCGCACAAGTAAGTTGACCTAAACATTGCCGTCAGTTGAAGGGCGATTTGCCTTAGATTCGGATATTTATCTTCAGATATAAAACACCAGAATTTTGTATCAGATGCTGTGGCTTTGAGATGTATATCTGATATAATCTGCACTAACTCATTTTCAACAGAACATGAGTCCATGTTAAACTGACTTGCTATTTCAGTAGCTAATTCCTCAATGTTTTTACACGAAAAAGGATAACTCATAAATGATGCGATATTTGCCAATTTACTGAAATCATAAAAACGTATTTCGAATTGGCCGAAAATTTTTTCAGATCCTTTCTTTTCAGTTGATCTATCATAAGTTGCAATTTGCTTTTGAATTCGTTTATTGCGCTAATCATCTCAATAATAGTTTTTTCCTTTACCTTGAAGCTCCAAATTAATGGTGTTTAAATGCATTGTGATGTCTGTCAAAAATGCCAAATCAGTCAGCCATTTTCCGTTTTTCAGCATCTGAGTATCATCACCTCTTTCGTCCAGAAAAGCTGTTATTTCGGGCAATAATTCTTAAAACCTTTCTAGGAATTTTCCGCGACTCAACCACCTGACGTCCGTGTGAAGAACTAAATCAGTGTGTTCAGCTGACTCACTATCTTCCAACTGCAATTTAAAGAACCGTCGTTGCAAGCTACGTGCACGGATAGAATTCACAATTTTTATTGCAATGCCCATAATCTCCTCCATGTTTAGAACCTTTGAACACAAAACTTGTTGATGTATAATGCAATGGAAGGAGAAAAATGAAGGGAAATCATCATTAGCTCGACACAATGCCACAAAACCGTTTTTGTTTCCAGTCATTGCTGGTGCTCCATCGGTTGTAATGCACACTAGTTTATATATTGGTAGCTTGTAGTTTGTTACAAAATTGAAGAAAACGTCATATATATCTTCGCCACGGGTCTTTCCTTTCAGAGGAATCATTGTCAAAAACTCTTCCTTAGCCGACATGTCATTGAATACCATTCGAATAAAAATACACAGCTGGGCAGTGTCTGTCATATCGGTGGATTCGTCGAACTGTAAAGAAAAGTATGTACATTCCACGATATCATGTTTTAGTTTATCTGCCATGTCCTGACTCATGACTTCATCACGCCTTGTGACAGTCGGACGAGATAACTGAAGTTCTCTAATAGCAGACATAATCTCTGTTTTATTTTTAAAATCTCCAAATAAAGTCTCACCCGCTTCAATAAATGCTTCCTTCACAACCAATCCATCATCAAATGATTTCTTGTGTTTCGCCAATATATGAGATATTTTAAATGACGCGATCGTTGCAGCTTTTGATTGTTTGGCTGGTCTTGTGAACATGGTTTGTTCTTTTTTCAAACAAGTTATCAAATCACGTACTTTTCGTTTTCTTAATTCATTCTGTGACGGAAAATCCTTTTCATAGTTTTTATGAACCGTTTTATGATGCCTCTCTAAGTTCCCATGCTTAGGTATTGCAACTGACGCACGGCAAATGAGACAAGTGCACTTATCCTTTACCATACAAAAGAAAAATTCCTCCCAATCGTTATTAAAATGATAAGTTTTACTTTTCTTCGCCGCACTCATTTTGGACTGTTTATTAATAAACTCTGTATCGATGTATCGCCTTCAAGTTACAAATCAGACTGACTCCTAATCCTGCAGGCGCAACATTTATATCAGCGCGAACGAAGTTTCGAGTGTTCCCGTCAAACACGCCGCCCGAAGTTCCTAGAAAAATCGGCGGGAATCAAAAATACGGCTTTTCTTTGACAAGTACCGCGCGTTCCTTTGATAAAGCCGCCTTTTGCCGCTAGCAGGAGGTTATTACGATAAAAGAAAGTGATGGGGGGGTTATTCTGGCCTAATTGTGGATCGAATAAATTTTAGTAGTTTATTCATTACATTTTGTTTTAGTTACCTAAAACAAAATCTGTGAATAGTTTCTATATCGAAATTTTTTTCTCGAGATTGACTCAAAAAGCACTCGCGATCGACTTGTCGATCGCGATCGACCGTTTGAGCACCCCTGCTTTAGAGGATCGCAGAAGAGTTAATACACATACAACAATTTGTTTGCCAGAAATCATCGATGAAATCGGGAAAAACAACTGAAAACATCGAATCATTCTTCATCATGACAATGCCAGCTCTCACATAGCACGTCAAACAACAAATAATTTGACGGAGAAAAACACCGAATTAATGTCTTATCGCTCGTATTCACCTGATTTATCGCCTAGCGACTTCTGTTTCTTCCCGATTGTAAAAAATGCGTTGCCAGCGATATTCATCACCTAAAGAAGCTGTTGAATCCTTCCAAAACCATGATTTTGAGGTACCAACTTCAGAGTGAAGAAAATGTTTCGACAATTGGTTCGGTATAAATCTTAAAGGTGAATATTTGGAGAAACAATAAAACTATTTGTACCAAAACTTTTTTTTTCATTGTTTTCGTAAAAACTTAAAAGGTAGCCCTCGTATGTATTTACTAAGTTGGAAAAATATTTTGTTAAAAATTAACAATTTTCATAGTAATGACTGCGTTTCTACCAGTGTTGGAAAAAATAAATATTTAGCTCCCATTTTATCAGGTCTGACTAACCAGTGAAGATAATATTTGAAATAATTTGCATCATTCAAGTAATTCACAAATCATTTTCCGAAAAATTAATCAAACAGAAAATTGCTTACGTTCAGACATTGACAAAAAATCTAGAAATATCTACCTGTCTACGACGGGTCCTTATTTCGGCCCTTACAAGCCTTAAGTGCAGATTGGAATCCTGAAGGACTCTATATTGGCTTTGAGGATCGGGAAAAAGTCACCGAGTTATTGAATTTAGTCAATGCCAGGTGTATGTTGGCCAATAATATGATGCCTCTTTGCTTTTATTAAACGCGGTTGGGAATTGAAAAACAGGTTTTATTTTATATTGTACCATAGAAATATATTGGATAGTTCTAGATGTCTCGTTGTAGGGACAAGGAAAGGAGTTATGCAGTTGTTCAGGTACACTTTATGGAAGAGATAAAGTTTTTAATAATTTTATTTTTATATACACGGTTAATAATTGTAAATGGATTAGCTCAATAATTGGCTTACTTTAAAACAAAAATGTTAAAACAATGTATATTTTTTATAGTTAAAACAGAACAAACAGAGCACCCTATTTGTGGCTCTCATGTTTCCTCAGAGAGCGTTCTTTACGAGTGGCAGTCGACGGATTTCTTTCTAACATCTTCACTATCAACGCCGGTGTGCCCCAAAGCTCCGGACTATCTCCTACTCTCTTTCTCATTTACATTAATGATCTGCTGGAAAAGACCGGAAATCCAATCTACAGCTTTGCAGATGACAGTACGCTTATCTCTTGATTCACTTTGAACGCTCGAACATCGGCTACTCAGACGAATATCCGCAGAGAGCGGGGAGTTGCTCAGCTTAACAAAGACCTGGAAGAAATTCTATCTTGGGGTGACAGTAACCAAGTGGAATTTAACGCTACAAAAACCTGGGCGGCAGTTTTTTCTAAAAAGGTTAACGTTGCTGAAACCGACATAGTTATGGCGGGGCACTCCATTCCTCTAACATCGTTACTCAATTTGTTGGGCATTAATTTGGGAGCAAATATGTCCTGGCATGAACTTGTCGCAGGCATAGCAACGAGAGCTTCTCGAAAGTTGGGAATATTATTTCGAACCAGAAAGCTTTACACTCCACAACAACTGTTAATTCTTTACAAAGCTCAAATTCGACCAACTATGGAATACTGGCCCCATGCTTGGGGCTCCGCTCCCAAACATATATTGCATTTGTTGGATTCTATTCAGAGAAGAGCTATTCGTCTGATTAGAGACCCGGAACTGACCGGCGGCCTTGAATCGCTGGACCATCGAAGAACTGTTGGCGACTTCTGCCTATTCTACAAGTATTTTCATGGAAAGTGTTCGAAGGATGTGGCCCGCTTAATTCCTCCCAAAGCGGTGCATGTTAGAAATACACGTCGCGCTAATACTTCGTATTCGTATGCTTGTTACTCCTCGTACAAAGCTTTTAAACATGGAGAACATCATCCCTTTGGAATAATTTGCCCAGGACTGTGTTTCCCACCGAGTACAATTTACAAAACAATATATATATATATATATATATATATATATATATATATATATATATATATATATATATATATATATATATACATATATATATATATATATATATATATATATATATATATATATATAAATATATAAATATATATATATATATATATATATATATATATATATATATATATATATATAAATATATATATAATATATATATATATATATATATATATATATATATATATATATATATATATATATATATAATTATATATATATATATATATATATATATATATATATATATGTACGAGTATATATATATATATATATATATATATATATATATATATATATATATATATAAACACATGGGCTGAAAAGTCCCGGGCCTAACACATAGATGGCGCTAGTTTTATTGCAGTCACCTTTTTTTCAGTTAATACTAACCTTCAAAAGACAGCTGTTAAAATTTCATAATATTCTATTCATTAGTTTGTGAGTTATTGTGCTAAGAGTGACGCTACTTTTGTTATTTTCAAAACAATGGATCAAAAACAATTTCGTGTTTTAATTTTACACTGCTTCTTGATGGGAAAAAATACAGTTCAAGCGAAGCAATGGCTTGAAAAGTGTTATGGGGACTCCGCTCCATCAGAAACAACAATAAAACGTTGGTTTGCTGACTTCAAACGTGGTCGTAGAGACACCGATGATGCAGAACGCAGTGGACGTCCAAATGAGGCGGTAACACCAGAAAACATCAAAAAAATCCATAAAATCGTTTTGAATGATCGAAAAGTGAAGTTGCGTGAGTTAGCTGACATCGTAAAGATATCAAAAGAACGTGTTGGCTTTATATTGCATGAGCATTTGACTATGAGAAAGCTCTGTTCAAAGTGGGTGCCGCGTTTGCTCACTGTTGATCAAAAACAAGAACGTGTTGATGATTCTGAGCAGTGTTTGGCCATGTTTAAACGTAACAAACCGGAATTTTTGCGTCGATATGTGACAATGGATGAAACATGGATCCATCACTTCACTCCGGAATCAAAACGATCGTCATCTGAGTGGACAGCAACTGGTGAACCTCGTCCAAAGCGCCTGAAAGCACAACAATCGGCTGGAAAGGTTATGGCCTCGGTATTTTGGGATGTGCGTGGTGTAATATTCATCGACTATCTTGAGAAAGGAAATACCATCAACAGTGAATATTATATAGCGTTATTGGAGCGTTTGAAGGCCGAAATTGCAAAGAAACGACCGCATATGGCAAAGAAAAAAATTTTGTTTCATCAAGACAACGCACCGTGTCACAAGTCAATCAAAACAATGGCAAAACTACATGAATTGAACTTCGAATTGCTCCCACATCCACCGTATTCGCCAGATTTGGCTCCCAGCGACTACTGGCTGTTCGCAGACCTGAAAAAAATGCTCGCCGGTAAGAAATTTCGCACGAATGAAGAGGTTATCGCTGAAACTGAGGCCTATTTTGAGGCAAAAGATAAATCGTTCTACAAAAGTGGTATTGAAATGTTAGAGCGGCGCTGGAATGATTGCGTTGCTCTTGATGGAGATTACGTTGATGAATAAAGCTAATTTTGAACCAAAAAAACCGTGTTTTCTTTGTTAGGCCGGGACTTTTCAGCCCATGTGTTTATATATATATATATATATATATATATATATATATATATATATATATATATATATATATATATATATATATATATATATATATGGTTTAACGTAAGAACAACTGAAAACGGACGAAAGTCCGTATCTCAGCAGTCTACCCACTGTTCTCTTATTTGTCGAATCCATCCCGAGACGCGTTTCGCCGTATCACGGCTCATCAGTCGGGCTAGGATCGACAAACAAGAGAATAAAATTTTTGATTTTTTTTTTATGGGTCTAGCACACGTGCTGCAGAGAGGTCCCTAAAGCGCTACAGCTGAAACTCATACGGATGTGAAGTATCAGCGCGACGTGTATTTCTAACATGCACCGCTCTGGGAGGAATTAAACGGGCCACATCCTCCGAACACTTTCCATGAAAATACTTGTAGAATAGGCGCAAGTCGATACTTAAGCCATTACTGACAGCCAATAATGCAAATCAAAGAAAGATACCTTACAGAAAAATAGGGAAAAGTGTATTCACGTTTTACTATGATATTGACGGTGATTTGAATGTTTTATTGTTTTTTTTTGTAGGTTTTCTTTTTTTTTTTCTCGTATGTTTGTATGGTTCTTGTTTTTTTTTTTTTGTGTTTACTGGTACCCAGAATATTGCTATTTTCGAGCTACTGAAATAGTAGAATAAAAACATAATGCGGACTGGATATTGGTTAGTGTGTGATCGCTCATTTATTAATTAATACAACTTTTTTAAATGTAATTAGTTTCTCATATTATGTATGCTGATAGTTTTATTGACTCAACTGGTTTTTTTTTTGTAAATTTTATCCCTTATTTTTCATTAACATTGTATTTTAGCTTTGTCTCCTGAGGAAGTCATAAATAAATGATGAAATATAGAGAGTATTTAGATAAGCGAGTTGTTAATTACCGACCTAAAAACAGATCGCTTTCTGTTTGCAATTTTTTCTTACATATATGTATATATATATATATATATATATATATATATATATATATATATATATATATATATATATATATATATTACGTTTTTCACTAACAGAAAATTTTTTTTATACTTTTACTACATTTAGTTCTAACTTACCATTATCAAAATTAAAGAAAAAACGTTTTGTTTTGTGTTTAATTTGCACAGTGACACCAATATATATATATATATATATATATATATATATATATATATATATATATATATATATATGTATGTGTGTATATTGGTATCACTGTGCAAATTAAAGACAAAAACATTGTCCGCGGATGGAGTGCACAAGATGGAAAAAAAAATCTTTATTATTCATTTTACGACAAAAAGTCATTTCTTTATAAAAAGTTCTGCGTATTGAGAAAATGAATTCATTACAAAAATTTTAGATCAGATATACAGGGTGTTAAAAAGTTAGGAAAACATGAAAATGCTTGTAGAGAGAAGTACCATTATTTATTACTTTTAACAAAAATTTTATGAAACAAAGTTTTTTTTATAAACTAACATAAAGTCTAAATACAAGTTTTGAAATGAAAATTGGAATATTTAAAATTATTCAACATAACTACCTCCCACCTCGATACACTTTCCAGCTAACTTAATTATTTACCGTACACTTTACGAATAATTCGCAGCAGATTTAGTTCATCTATTGCTTCTTGTATGCGCTCTTTTAATATTTCCCTGTCATGTGGCAGGTTATGTGAAAAAACCTTTTGTTTTAAGGTACCCCACAAAAATGAATGAAAGGTCAGGCGACCTAGCTGCATAATGGATTAGGCTAAATCTCCCTACCCACCTTGCGCCAAAATGATTACGTAACCATTGTCTGACCAAGGCTATGCAATGAGCAGAGCAGCCGTCTTGTTGCCAAAACATGTTATTACGTACTTCTGGTTCTAAAGTATTAAGAAATAGTAGAACAAATATTTCCAAAATGTTCAAGTACACGTGCTGGTTTAAATTTCCCTCTATAAAATAAGGGGTAATGATCCGATCAAAAAAAAATTCACACAGTACATTACCTTTTTCGTAACGTTGACTTCGTTTGTTGATTATATAATTAGAATTCTCGAAAGCTTAATGACGACTATTTTGGGAAGATACGTGCCCGTTTGTGCAAAATTTAGTTTCATCTGTAAAAAAAAATAAATCTGTGAAATCTTTGGTTCTCAATGTAGTTTTTACCTATCCATAAACAAAACTTTAAACGTCTCTCTTCATCTCCAGGTTCAAGTGTATGCCGCATGGCTTAAAAGGTTTTAAATTTGTTTTCCTTAAACATTATTTGTAATTCACTTTTGCTTAAATCCACTATTTGTGCACGTTTCCTTAAAGATAATTTCGGGTTATCTAAAACAGACCGTATTGCTAATAATGTAGCTGCGTCATTTTCGACAATGACTTTTTGTCGTAAAATGAATAATAAAGATTTTTTTCCCTCTAGTGCACTCCATCCGCGGACACACTGTCTATATATATATATATATATATATATATATATATATATATATATATATATATATATATATTTATATACATACATATATATATATATATATATATATATATATATATATATATATATATATATATATAATATACCTTGGTGTGCATCCGTTGATTAGTGTTGTTGAGACTGGTGAGTCACTGACGTTTTACCAAAATCTCATTTGCCATGATCAATGCTTACTAAGTAAACTAGGAGTAGCCGTAGTAGTAGTAGTAGCAGTCATAGTAGTAATCTAGTTTACCGTCGACTAGCGACTAGTAAGCATTGATAATTTTAAGTAAGATTTTGTCTAAATTTCTACGCATCAACAAATATATATATATATATATATATATATATATATATATATATATATATATATATATATATATAGCCTGTTCCAAAATATAGGATCCTGATTTTTTCCGTTTTAAGTGGGCAATATCAAAATTCTGACCTTTTGTTTATGATAGGTTGCAGAGATGGACTTAAGAATTTTACTCATTAATGAAAATAAATTAAATTATAAGTATTTTTGGAGATGTTTATTTACAGATGCATGTAAAAACAAATGGATAAGAAGTAAAAATATACAGTTTGAATGAATGGGGTTTACGAGAGGGGAGATACTGTATAAATAAAAATATATTTTAACTTAAGCCTAATTCGGTTTCACTATCACCGTCATAAGCTGAGGTAATTATCCGTGGTTTTATATTACTTACATAAATATATGAATCTTCAACTTTAACAACGTGCGGAATGGAATTATTCCAGCTTTCACAAGGTATATCATTTATAACTTTTTTTACTAATTCAACCACTGACACGCTTAAAGTAGGAGAAATATTTTGTGCCCTCATTTTTTATTTAACTTGATGCCAAATATGTTCAATTAGATTAGACACACAATAATACGGAGGAAGCCGCAAACCAGTGTGTCCCATGTTTTCAGCCATACTATCACAAACATATTTCTTTTTCAATTTC
Organism: Pachyrhynchus sulphureomaculatus; assembly: GCA_019049505.1. Lineage (NCBI taxonomy): Eukaryota > Metazoa > Arthropoda > Insecta > Coleoptera > Curculionidae > Pachyrhynchus > Pachyrhynchus sulphureomaculatus. Next base: position 71,417,200 of record CM032456.1, read on the forward strand.
TAGTCTTTCAAAACTTCCAAAAGATCACTTTTATTATAACCAAAGTCAAAATAAATGCAATTTTCTAACATATATTCCTGTATTTCTGAGTTAGTGTGGGCTGCATTAGGAACCTTATTTAGTAGGCGACTTGCATTGTCCATAACTATAAAACTCTGTTCGGGAACATTTGGCAAAAGGGAATTTTGAAACCAATTTTCAAAAAGTTCTGCGGTCGTGTCTTCGTGATAGTCCAAACCAGAATCTTTTATGTTTTTTGCATATAATAGTAGACAATTTGAAACCCAGCCCTTTTCAGATCCAGCATGCAAAATTGTTATTTGTTTACCTTTACTTGAAGGTGCGTTAGTCTGACATTTTGTACTGCTGTCAACCCACCCTTTTTGCAGTGTCATGAGTATCGAACCATGTTTCGTCAAGGTAAATAATTGGCCAATCCTCTGATCGATACTTTTTAATTTCTTGTAAATAAGTTTGTTGCAAGATTCGTAGTCTTTGTGACTCCATTACTACTTGCCTTTTGTAATTTTTTGAAACGTGAATCCCATTCTTAAGAGAATTCTGTGATGGGTTGATCGGTCACAATGTATATTGTTCCCGTCCTGCACCAGTCTTAATTTTATTTTGTTTAGTGTCGGCACCAACTGCTCTTCATACATAAAATATATTTTTCTCCTGATGACGTCTTTTTCACAATCGTCTACATGATGCAGTTGAAAATCTTTTCGTTTTTTCCTGTTCCTGAGTGATGGTTTTCCTACAATACCCTTAATGGTAGAAAATGGGGTTTTTGTTAGTTCACTGGGTTCTTACAAAGCACTTTGTTTATTCAAATTTCTTTTTACCAAACTGTTGTAAACATTTTGCACTATTTGTTTAGCGTCAAGTGATAAATGTTTTCTCTTGTGATAGCCACTATTGCAATTTTCCCACTGACGTCACATAATTAAAATAGAACAGTTACGTTGTAAGTTGTAAGTAAAACTAAAAATAAAAATAATAAAAAGTATCTTCGAATCTTAATGGGGACCTGTGGTCATTAGGCCTATATTACCAAATACTTAAAGGGCTCCGACCCGGGTTGCCAGGTAGTAAATATATAGGTAAAAATAGATCCAATATTGCAGGTGCAAGTGAGGGCGGTATACAAAGTAGACAAAATGAAAATACGTTTATCATAATACCTGGCAACTATGCACAAAACCTTAATAGAGTCGTTTATTACTCTACTGAAAAAGCAAAAAGGTAGGATCTTATATCTTGGGATTTACTTTATATATATATATATATATATATATATATATATATATATATATATATATATATATATATATATATATACATATATATATATATATATATATATATATATATATATAAAATGCAACGTCTCTCTGTCTGTCTGTATGCCTGTCTTTCTGTCTGTCTGTCCGTTAGTGCGCCTATCACTGAAGAACCACTTATCCGATTTACGTACTTTTTTTTTTTAAAACATACATATGTTCTCTGGTCAGGTTATAGGCTATATTTTATTACGATAGGTAGCATAAGGAATGAGCAGTGACGTAAAATAGTGAATGATGTCGGAAATAAGTTTGCCGCTAGCGCGTGCCTCTGCAATACACAGCCTAAACCATTAAATCTGGAACAATATTATGTAGCAAAGAATATCTGTAATATATAATCTATAATATATATAAAATGCAATGTCTCTCTGTCTGTCTGTCCATTAGTGCGTTTATCACGCGGGAACCACTTATCCGATTTACCTGTCTTTTTTTAAATTCATACATATATTCTTTCGCCAGGTTATATAATAATAATAATAATCTATATCTATAATATATATAAAATGCAATGTTTGTCTGTCTGTATGTCTGCCCGTTAATGCGCTTATCCCTCGAGAAACACTTATCCGATTTACGTGATTTTTTAAATTCATACATATGTTCTCTGACCAGGTTATAGGTATATATTTTATTACATCTATAATATATATAAAATGCAACGTATCTCTGTCTGTCTGTCTGTCCGTTAGTGCGCTTATCACTGGAGAACCACTTAAACGATTTTCGTACTTTTTTTTTTTAAACATACATATGTTCTCCGGCCAGGTTATAGGCTATATTTTATTACGATAGGTAGCATAAGGAATGAGCAGTGACAATAATAGTAAATGAAGTCGGACAAAGTTTGCCGCTAGCGCGTTCTCTTGCAATACAGAGTCCAAACCATTAAATATGGAACAATATTATGTAGCAGAGAATATCTATAATATATATAAAATGCAATGTCTCCTTGTCCGTCTGTCTGTCTGTCTGTCTGTCCGTCCGTTAGTGTGCTTATCACTGGAGAACCACTTATCCGATTTACGTGCTTTTTTTTTTAAACATACGTATGTTCTCTGGCCAGGTTATAGGATATATTTTATTAGGTGACATAAGGAATAAGCAGTGACGATAATAGTGAATCAAGTCGGAGAAAAGTTTGCCGCTAGCGCGTTCTCTTGCAATACACTCCCTAAAGCATTAAATATGGAACAATGTCATGTAGCAAAGAATACAATATATATAAAATGCAACGTCTCTCTGTCTGTCTGTCTGTCCGTTAATGCGCTTATCACTCGAGAACCACTTATCCGATTTACGTGTTGTTATAAATTTATACATATGTTCTATATAATTCGATATACGCCTAGATAATGGGAGATAAGGTGAGATAATGGGAGATAAGGAGAAATAATGGGAGATAAGTCGAGATAAGCCTCGATAATGGGAGATAAGGTGAGATAATGGGAGATAAGTATAAATAATGGGAGATAAGGAGAGATAATGGGAGATAAGCAGAGATAAGTCTAGATAATGGGAGTTATGGTGAGATAATGGGAGATAAGGAGAAATAATGGGAGATAAGGAGAAATAATGGGAGATAAGTCGAGATAAGCCTAGATAATGGGAAATAAGGTGAGATAATGGGAGATAAGGAGAAATAATGGGAGATAAGGAGAAATAATGGGAGATGAGCAGAGATAAGCCTAGATAATGGAAATTATGTAGAGATAATGGGAAATAAGGAGAAATATTGGGAGATAAGGAGAAATAATGGGAGATATTTTTTTACGTTGGGTAACATAAGGAATAAGCAGTGACGATAGTAGTGAATAAAGTTCACGCGAGCGGAGCCGGGCCCGGCTAGTATATATATATATATATATATATATATATATATATATATATATATATATATATACATATACATATGTTATATATGTTTCAGCATATACGCAAATGGTTGTAGTAGCCACGTCAATAACTATTGTATCAGCTTTTGATGAGAACATTTACCGGAGAAACATAAGGAAAGGCTGGTCTTTTTTTACGTAGATGCAATCAAGGATAGAGCTAAATCGGTTTTTTTTTACGCTGAAAAATCCTATTTATTTTATGGGGTAAATAAAATTTAAAAAAAACAAATGAAATTCTTTACATAATTGTAGACCAGCATTAGAAAAAGCATATATTGCAAACATATTTCATAAAAAAACAAGAAGATGTACTTTATTCAAAGTATTTTGTGGTATATCCTATATGCAAAACTATCGTATATTCTAGCTCCAAGGCATCCCATGCACGGCCCTCTTGACACCTCAGGACAGAAATACGACGCGCGGGCGTATATTTACACCGGGCACCTTCCACGCTAATGAAATATTCACCGGCCATTGTTTTCCGATAAATAATTGCCACTTCGAACATTCCCGTGGCTCTTCGACAAAGGATAGTCCAGATAGTCGGGATTTACGGGAAATTACATAACAACAGCTTATTTCTTGCAGCTCTCGGATAATGTTAGGACATGCGTTAGAAAGGAAAATAAATTATCGCGTCTGGTATTTAAGGAAAAATATTTAAATTGCTTTTGAAAAGGAAGTGCGACTGGTGCTTTTAAGTAATAAATAAAGAGAATATTGATAAGCAGAATCATGAATTTTGATGTTATATTTTATTATATGCATACTATGACTGGACTTAAATTATGAAATAAATCTTACGTTATAACAAAATGAGGACCGATGTAAGCTTATATTTCCATTGCTTCCTCACCTGACGATGCGCGTCTAAAACTACGAACGACCTCTCGACTGTAGCAGTCAGCCTACTGAATGCCAACAGCTTAAACTAGAGGAAGATTGGGCCAGGTACGAAACCAGATATCGAACTTTGATTAGGCCATTTATCGAAGTGATCCACGTCCTCTGCTCCATGCTGATGCTGCACTCATAGATTGCATGCTTGTGGTGCGTATAATCGGAATTAGGGTAGAACTGAACCAAACTCTGTCGACTGTCCGTGCATCAAAGGTGGTGCAGGGTAATTGACAACCCAAAGTCAATGCCTTATAACGTTGTAGTTAACTATCTTCAGTTGGAGTTACCGTCTACCATTGTCAACTACATTCCCGTTAACCATAATCAGTAAATGTCGTCTATTACTAAGACCTTAGTACGTCGTCAATGGTGTTATCTTGCATCGTTGCCAGCTATCGTTTCTGTTTTACTGTCGTTTATTAGTGTTACAGTCTACAGGTTTATTAATTTTACTGCTAACTCTGATTTAGGAGACCAGTTTTCATTTTTATTTCACTGCATGATTCACTTGGTCATCTATCTGACGAGTATCCGTCTGATTCCAAACTCATATTGCCTCCTTTTTCACCCTTCCGCTTTCAATTTAAAGTTTTTCTTGTAATCTTGAAATATTGTTTTTACTTTCTTTATTTTCGCAACGTCTGTTTTATTTCTTGCTCCTATGCCATTTACTTTTCCTGATACATCTATGCTAGGCAGCCGACTGCCTCAGCCGAAGTGCGTTCTTGCGTTACCAGTAACTCTAATTTTCCGGACAATTTATCGTTTTTATTTAACTACATTATTAACTTCCCCTTCTGTAGCACCAGTTTTCGATTGATTGCGAACTACAGTCAAACTTATATTACCTCCTTCTTAACCCACCCGCTTTCAATTTAAAGTTTTTTATTTAGTGTTTCGTACGGAACACTCTTAGGATTACTTCGGTGTCTGTCTGTCCGTCTGTCACACCCGTTTTTCTCCAAAGTCTTCGACATAGAAAGTTGAAATCCGACATTAATATAGAAATTCATGGCCTCATCAGAGTCGTGTAGTTTTGAAAGTTATATTTTGACTTAAGAAGTTAGTTTTGGGGGATGAAGTCGAAAGTGAAAAAAAAAAAATTTTTACTCGATCGCCGAGTGGGGTGTCAAATAAAAGCTTGTAAAAACACAAGTTCAAAAATATATACAGTAATACCCCGCTTAGCGCGACCCCGTTATGCGCGGTTTCACTATAACGCGAATTTCAAATTTCGCGCTCATGTAGTCATTAACTTCTCTATGGTCGCGGGGGGATCCCCGCTTTCTCTGAATATTCTCTTTGAAGAATTGGGAATTCCCTGTCCTTCGACTTTGTTCTATGGGGATTTCCTCGTTCGTTTCGTGTGTTCATTTGTTCCGTAATGTTAGTTCGGTCGGCTGGCAGTTTTGTTTTAATATTTATTGGAGATACATACATACATAATTTAACCCTACGTTAAAAATGCCGCCTGTAAAGAAAAAAGAGCGTAAAAGCGTCACTTTGGAATTGAAGATGAAAGTGTTAAGAAGAATGGAAAATGGAGGCAAAGCAACAATTGTTGGGAGAGATTTTGGACTCTCAGAATCGACTGTGAGAACGATTTATAAAAATCGGGAAAAAATTAAAATCTCCAGCGAAGGTTCAACACCTATAAGTGCAACAAAACTTTCTCGTTCGAGATCATCTATCTTAGAAAGAATGGAGAAATTACTGTCAGTCTGGATCGAAGATTTGAATAAGAAGAACACACCACTAAGTCAAGATCTCATATGCACAAAAGCAAAATCTTTGTATGAGATGCTGAAAACAAAAGAAGGAGAAGGGAGTGCCACTCCGACTTTTGCTGCCAGCAGAGGCTGGTTCCATCGGTTCAAGCAGCGTTCTAATCTTCACAATATCCACATAACAGGCGAGGCGGCCAGCGCGGACATTCAAGCTGCAGCTGAGTTTCCAGACAAGTTTCAAGACTTCGTTAGACGAGAGAAAATTCCTGCTTGTCTCATCTTCAATGTTGATGAGACCGCACTTTACTGGAAAAAAATGCCATCTCGAACATTCATTTCTAAGGAAGAACGTCAAGCCAGTGGTTTCAAAGCTGCGAAAGATCGACTAACACTTCTGCTGGGTGGTAATGCCACTGGTGATTTCAAACTGAAACCTTTACTAGTGTACCATTCAGAAACACCCCGTGCAATGCGAGGCACAGACAAGACAAGTCTACCAGTTGTGTGGCGATCAAACAGAAAGGCGTGGGTTACACGGGAAATTTTTCAAGAATGGTATTCTAATAGTTTTTGCCCATCAGTCAAATCATACTGTGACAGAAATGGGCTTGAACCTAAAGTTATATTACTCTTAGACAATGCCCCAGGACATCCAACCTCACTTGATACGCCCAGAGACTTAAAAGTGTACGTAAAGTTCCTTCCACCAAACACTACGTCAATATTACAACCTATGGACCAGGGAGCAATAGCAAACTTCAAAGCTTATTACCATCGCCGCACTTTTAGCCAACTAATTCATGAAACTGACGGGGAAGGAAGACAGTCTATGCGAGAGTGGTGGAAGTCATACAACATTATGAAGTCTATTCACAACATAGAAGAGGCTTGGAAGGAAGTTAAAATGAGTTGTATGAATGGGGTGTGGCGTAATCTTTGGCCAGATGTAGTGGAAGCACCTAGAAGAATTGTCCAGATGCAGAGACAAGTGCTTGAAGACATTGCTGCAATGATTGAGGGGTCTGAACTTGAAGATGTCACGGTAGAAGATCTCGTAGAACTTGTAGCAACGCACGACGATCCTATTAGCAATGAAGATCTGATCGAGTTACAGAATAATCCTATCTACGATGAGGAAGAACAAGTAGAAGAGAAAGTTTTATCTTCAGGGGAAATACAAAATGCACTTTCAAAAATTTATTCAGGTTTGGACATATTGCAGAGTATAGACAATAATGATGACCGTGTCTTGACCGTGTGTCAAACAATTAAAAACAGTGTTGGGTGTTATGAACGTATTTTACAAGAACGTAAACAAAACGTTACCCAAAAGACAATAGATGTATTTTTCCGTAAAAAATAAGAGTATGTATTGCATAAAGTGTTCTTAGAATTAAAGTGATTGATTAAAATGATTTGTATTTTTTTGTATTAAATTTTGACTATGTTTAATCATAAACCTCGATATACGCGAATTTCAGTTAACGCGATTTTTTTCGGAACGTATCCCTCGCGTAAAGCGGGGTATTACTGTATAATGTAGTACTTGCGCACACTTTTTTTCGTATTATTTTTTAAAAATTGCGAAAAATCGCCGTTGTCTCAAAAAGTACTGATCAAAAAATTTTGAAAAATTTCTGGAATATTCTCCACAGGGTGTAGATTGAACAAAAATTATCATGAGTGTATTACTCTTAATAATTTATCTGGTATATATAAAAAAACAAAAATTTCAAGGTCATCAGTTTTCAGTAAAGACCGGAAAAAACTTTATTGAAAAACTCGTTATGGGTGTGTTTTGTGAAGTCATTGATCATTTTATACCTCTGTAACAAAATTTTTTATTTTAAAAGCAATCACCGTACGTTGCGCAAGTCCGACTTACACTTGGCCGGCTATTATTTATTATTTTGACTATTATTGCTGTCAAATATGAACCTGGCAATAGCGTTGTTACTTCCTTCATTTTGAAACATCTCTTTTATATGTTGCTTCTATCCCGGTTACTTTTCATGAAACATATATGATAAGTACCGCATAGTCATTTCTCACGTAACGATTGCCTAAAGCGAACGAACCTTTTACTACATGAATCCAATAAGTAGCACCAGAGATTGGGTTATTTAATAACTTATCTGAAGAAAAGCCGAACAGTAAGTAGGTAACTGAGTGCATCAACAACACAATACCGTTATACGGTTTACCGAAAAACACTTGAACAACAACTTGAACATTGATTAAAAATGAGTCTCTTAAGCTTAGTGAATTCGTTGCCATAAGTCTTAATGAACGAAGCGATAATCGCAAACACACTGAGCTCATTTCTGGAGAGAAGTTTAATGACACTAGATTTCTACGTTTTCTTTTTTTTTTAAAAAAAAAAAACACTTATACGTTTTTAGCTTATTAGACAAACAGAACCAAAACACGAAAACGCTGAATTTCTTAACTTTACCTCGTTACCTCCCATCACTCGGTTCGCGGACGCATAAATCGCACAAACGTCAAAAGAAGAATCCGCCCAATCGCAGCTAACATAATTCACTCGTAAAGCTATTTATAAACTCGACAACTCCTACTATTTATACTGATGGCCATCCTCTACGGATACGAATGAATGCATGAATTATTTCACTCTACTGGAAGAATTAGTGAATGTCAGTGTTTTATAATTAGATGCAAATATCAAAAAAAGTATATTTACTGTTTTTTTTTTAAAAAAAAAGAAAATGGATCCTGTATCTTTACTATAGAATGCATTTAGAAGTTTTAAATTTGATTTGCTCAACTAAATAGACAGTAAATTTCCATAACATGAATAAAATCATGCCACACATTATTACCCACCCCTTTCACCCTCTTTCCTTGAAACGATAACGATCAAAAACTATAGATTTCATCCCTATTTCAAATATTAGTCAGACAGATAGACTTTTTTTTACACAGAGAAATCTGCCTCATGGATTCTGGAGCGGTCTGCGTTACCTTATGAATGCCTCAAAGTGCTCCAGTTATATGGGGCTCTCCAGCCTGCGGGGCTGGTACACCCACTAAAACTCCTTGTGAGCTGGGACAACCCTTCACTCCTTTTACATACTGCGATTTTTAATGTCTATGTTTGCATGTTTTTAACTCTAGGGTTAATTTTCTAATGACTTGAACTACTCTACCTTATCCTACTTAAAACTAACTAAACCTAAACTAAACCTAAGTGCCCCTTGTTTCAGAGGTGTGTAACGTTACAATGATGTTAGTAGTGTGTGGTGTTTACACTTTTTTCTTTTTCCAGTAGAAGCTGTTCAACTATACTACGACCTTAAATAGGTGGTAGTCCAAAGTCAGTCTAATTGTAAAATGTCCGTGGGTTGTAAGTATCGTTCATGTATTCATGAACGTGCGTTAGTTTATGTTTGGGTCATGAACGAATTAAATTTTTCTGCGAACAATTTGGATATTTGCGCTAATTGCGCGTTAGAAAGGAGGGCTTCGTTAGAGGTAGGAGTGGGTTTAGATGCCTGTTTTTGGGGGCTGCTGGGGGCGAGACGGGAGTTGTCTTGAGACCCCCAACCTTTGAACGAGGATTGTTTTTTGGTCCTGATCTGGGAGAGGTGATGCGAACACCCGCTGAAGGAGGTGGGATGACTGCCCGCTCAGTTTGCGCTTTTCGGCGGCTCTTCTTTGTGCTTAGTACATTGCGAGGTGTGTCGATTATTGCCACACTTTACGCATTTTGCCGGAATATGGTAACAGAGGGGCAGCATGCCCGTGATTCTGAGAGTTGTGGCACTGAATGCCAGGGGGCCAGATTACGCGGACTTTGTAGATGTCTTGTTCTGCTTTTGGGAGCAGAACGAGCACCATCGGCATAGGTCTACCGTTGGTGTAAAATCAACGTATAATGTTTTTGGGGCTGAAGCCTTGACGGATGAGGTCCTCAGAGATTGCCTCTTTAGAGAAATGGACCACGAAGGACTACCTGCTTTACTTTATCTTCCGGGAAACGGAAGGTATAGAAGGGTCCCTTGTTTTTATCGAGGAACTGGGTAGCTTTTCTGTAAATAGTCTCGGTGCAAGGAAACACCTTGATATCGTTCCTGACTACAACAGCAGGGGAGTATTTGATATTGTTTGTTCTAAACATATTGGATATGCTGAAAAATTTACCAGCATTTGAATTGCCTTAGGCCCGAGGGGCCTTTGAGCAATGCTTGGTATAACAGAGTCCTAAGCCACCGGGGTGACTGAAATAAGGGCAGGAGTTACATGCTCGGGGTTTGAGACCGATAGCCTGACAGTCGGATAGATAGACTGATGGAAATGGGAATATATATTTTTTGCGATCTAACACTAAAATGTAAAATCTAACACTAAAATGTAAGGAAAAGAAAAATTGTAGGGGGTAATTCTTTCCTTTTAGCAAGGGACGTAAAAGCAATAATTTACCTATTGTATCAGAGTTAAGTAAATACAGTCTGTCAAGTAAGAACGACCGCTAGTATTCTTGAAAAGAAAAATTTTTCCATTAATGTATTCTTTGGTGTGCTAACAACGACGCGATTACCTTAGTAAATTGTCCAATCGCCTGCTGCATCAATATAATCGCCTGACATCTTCAAGGCATGCTGTCGAGGAGATTTTCTGCATACTACGGCAATGATCTCCAAATTTTTCGAATCTCGCGAGACAACTGAGTCCTCAGAGTGTTTCCTCTGAGCTTTCTTTTACAAGCGACCAAAGATTTTCAATAGGGTTGGAGTTTAGCGATTCTGGGGATCACTCTAGCATCTTATCGTGGGCCCAAGCGAACATGTTTTTGGCCCAGCAAAGGTTTCTTCAACGTGCTTCGGAATTTCACATCATGAGCACGAAGATGTTACACATTTCGACTCGATTTTCTTAATTCTGCCGCTCCTTGGCGCAGCGTGAATTTCGATTCCCGTGAAAACAAAGATATGATTCGTTTTTCGACTTTCGGAGTGACTTTGCCTACCAAGCCACGTTGTGGCAAGTCGTCGATATTTTTCGTCTCGTTAAAACGATTTATCCACTTCTTCACGAGGATACCGACTTCTTAATAGATTCATCAGTTGCGGAAAGTGTCATTTTAAGCCCCTCTGGAAGGAGACAAAGAAGGGCTGCCTCGAACCGACTCGCAAACAAGTGACTCATTTTGGATTTTACGTGATTTCGACGAAAGTTCGGAATCGACTGATACTTTTACTAAAATACGTCGTAGACAAAGGATCCCTCTACCGATTTTTTGTTAAATCGCTAAAATCGCAGACACGTTTTTACTTGACAGAGTGTACATGAGGTTGACAGGAGTTGTCTGTTCTTTTTTCCTCGTCACTATTCCCAAAACAGTTAAAGAGACATGAGGAATACCTTGTAAACCTATTAGTTAGCCAATAGCTTACAATGCCAAATACGAAACCTATAACGTCCGCAAGAACTTTTGAGCAATTGGAAAATGTCAACGAATATATATTTTTCTTCACGGTTAAGTTGAATATATGTAAAAAATATTTGAATCTATTGATTTTGACTTCATATAATTCTTTAATACAACGAAACTAACTTTCCTTTTTTCCCTAAAAAATAATTTGGTTAGGGAACTTACAAGATGTATTTACATCTGGATCATCTGGGCTCGAATAGAACTGCTAAAAGACAATTGATAAAAACTTGTTATTCGATTCGAGGCTGGATAGCTAATTGTCTTCTTTTCAATCATACCACAATCCCTGTTAATTTTTTTGAGGCAGCAGATGTTTACCAAAATAATTTGTCTAGTGGTCCAAATTCTGTTAACCATTCGAGCTTGTGTTATTGCATACGAGGTTGATAAGTCTGGTAAATTTTTACGAAATGGCGAGAAATTTTGTTAAGCGGCATGACTATTGGTCAGCGTAATTCTTGTATCCGTTGTGTACAAAGTTTCAAACAGATTTATCGTTGTTTGTCGACAGCTATCGTAAGTGATGGGTGTTACACATTTCGTAGAAATTGATAAAGTCGAGTATAGTGTAGTGATAAATATTTTTTATTTAAAAAAGTGGACCGCGCCCTGATAGAAACTGAACTGAACGAAGATCATAGGGACTCGGCATCAACACTCAAGGCAATGACTTTAAACGTAGCCGTAAGAGCACTGCAGATGATGCACGTTCAGGACGCCTTATTGAGGTTTCTTCCAAAGAAATCGTCTATAAAACTCATGGTATTGTGATGGAAGATCGACGCATTAAGCTTCGTGAGATTGCTGAGATTTTAGACATCTCATATGAACAGTTACTTATTATCCTGAATGAAGTCCTAAAAATGAAAAAGCTAAGTTCGCCATGGGTACAGCGTTTGTTGACTCTAGACCAAAAGACACGAGGAAGTACATTCAAAATTGTGTTTTGAAAAGTTGCAGTGTAATCCAAAGGACTACTGACTCCATTTTGTGGCTATAGATAAAACGTGGATCCACAATTATCCTTTGAAGACAAAACGGCAGTAAAAACAGTGGGTTAACGAAGGTAAAAGTGTAGCAAAAAAAGCGATCATCGTTTTATCCGTGTGATGGAGACTAGTAGGGTAACATCACTGGCTTTTTGGAAAAAGGTTAAACAGTGACAGACTTTGACTAGACAACGTTACTGGACCGTTTGCATAGTGAATTGAAGCATAAGTGACCATAATTAGCACTAAAATTAGTGCTCTTCCACTAGGATAATGCGCCTGCTCACACATCGGCCGTTGCAATGGCAACAGTGCACGAACTGGGCTTCGAAATAGTTCTTCACCCACCCCATTTTCCAGATTTGGCCCCAAAAGACTTTTTTTTGCTTCCTAAGCTCAAAAATTGGCTGAGAGGTAGAAATTTTTATCGAATAAAGAGTCTATCTGAAAGAAAGTTTTTTCTGAGGGAAATAAAAAGGGTAAAACTTCGTTATGCGGGCTTTTCAGAAAAAGGGTATTTTTTTGGAATAGGCTTAAAATGGTCTAATTTTGAAAGACTTAAGAGAAAATATCGGTGGAAGGCCGTTTCTGCACTTTTTTTGCGTATAAACATTGATACGTAAGCGTACGAAAGTCTACTATGATGCGCATGCGCCGAGATGATTATGACATTTATAGTCATAGTAAAATTCCTACCAATAAGGAACTTTGCTGTGAAATTTTTTTTGCGGAAAACAACACGAAAAGAACAAATCATAAGGTTTTTTTTTGGAATAAGCCTAAAATGGTCTAATTTTCAATGATTGACGAGAAAAAATCGAGGTAAGGCTGTTTTTGCTAACCTGAACTAACCTTGGTCTCCAGTCACTAATATAGCACGTATATCATTTTTTTCACATTAAGGTAGGACATTTTTTTAAAATTATTTAATGTATTTTGTAATTGCTGATTATTTAATTCAGGTTAATTTCAGTTAGTTCAGGTTAACAAAAACGGTTACCTCCCGATTTTTTCTCATAAATTTTTCAAATATAAACCATCATAAGCCTGTTTAAAAAAAAAAAAATTCTTTTTCTGAAAAGCCCGCGTTCCGAAATTTTGCCAAAAAAAAATGACAACCAAGAATTTTGTGATAAGATTAGATTATAACTGAAAAAAATTTAATAATCTTTTGAATAGATTAGGCCGACCTCCACATTTCACCCATTAGTGTGAACGCAGTCTATTCTTCCGAAAACAACTAACAGTTTCGATCGGTGGATACCAACAGTTGTCAGTGAAATAGGTTATTTTTTATTTACTAAAAAAAAGGATAAAAACGGCTTCCCCCGATATTTTCTTGTAAGTCTTTCAAAACTAGACCATTTTAAGCTTATTCCAAAAAAAAACTTTTTTCTGAAAAGCCCGCGTAACGTAGTTTTACTTTAAAAAGTTAGAATCTTGCTGGACCAAATATATAAGCTCAATGGAGATTATGTTGAGAAAAAAAATTTTGTTTTTGCAAAAAAATGATATTTATCTTGTTTTTACAATACTTTTTAATCCACGCTCATAATTTTTTTTACAGAAATATCATAAAAATTCATATCCTAGAAACATCAACTTAAAAAAAGTATTTATTTTAATTTATCACAATTACCTGGTTTTGACAATTCCGCCAGGTTACAGAAGACTGACTTCCTGCTTTTTAATTAAATATGAAAGTCAACTACATTGTAAAACCTTCAAACACCTGAAAAAATGATCAAAAGTATCATGAGTAAATTTATAAAAAAACTATGAACAATTATACATTTGTCAATAGACAGCTCTTGCATTCATTTGGCACTAGGGTTGTTTTATCGGCGTGGAATTCCGGTAAACCAAGATTGCTTCTGCTCTAGAGATTGTTGGCGTGTATGTCCATTTTCGATGAACGCTCATTCTACTCTCAAAGTTAAAGCGACAATAAAATTTTGGCTTCATGACTATTTTGACTGACTGGTGGGCAAACATATCAGTTTTTACTAGCCTCCTCTTTATATTTTATCGATTTCTAGATGGTTTTGGTATTACAAATTATAACCATACCAAGCTGTAATAATGGAGATCAAATGTTGCTATCGCCGAAATAATACGCAGACGATAGTGCATTGATTGACAGCAGAGACTGATCTGTGATATCAAGTTCTTTCTTGAAGTTGTTGATTGGCACTGGCTGTACCCAGTTGACATAGAAAGAAAGTTATGAAGCGTGAATATTTATTTCTATCTAATGTTAATATTTTAACTTAAGTAAGTAATACTCTGATGCCGTTGCAGCGACCGACATAATACTTATTAGATGACGCGTGACTAAGAACAGTTAAAATCCCGCGTCCTTTTAGCCGTATACAACCCGACGTTGTCCAAATTGTGTAAGTTTTATGCACGCGCCGTCTCCCAATGTTGAACAAATCATTCGCGCAGCTTCAGACGAATTTTTTTTATTCGAAATGCATTACCTCTAATATAGTATCTTAATTGTTGATTGACCTGCATAAATCGAGGTAAAATAACCGGTCAAGTGCAAGTTGGACTTGCGCAATTAGTGTTCCGTACCGTAATTACCTTTAAAATAAAAATTAGCTACCTAATAGCCAATAAATGAATATAGCTTAATCTAGAATCTAGTACTAAATGTTTAAAACAAATATTTACTACCTAAATATTTGGTTAAATATAAACAAATACAATAAAATTATTTTGTTTTCGGTACCAATCTGTTGGTTACAAGTTATCATGATATAGGTATTAAAATTTAGTAGCTCTTAGTCCTAGTTTCCAAACCTTCACCATTCTGTCATGCCACATAGTTTTTTTATTATACCAGAAAAAAAACGTAAATCAGTCGTGATCATTTTCGGTCAATCTACACTTTATGGAGAATATTCTAGAATTTTTTCAAAATTTTTTGATCAATATTTTTCGAGATCATCAATTTTTGGCAATTTATGCAAAGAAAAGCGTGTGAAAGTAAGTATTACATCATATACAGTCAGTCCAAAAAGTCTCCATACAACACCTGCTTTCTATACTAGTTTTCTGTTACTTTTAACTAATTAATTGGAACTATGAGAGAACACGAGGATTAGTATTAAAAACAACTATGGAACAATTTATTTAGCAGTTACATCATTGTTACAAAAATGTAAACAAAATTAATGTCAAAAATACGTTATAATCAGCCGCATTTTATCAAGCTATCTGCTGCTCGCTAAACTGAAAACAAATGAATAATTCTCGGCCATATTTTATAATATGTCATTTGTTGCTAGTAATTTTACAATGAGTTTTCAAAGTAGTATTAGAAGTGAGCGAGAGAAATTGTGAAATTCTATTTTAAGTTCGAGAGATCATAACTGATGCGTAAAAAGTTGGAAAATCGTACAGAAGTATAGGAAAAATTGTTAAAAAGTCGCATGCTACTGTTCAGTACATTGTAAACCAGTGTAAATCTACGAGTTCCTATAAAATTCTACCACGCTCCGGTCATCCCAAAAAACTGACTCCAATTGAAGAGGCCAGTATTGTTACACAAATAATTATAGATCCCAAGAAAAGTGCACCAAAATTAAAAGAACTACGGGACCTATTTTCGAAAAATGTTTATTCACAAACAGTGAGTAATTGTTTACACAGGACAGGCTATAAGGGGTGTGCAGCCAGGAAGAAGCCGTTAATTTCGGAAGCTAATTACAAAAACCGGTTAGCTTTTGCTAGGGACTACGTTACTAAACCTCCTGAATTTTGGGAATCCATAATCTTTAGTGATGAAACTAAAATTAACCTCTTTGGGTCTGATGGCAGAACTAAAGTTTGGAGAAAGAGGAATATCGCATTCGATATTAAAAACATTTGTTCTACGGTGAGACAAGGGGGTGGTAATGTTCTGCTTTGGGGATGCATGTCCGCTGGAGGGGTTGGAAATTTACATTTTATTAATGGTACCTTGGATCAGCATGTTTATTTTAACATTTTGAAAGACAATTTAAGAGAGTGTCCAAAAATTAGCACTCGAAAAAGAGACATTTTCGAACAGAACAATGATCCGAAACATACCGTAAAATTGGTGCGAGAATGGATGATCCATAATGTGCGACAGCAGCTTCATACATCTTCGCAATCACCCGATGTTAACCCCATCGAACATTTATGGGAGGAACTTAAGCGGCGCGTTCGGAAACATAATGTTTCAAATAGAAGAATTAAAAAACAGATTATTGAACGAATGGGGGAACATGCCAGCAGAAGTTACTAGAAAGCTGGTTGCAAGCATGATAAAAAGGTTACAGGAGATTATCAAGGCCAACGGCGATCCCACTAAATATTAATTTAAACGAAGTCGTTATTTTCCGTTAAACTCCGCCAAACAATTATTGGTAATTGTTAAGTGTATGGAGACTTTTTGACATTAATTTTGTTTACATTTTTATAACAATGATGTAATTCAGAGTTTCTCAACCTTTCAGTATTTGCGACCCAATTCTCAAACATAATTTTCATCGCGACTCTCCCCTCTCATACAATAACAATGCATGCAATAATAATGTATTTTCAGTATTTCGATGCTAAAACTACAATATGACCTTAATTACAAAGCTTACAAACTACCAAGAATAAGTAAATTTATTAGAAACTATGTTTGGAGGTAATGTGGCCAAACAATTGCTATCCATACCTATATCAA
The DNA here is from genome assembly GCA_019049505.1 of Pachyrhynchus sulphureomaculatus. NCBI lineage: Eukaryota > Metazoa > Arthropoda > Insecta > Coleoptera > Curculionidae > Pachyrhynchus > Pachyrhynchus sulphureomaculatus. The sequence goes on from CM032456.1 coordinate 71,434,229, forward strand.
ATGACACTGTTGCCCCTCGAAGTGGTGATATAGCTGAAGATATACAGCATTAGCTTTTCGGGAAGTTGCGTGACAAATTGTTTTCAATAAAGATGCTTATTTCACTGCCTATGTTCGATTTTGTGATAGTATGTCAGCAGTAGGAGAAATATTTTTCTGGAAACCAATAGAACTCAAAGCAACATCACTCGCATTATTTGCTATCTTAAAAGATTTTATAAACGAGGCAAATATGCAGTGGAAAAATTGCGTCGGAATATGTACCGATGGTGCTCATTCAATGTCTGGAAGATTTCAAAGTGTACAAGCACTTGTGAAACAAAAATCTCGACTGTGTATGTGGACACATTGTATGATCCACAGAGAAGCTCTGGCTTCCAAAGAAATGAGTCCTGCTCTGAATATTGTGCTCACTACAGTTGTAACCGTAGTAAATTATATTAAAATGAGACCCCTAAAATCTAGAATTTTTTCTGCACCTTCTAAAGGCATGGGTGCCGAACATTCAGCGTTACAGTGAGGCAAGATGGTTATCACGTGGGAAATGTTTGCAACGTGTTTATGCATTAAGAAATAAAATCGCCATTTTTCTAGAAGAGGAAAACCGACCGGAAGCCGAGAAGTTTCGAGATAGTTTATTTGTGATTAAATTGAGCTACTTGCTCGATATATTCGAGAAACTAAATACCTTAAATCTTCAACTCCAAGGAACAAATACACATATATTCGATACAAGTGGTAAAATTAATGCTTTTTGTAGAAAATTGGAATTGTGGAGCAGAAATGTAAAGCAAAAAATCAATGTTTGCAAATGTGGGTGAATGTGTTAAAACATACAACCATTAAAAATTATCTAGCCATGTTGACAAAGAATTTTAAAAAGTATTTTCTTACTGACGACAACTTGGTAGCAAGTTACGAGTGAGTTAGTTCAAAATACTCCCGAAGGCCTTTCAACTTCCGAAGAAGAAATCTTCATAGACTTCACGGCAAGTGGCGAAATCAAAAACAATTTAATAATAAATCACTCTTTGATTTTTGGGCAGGGGTGAATGATGAGTTTTCTGCACAGAAAACAAGAGCATTTCGTACACTATTACCATTTTCAACATCCTACCGGATTTTCTGCGATGGTTGCTTTGAAAACAAAATATATATATCTCAACTAAATATAGAAAAAGAACTCAGAATGTCTATTTCTAATATTAAACCATCCTTCGAAAATCTTTGCTCTGCAAAACAGGCCCAAGGGAGTGACTAATAATTATTAAACTTGTTTTTAATTCAATATTGATGTGTTAATTATTAGGTAAATACAATGTGCAGTACTAATACATAGGTGTATTGTATCAGTGTAAATGTGTATTTTATTTTTTTATTATGTCAGAATGTATTTTGTTTTGCTTTCCTTTTAATAAATTATATTAAATGTTTTTAATGAATGTTTGCAATAATAATTTCTTTTCGATTTCAGTTGACACCCCACTCGATAATCTGGACATTTTTTTTCACTTCCGATTTCACCCCCCATATACCAGATAAATTATCAAACATAATGCACTCGTGATAATTTTCACTCAATCTACATTTTACGAAGAATATTCCAGAATTTTTTAAAAGTTTTTTGATCGGTACTTTTCGAGATGGGGTTGGGTAACGAAATTTTTGGCACTTTTAAAAAGTAATATAAAGAAAAGTGTGTGCAAGTATTACATCAGATATATTTTTAAACTCGTGTTTTCACAAGCTTTCATTTGACGACCCATTCGCTCATCTAGATTTTTTTTTTTTTTTACTTCCTCCCATAAGTTAATCCCTTAACTCAAAATTTAACTTTCAAAAGTACATGGCTCTGATTGGGCCACCAATTCCTGTATTTATGCCAAATTTTAATTTTATAAGTCAAATACTCTTGGAGAAAATCGGGTGTGATAGACGGACACCGAAGTTATCCCATAATTGTTCCGTACGGAACACTAAAAAAGAAACTTTTAAACTTTCAGTGGTATTTATGTTACCTTTGTATCAAACAGAAACACATTTATTTTGATTTATTAAATTTATCCAATTGTTGACGGGTGTTTTTAATCAAAAACAATTTTACATACACACAGTCAACTTTTGATTAGCTCACCTCACGATCCATACCGATAAATCCTTTGGATTAATGAAGGCAGCATCACACTATCTTAGCGCAGATCTGTGCCGCCGCCGTCTCTTAATAACTTTATAATTTAGTGCATTTCGAGTCGAACCCTTTCTTCGACCAACACGGGCTCCGTGCATAATAGATTGCTTACATTTTAGTCTGGATTCACCTTAAGGTGTTATCTTGCGTACGTAGATAAGGTTTAAGATCACGGAGGTTAAGTAACATTAACTGTTTATTGCAATTTATGGGCGAAGTTCTAGAAACGTTTCGACATTTGATATTCGTATCTGTTTAGTCACGAACTTTAATGATGTAGGTGTTCTAGTTACTAAATTAATTAATAGTTTAATATAGTGTTTACAAAAATGTTTCAAAGGAATGTGCAAAAATCCTTAAATGTTTTTCAAAAAGAACCGGTTTTTCCAGCTGGGGACGGTGATAAGTGTCGGAATCCATTCTAAAAGTATAAACCAGTTTATAGTGTCATTCATCTCTGCGATTCCAAATAGACCAGTTAATATGACAATCGAGACTGATAAAACCACTGAAACTAGGGAGTATTGATTTCGGTGGTATTGGACCTTAAGATTGGTAGTTGAACCTATGGTAACCTAGAGTATGCTTTATCTTCTTACTTCTCTTACCAGCACTTTCATTTCATCAATCAGATGGTTTGTTGTCTATATCGATGTCACACGTAGGCTGAAAAATTTTTGGTCTAGCTATTCAAAACACCCTTTTTTCTGCAAAATTTATCTCCTTCAAGAGCGCGAGCGATATAATCAGTGCAACGCTTTTCTAACATTTCTATACCTTTCTTGTAGAAGGATTTGTCTTTGCTTTCAAAATAGGCCTTAGTTTTGCTGATAACTTCTTCATTGGAGCCAAATCTCTTTCCCGCGAGCATTTTTCTGAGATCTGCGAATAGATAATAGTCGCTGGGACCAAATTTGGAGAATACGGTGGATGAGAAAGCAATTCAAACTTCAATTCACGCAATTTTGCCATCGTAACCATTGATTTGTGACACGGTGCATTATCTTAATGAAAGAGCACTTTTATCTGGTTTATTTGTGGCGGTTTCTTTGCGATTTGTACCTTCAAACGCACCAATAACTTTATATAATATTCGCTATTGATGGTTTTTCCCTTCTCAGTATAGTCAATGAAAATTATTCCCTGCGCACCCCAAAATACAGAGGCCAAATCTTTCCTAGCCGACTCTCGATTTGATTCCGATGTGTAATGGTGGATCCATGTTTCATCCGTTGTCACATATGTCATGAAAAAATCATTTTTATTGCACTTAAACAGGTCCAAACAGCGCTCAGAATCATCAACACGTTGTTGTTTTTGGTCCACTGCGGTACCCATTTCGAACAGAGCTTTCTTATGCCCAAATGTTCATCAAAATATGACCAACACGTTCTTTTGATACCATTAGGATGTTAGCTATCTCACTCAATTTTACTTTACGGTCATCCAAAACAATTTTGTGTTTTTTTTTGTTTTCCGGTGTAATCCCCTCCTTTGGGAATCCAGAGCGTTCAGCATCATTTGTATCTGTATAAACGCGTTGAAATTCAGCATACTCGTAAATAAAGAGTGATTTCTCAGGGGCAGAGTCCCCGTAATACTTATGAAGTCATTGCTTTGGTTAAACGGTATCAAAAATAGCATCATTAAACCATTGTAACTTGCAAACTAATCATCGAAATGTCATGAAATTTTGACACGTATCGTTTGAAGGATGGTACTTCCTAAAAATCATATGGACTTTTTGAAAAGGGCGACATCTATGTGTCAGACCAAAAACTTTTCAGCCTACGTGTTATGCTGTATTAAGCAGCGGCTTACCTCCCGCCTAGTGACCCTATACTCATATGGGTCACTCGCCCCTTACCTTTTAATCTATCCTAAAGGTCTCTGCGATTCTTCGATTGGCGTCACGTTTTTCTTAGCGGTCAGCTTCCCGCCTGAGAAGGGATTTTAGCGTTTTTCATATCCTAAGGATATCGGCGGGGATGTCATAACACCCGTCAAAGTTGTCCAAGTGTCCAAACATATATTTTTGTATTTCATGGCACCTTTTAGATAACGCAGTAGTGCTGCGACGGACGTTATTGTATTTCTGCAACCAACTACTACCTATGTACGGGGCCAGGCCATATATATTAAATGAAATAACCGGTCAAGTACAAGTTGAACTTGCGCGTACGTTGATTGCGTTTAAAATAAAAAAAATGTTGTAGCGGAAGTATAAAATGATCAGTGACTTCACAAAACACACCCCAAATGAGTTTTCAACAAAGTTTATTTCCAATCTTTACTGAAAATTAATAACCTTGAAATTTCTGTTTTTTTTTTCTATACCAGATAAATTATTACAGGTAATGCACTCGTGATAATTTTCGTTCAATCTACACCCCGTGGAGAATATTCCAGAATTTTTTCAAAATTTTTTGATAAGTACTTTTCGAGATAAGGCGGGTGGACAGCGATTTTTCGCGATTTTTTAAAAATAATGCAAAGAAAAGTGCGCGCAAGTATTACATTATATATATATTTTTTACTCGTGTTTTCAAATAAGCTTTCATTTGACACCACACTCGATTACCTAGTAAAAAATTTTTTTTTTTCACTTCCACCCCCAAAACTAACCCCTTAAGTCAAAATTTAACTTTCGAAGCTACATGGCTCTGATGAGGCCATCAATTCCTATATTATTACCAAATTTCAACTTTCTATGACAAATAGTTTCGGAGAAAATCGGGTGTGACAGACGGACAGACAGACGGACAGACACCGAAGTGATCTTCTAAGTGTTCCGTACGGAACACTAAAAATACCGACTTGCCGGGATTGGAACTCGAGACCTTCTGCACTGCAAGCAAATATTACACCATGAAGCCACGGGTCGCTACGTAATGTAATTCCTTATGTAGCACTGCTTGAATGCTCCTATCTCTATACGGTTAGGCGTTTTTAGTAAACTATGGAGAGTTTACAGTCATTCTTAGGGCTTCATTTTGTTCCACAAAGAGACAGAACTTTCTGGAACGATTTAGCATAGGTTAGAGTCCCTACAGCAAGATTATGGCTTCAGGTATTGCAGCTGCAACCTTTTCCTTCCACACCTCCTATTCCTCTCTTCATCATCTTTGTGTAACGAAGTCCTAGTTGATTTACAGAAGAGAGTCGCCTGAGTCCTTATCAAATTTCCTAGGACTTTTGCTGACGTAAAAATTGCATTATCATTGGCGAACAATTCCAAGTTGGTACGTTCTGTTTTAGGTTTATCTGTCGTGTAGATAATAAATAGTAATGGAGACAATAAAGAGTCTATTAGGACCTTAGTTTCCATTGTCTTTTCCTGTGAGATCACACCATCAACCTTGATCCTGAATTTTCTATGCGATATGAATGACTGAACCAGTTTGTGTAACTGTTATGGGAAACCGAAGCAAATGAGATTGAGTACCAGTCTCTCGTGCCACATCTGAAAAACGTCTACACAGTTACTACCAGCGTTCCTCTCTTATTGAAGAAGTTCATGACGGTCTCTGCAAATCTCGCCTTGTTATATGACGTCCACCCTCGATCAATGAGTAAGCGACAATAATTTTTATAGCTCATACTTTACAATATTCTAAGGTATATTTCTCTTCTTCTTGTGAGAATTTGTAACTTTTGCCAACACTAACTAGCAGCTGGTACGAGTCGGGCTATAAAGTTAAAATATTCACTTCAAAAATGACTCGCATCGTACTAGTCGCGTTTTCTTTCTATGTAGAACCCTTCCATATAAGGTATTGTATTGATTTTATAATTCTAGTCGTACCATCCACGTCCTGATATTACTCGTTGTAAGTCTCTCACGTAGAACACAAAGTTAGCCTTCGAAAAATAGAATGCGACAGAAAATAACAAAATAATATAGTAAGGTAGGAAAGTAATTTGGCTCGATCAGAGCTTTTTCAATCGAATGCGGCAATAATATGGTTGTATCGAAATCCTAATGGAAAATCATGTAAAATCTTATAGCGCCTCTTAAGAAGATTGTATATAAATTATGATAATAGTAAAGCACTGTTTTATATAGAAACATGACCTAGTTAACATATCTAAAATTTGAAAAGTTTTAACTAAAAATTAACTAAGAATCAATAGAAAAACAATTTTCCATTAAAATATCGAGAAAAGAGACTGAATCAATTCTAAATAAGCTGGAAAAAATACCGGTAAAAAATGGCAGTGTGGCAAGCGCTAATTTGTCGAACACATATCAGTGTCAGGGCGGCTTTTTTTCGTTTTTTTCCCTTTTTTAATGGTGATGCATTCGGCAGCATCCCGTCGACATCAACAGGTCGCCGAGCCGATTTGCCAGCCGAAACCGCCGGATGCACTGTTTGCAGATTCATCCATCAACTGGAGTAGGCTAGAGGTGTTTTCACGGGAGAGGACAAGCTGCAAGAGGTACACGATTTAATAACTTTTAACAGGTTATCGTACTCACTTTTATAAATCACCTTGCCAACTATGGCTCATAAAAAGTTAAATAATAACCGAGAACCTCTTGAAATTGTTTTAAATATGGCTCAGATCTTTTGAATGGAATCCAGTGACACAGTCCGATTCTTTCTAATAATTATAAGTGATGTTGAGTTTGTTTAATAGAACACTTCATGAGGTCAGTCAATAAGTTTTGAAAGCGGAAATGAAACATACACAGTCTTCCATTACTACAGCTTGTACTTGTACTTGCACAACAGTTTCTTCAGTTGTTGCAGTTTTTGGACGTCCTGATCGTGGATCATCATTGACGCTTGTACGACCATGTTTAAACTCTAGAGTCCATCTATGAATAGTTGGAAATGAAGGAGCAGACTGTCACTAACTTTGCATGGATTTCACTTGCCGATAAACCTTCTAAATCACTGCACGATATTCACGAAATACTCAAACACGTCTACTTTAACCAGCTGATGACTTGACAATGAATGACTTGACAGTTCGACTTCGAATTTAGGGTGTGTTCATTGATGAAGCTTCAAAATGGTGTTCAATATTTGGTTCAAGTGATGCTCCATAGGTGTCGCTTTCAAAACTTATCGACTGACTTGATATAATTTTTTCGGGGAAGAATTATGTAACTATGTTTACAGATAATAAAAGTTACGTCAGATGTAATAAGAACATTATTTGGGTTGCCGTTAAACTATTATGGGATATTACGTGTAATTAACCAGTACTTCAAAATAAATAAAATAAACTCTAATCCGAAGAGAACTGTTTTTAAAGAGTTTATCCAAAGAATATCCCATATTAAAGATTTTTTTTGATTGGGATAGGCGTCTATTGCTCAGTTAACAGAGACATTTTTTTTACAGGGTGGAATCGGCCTTATAATGAAGCAGTCTGCGTTACCTTAAGGGTGTTCCAGTATGCTCCAGTTATGTGGTGATTTTCCAGCTGCAGTGGTTGGCATACCCACTAAATTTCCTTGTGAGCTGGGTCTGCGACCCTAAGTCCTCTTACATTGTGACGATTATTCGTTATTCGAGAGTGTTGTGTTACAATAGTGTTAGTGCTGTGTGATGTTGAGCTCATTTTTTGGGGAGAAGTAGCCCAACTACACTACGATTTTATCCCTATATACTAAGTACGTAATGCAGTCTATCTTTGTAGTCGAGTTTTAGTCTTGTCAATTGTTAGTTTAGTTGTAGTATGTCTGAGGGTCATAAGTAGAGATTACCAACGTTTGCGTTGTGTTTGAAGGCATTAGCTATGTCAGGGTAAGGGTGAGAAGTAAGTTCTTTTATTGTGGGCATTTGAAACTCCCTGTGAAACTGGCTATTGCGGACAAACCAGGGAGCTCCTGCTATAATACGCAGGGTTTTGTTTTGAACTGTCTGGAAAACAGTATCGAGATTTTTGAGTATCTATATTAATAACAGCTTCAACTGGAGCTACCATATAAATAAGTTGTGCAAAAAGCTTTTATCGGTACGTACCACGAGTATTAATAATTACTTAGGTCTGACCATTTCCTATGGCCGGACACTAATTAATCAATTAATCAATACGTACACAAAGTTTGGTGATCCGGATTTTATTGCAGCCTCGACAATGCGGTGGATATAGAGCCTGCGTAGGAATTGATGGAAATATATTAATTTTACCCGATTTTTGAATGGAACGTTCGAGCATACTCCAAAAACTGGTAAAAATGTGTTCGTTTGTCTGATTTGTGGTCTGAAGTCCCAAAATTTGCCAAAAGAATTACATTTCATATAATTTTTACATAGAATGTGTTCAAATTTAATAAAAAGAGATAACTCTACATCGAGTAACAAGTGAGCTTGAAGACCTATTGGAGCGAAGTCATCATACTTCCGGAGTTTTAACATACATCGAAGAAGCATTCAATAATGCATGTTTTGAGCATGGAGGCAAGGCTATTGAGGAGAAATCAGTCGAGCATAGCATAGGAGGTTGGATAAAGACTATGCTTTTGAACAAATGAATAATATTTTTATCTGTTAAAAAATTAAAATACATTTAATATACTTTCTTTTTCGTTTAATAGTATAAACATAAAACATGCTATAAAATATGCAATAGTTGTTTATTTTCCTATACTATAAAACGTAAGTTCAAAAAATACTTTTATTTATTTTTTCTATGCCGCATTCTACAGGAATCTGTTATGGGACCAGTTTTGTTTACTTCATACACGTCACAATTTCACAAAATACTTCAACTCTGTATGTCAGATTTTTATGCAGATTATACAGAAGTTTATTCATCTTTTAAGTAATATTGAGGCCCTATGTACCCTAATTAATCAGGATTTAGATTATAAATTAAGATTTTCCAGCCATATTACTTTAATAATGAAAGATACCTTATACACTCAAATCTCCAGCTACTAAATAGGAATTGTCGTAGTTTACTTTGTAAATCACTAGTATTATCTAATCTAACTTCTGAGATAAAGTCTAACGTCCAGAATTCCTGTCTTGGGTTAATATATGATCCAAAAAGGAAAAATCAGGTCACCGTATACTTTGATAATAAAGGATGGCTTAACATAAAGCGAAAACGATTATTGCCTTGTGTAACATACTGTTATAAAATTATTTAGGGCAAAAAAACTGTTTTGCAAACTAAAAGCATCCCGTCTTAATGTAAGCTTTAAAAAATTGCTATTCTACGTCTATATAAAACTACTCAATTCCGTTTTTTTTTTTGTGCAATACTATGTGGCTAGGATATATGCTAGGATCTCGGAACCATCGAAATTATTAAGACTTTTAATTTTTAAGAGAAATATTAAGAAAACATTTCAGGAAGGATAATTAAGTTAATTTTTAATGAAAGGTACTTTCCTATACTTATTTATACTTTCTATGTCTTTTCTTCAAAGATTTTTTGAAACGTATTCCAACTTAATATAGCCTAGGTTATAATTAGTTATTATATCTCGGCTCGGAAAATAATCAATTAAAAAAAAATAATTTACAACGTGACGGTCGCCTCTCTGGAGAAGGCAATGGAAAACCAAACGTAGTATCATGCCTAATAAAGCCCTCTCACTTTGGCTGTTCGGAACCGACATTAAACTGTAGGTCAGTTTTGTTTATGGAAACACTTAAAAAGGCACCAACCACAGGAAAAGGCAAACGGTTGCCTACATCCGTATCGGTTATGGCTGTTCAAGAAGAAGTTTATTAATTCCATACTTTTCCTTATTATCATTTACATGTTAGTTGTGGTGAATATATGTCCTGTGTAAATAAGATTCTGTGGCGTACTTTTGAAACTATTTAGGTATTATTATGTAGTTGTATGTATTTATTGGTTTTGTTTATATTAATTACACTCATCGAAATTCTTATTTTTCGTTGTTAAAAATTTGCAACAAAGTGTAGGTGCTTCGCTCTCTGCTTATCAGATGAGAGTGAACTTTACAACTATATGCGATGCTACATAAAAAGAAGTAAGATATTATTTTGCTTATTCCTGTTATAGTTTTAATTTTTTACCCAAATATAACGACTCACAATTTCAGCGGAAAAATAAATTTTCATTATATTTCATTCCTATCAGGCAGTAATAGTAGAAAATTTAAATTTTTGAGCATATTATTTTATAGTCTATTCTTACTGTTTCAAGAATTTTGTTAAAAAATCGATAAAGTAGTTTACCCAGTACTTTATTTGCAAACATGTAGTTCTAAAATAAGTACGAGTACTAATTTGATTTGATGATGATATATATATATATATATATATATATATATATATATATATATATATATATATATATATATATATATATATATATATATATATATATATATATATATATATATATATATATATATATATATATATATATATATATAATATAATATATCTATATAACGAGGATCCTACAGATTCCGCCGTATTTTGCATTTCGACAGCCATGTTTTTTCTGTCTCTCCAATCATTCTCATGGATAGTTCTCTCTCATTATGCCCATTATTCCGTTGATCCATGTTAGTGCTGGTCTTCCTTTCTTTCTTCTATTTGATGGAATATATTCTAATCCTCTTTTTGGCCATCTAGTAACGGGCATTCTTTCCACGTGTCCACCTGGTTTCTATTCTTGGTGCTGTATTCTGACTTCTTCATTTTGGACGTGCTCCTGTCTAAATATTCTACATGATCTCTGTTAACAATCCATTTCTACCGCGTCTGTCCTTTGTTATCTTTTTTTTGTGATTTGCCAGCATTCTGATCCATAGTCAATATCGGCTCTACGATCGCCATGTAGATTGTCAGTTCTGTTTTCATTTTTATTCAGTTTGACCGAAATAAAAAGTTCAGAATCCCCACGCATTTTTATCCTGTTGAGACTCTGCTTTGTGCCTCTTTCTGATGATCCTTTGTTCGAAATTATACTTTCCAAGTACTTAAACTCATCGCATCTAGTTATTTCCCTCAACTTCGAATCTGGTTCTTCTTCCCCATCCTCACCCACACTAAGATACTCGGGCTTCTTTATATTTATGTTCAAACCCAACGTTTCAGCTTTCTCATCATATATACAGTAAATAAATCATTATGTTTCAAATTTGTTTGTTATGCCAACCAACAACCTGGAAAAATTCTCATAATATTATAGAAATCATACAAAATTTGACCGCACCATCAATTCACCCCTTCCCCCAACAAAATTGTAAAAGTATAACAAGGAAAATAAAAATTACTATTTTGTCTAGAGCTTTTCACCAATTGTTTACTTCGCCCTTTAAAAATTTCCATATAGCAGTAAATAATAATAATATATTTTTCTGTAAATAGTTTGTAATGGAAAATCTTCATATCACTAAGTGCGCTGCTATAATTTATGTCATGTCTTCAAACTCACCAGTGCCATAATGAAATAATATATATTTTTCGAAATGATTAGCAATTTAGTGTCATCGATGTAGTTGGTCCGTAACCCGAACTTAAGAGTGAGCCGTGTGCCACCAGCCTCGACCGCGGATATGAATTTACTACGTATTTGAGTGTTTGTATTGTCGGATCAGTCACTCGTGTCACTCCTCCATTTATCAGGTCTCGCTCGTATTTTCCCTAACGCGAAAGGGTTGAACTTGAACTCCATCACTTTGTCAACTGACAGAAATGCTCATTTGTTTTTCACACAGAACACAGGACTTTTTTATTTTGTACGATTGACTTTTTAACTATCTGCATTTTTGTTTTCGACGTTGTCCGCTGATCTTTCAATTATTTATTGCCTATTTTTAATGGGAATGAAACACATTAGATGTTTATCAAGAATGGGTACGCCAATAATAGAATGGATACTTAATGTTAAGTTTTTGTATTAAACACATCTGTGAGTCTGACTCGCACTCAACTGTCAGAAGAGCTCATTTGTTTTTCACACGGACCACTCAGTTTTTTTTATTGTGTACCACATACTTTTTGACTATTTACTTTCTAGATTTTTAAGGTTGTCCATTGATTCCACCTATTTATTTTCCAGTTTTATAGAAGGCAGATCTTTCTAAAGAATTAGTACAAAGAATAAATAGTATATTGTAATTATAATTAACGATAACATGTCGCATTAATCACTTGTGTTTGAATTTCTCTCAAGAAGGGTTGAACTAGGATGCTATCATTTTATCAACTGAGTTATCCAAGGGTAAATTGTTTTTCACATAGACCACATATCATTTTATTTTTAAATGATTGAATTTTTAATTAAACAGGTAATTAAACTATTCCCATAATAAAAATGTATTGTCTAAGTTTCACACTAGATACTTGCACGAATAACACAGTTATATATAAAAAATCACTGTCTTTTAAGTGAGACACGTGTTTTCTTAAGTATTTTTTATGCTGAATCAAAAAAAAATCATAAAAAAGACATCCACCGTGAATTTTTTTCAGAAAACACACCTAAAATTGCCAGAAAACTATTAAATTGAAGAAAATACATTTTAATAAATAATGTAAAACTGTATAATCATTAAAATTATGGAATAAAACTATTATTTCGGACATCTTTGAATGTTCTGAGTCTACATTTATAATAAAAACTTAAAAATATTAGGTTTTGGTGTTCACGTTTAACTAAACACGCATATACCACCTTTAAGCTACGTAGGAAAATGCTGTTTAAAATAACTATAAGCAACCGCCAAATTATTAAAATTAATAAAAATTAAAAAATTGTTTTTAATTTTTGTTAATATTGAACAAAACTATTATTTCATTGTATTTATTTACTTAAAAAGGCATTTTACCAACGACATAGCAGCCTTACAAGTGCGAATTTTTTGTTGAAACTGAACTGAAGGTTTTATACCTTATTTTTTGATGGCAAGTCAGGAGTAAACATTTCAAAAAAACATTGGAAATAATAATTTCATTTAATATTGATAAAAATTAAAAACATTTTTTTTTAATTTAGCGGTTGTATATATTTATTTTAAACAGCATTTTGCTACGTAGCTTAGTTTAAGGTGGTGTATGGGTATTTTTTGGTAAACACGAACAGTAGAACCTAATATTTTTAAGTTTTTATGATAAATGTAGATTCACAACATTTAAAGATACTTGAGAAAACACATGCCGCACTTAAAAGACAGATAATTTTTTTTGTAAACCTGTGTAATGAGCCAAATTAAATTTGGTTTAGTAGAAATTAATGTATACCAAGTTTACAGGGTTTATCACAAAATTGCAAAATTTTGTGGAACTTGCGTCATAACAGTTTCATAATCGTTTAGTATTTGATAGAAAGTAGTAAGATTTAAGTTGATTTTCCTTTTAGGACTATTTCAAAGTTTCTGGTTATAATTTCAGCAACTTCCTGTTATACAATAGATTTGCAGTTGGCATATATAGATCTCTAATCATAAAACACTCCCACACTATCTTAATCTTAAATAGCAAACTCTAAAATATATTTCTTTTCGTTCACATATATAGATACACGAGCAATATTTATAACATATTAATATACTTCTGTACTGTTTGTAAATATTTTTTAAAAATATATTCAACAAATGAAAACATAAATTTTTGAAGGATTGTTTAAAAAGTTTGATGTTAGGACTAAAAAAACAAGATTATTAATTCGTTCTTGATTCTTCTCTACAAATCTGTTGGTCGCAACATTTGCTCGTCACTCAGAATTAGCAGTTTTTTGATTGTATTAGCTGATACTTGTTAGAAATCCATTACATAAAAATATACAAACACTCTAGTTTCAATTTCCAATTTAATTATTTTAACAACTTAACAATTGTTTCAAACACACAGTGTCTTCTTCAGAAGTGTATCAAGAGTAAGTAAACTATTTTAAATGGTAATGTTAGTAATATGTTCCTTAAACCTGTTTTGGGTTGATGATTTTAGTAAATTATGTACAGTTATGTTATTTTTATAAAGTATAAATCTGAGAACTAATACAAATTCAGTAAGGGAGAATGATTTAAATCTATTTGTTCGTGTAATAGCTGGTTGGAATTTTTACGTTTATTAATTTGGAGACTTTCTAGAAGATTTAATTTTTTGGATTTATTTTCAATATGTAGAATTTTAAATTCATCATTGAAATTATGTGATTTATTAATTACATGGGTTGCATAATATGAGTTGCTATTATTTCTTAAATAACTGTATGTGTGTTGTTTAATATGGGTTTCAAATGGTCTACCAGTTTGTCCAACATAGTTTTTGGTACAAGATCCACAATTTAATAAACAGACGCCTGATTTTTTAATTTTATTAGGGATTTTTACTTTATTGACAGAGTTAGCAGAATAAAATGAATAGAATCTCCAACTTTCTTACAACGGGGTTATTTAAAATATCCTATATTTAGTAAAAAGCAATTTATTTTAATGAACTGTACTATATCTGTTATCACGTTGTTTGATCTTATTAAGAAATATCAGTCCCTGAATTGTTACATAGAATTTTTTTTCAAAAGAGTATCTATATACGGCTTTGAAATATACACATATTCATAAAAATCAACGTATCTGCAGTGAATCTGATAGAAGAAAAACAAAATATTTTGAATTTTTTACTTTAGCCACCGACTTTTAAAAATTATATCCAAAACACCTCAAGGAATGCACTCAAAGAAGGCTGTAATAAACGCTGGCAGCATTTACACTTCCTACAATTTGTTGCCGAATTCATGACATGTTTTTTAGTGTTGCGTACGGAACTTCGGTGTCTGTCCGTCTGTCCTTGTGTCACACTTGAGTTTTGCCCAAACTATTTAACATAGAAAGTTGAAATTTGGCACAAATATAGGAATTGATGGCCCAATTACAGCCGTGTAGTTTTGAAAGAAAGGGGTTAGTTTCGGGAGGTGAAATCGGAAATAAAAAGAAACGATCAGGTCATCGAGAGGGGTGTCAAAAGAAAGCCTGTGAAATCACGAGTTCAAAAATATATATGATGTAATACTTGCACCCACTTGTCTTTGTATTATTTTTAAAAAATGGTCAAAAAGCCCTATCTACGCACCCTATCTCGAAAAGTACTGAGCAAAAAATTTTTAAAAAATTCTAGAATATTCTCCATAAGGTGTAGATTGAACAAAAATATCAAGTGTGATTTGAATTTTTATTTTAAAAGCAATCACCGTAAGAAACACTAATTGCGCAAGTCCGACTTGCACGTGGCCGGATTTTTAAAGTAACAGAGAGTTATTTTTCCGAAAACGCCGGGCAAATTTTAATCAAACACGAGCTTAAACCTTTCAGGATTACTTATTTACATACGAAAAAAAACTACTGGAAACTTGAATGAGTCTTTTTCAAGTTACTAACTGCAGCTGAGTCTGTATGTGCCTATCATACTCGTATATCCAGCAGCTTCCCGTGATTTTTTGACGTGTTTAATTTCTTTATATAAATTTTCTTTTCAAGCTCTTATGTTCAATATGAAGAAATATAAATAACTTTTTAATTATCTTGTATCAATAAAAACGAGGTGATAGTCATAAAATCACCGCATGTTATTTTTTCGACGTATCCGATTCAGTTTAAGTATTTGTACTCACTATTACAGTATAAAATCACTGCTAAAAACATTTATAATTGTCATAGAAGACTTCTCGTGTGAATATGATGATGTAAATCTCACAAAACAAGTATTGTTATGAGTAATTAGTGAAAAATAAAAATCCATAAGTCAGACATTGAAATATAGTGAAAAACCTAGGCAGATTGTGTATTTACATGTAAAAGACAACCGCATGAAGATTGAACTTTCCGTTCGCGGGATCTACACACAGACCTTGAGTTTTATACACACACAAATATAAAAATATTGTTCCATATCGATAGACTATCGATACTTTGTAACGAACACGAATTTACAATTTGCAAAATATCCTTTATTAATTTTTTATATTTTATTCCTATGAACTGAAAAGATACAAGAATACCTCTGGGACAAATATATACGTAAATACATAATCAGCATGAATAATATATCTCTTAATAAGCATACATCCCTTTATGTATCATATTTTCAAGAACTAATTTTCTTAGATGAAGAGAATAGAGATCGTAGACAATGTAAAAGCGTAGGCATAGTCGACGCTCAGCCCGAAATTATAATCCCAATTAAACTAGTTCGGGTTATTATGAAGCAATAAAACTGTCACCTTTACTTCGTCAACCCCTCGGCGGATCCAGAGGGTCGTATTTATGTCCTAAGTTGGCTTAGCTTTTGAATCCAACATCGTCGTTCTGGCAGACATTAGTGAGACTAATGTTGGAATATATTACCGGTTGGAACGGGAATCAAGGGCCCCGTATTCCATAAATTAGCCAGATATCTACTTAATACGAGCCTGCCAACCGGAGATTCTGGCAATATTGTCAATTTTAAGCTGCCGGAGCAAACGTCACAATTAAAGTTATTTCTTGCCGCAATTTGGGTCGTGTAGGCCTTAAGAAGATAAATGTGTGTTTCAGTATGGCAGTATGTGTGCATTTCTAATGCAAAATGTAATTTATCTATGACGATATTAACTGAACAAGACACCCTGAGAAGATTATTCTTTATAGTTTTCAATCATCCAAGTCGATAGATCATGCATAGAACTTTGTTGTTAGGTAATCTTTTTCATATTCTATATACAAGGTATCCCATAAAATAGTATATATTAAAATACAAATTTCAGTTTAGAGAAAAATTGACTCTTAAAAATACTATCATATATATATATATATATATATATATATATAATATATATATATATATATATATATATATATATATATATATATATATATATATATATATATGTGAACCTTTATGTACTGTGCACTCCTTTTGGGTAAAATTATTGATCACTCATTGGCACTCCGTATAATTGCCAAAAATCTAAAACAGGTTGACAAAATTTTATTGTTACTGATTAAAATAATAACTGGAAAATTGTTGCGTGTAATTTTCGAATATCGTTCGACAATGACGCAAATTCACAATGTCATTTGTTCATATTAAAAATTTTGATAGTAGTACGTTAAGACTAAGTGTTAGTAAAAACATGTTTCTCGTTTTAGAGAAAATGAATGGAATAAAAAAGAAATATTTATTAAAAATTGTTAGGACCAAAAAACCAGCACCACGTAAATATATAAGACTTTGTGGAAGGCAAAGAATAATCCCTCACTTAAATACATTTCCAAGAATATATAACCGCATTCTTACTAAAACAATGCTTAAGAGATAGAAAACGACCGCACAAAGGAAAGAAGACTATCAAAATGAATAACTAGAAATTCTTTTACATGTTTAAGGGACCTGACTATTGTGAAAATGAAATGAAAATCAGTTCTTACTATTTTTTAGATTTTGGAAAATTCAGAAAGTTTATTAACGTATGATATTGGAGATCTTAGTAAGCTTATTACAAGATTCAAAATACTTTTCATCTATATACCATAAAGTTATATCAGTGTAGCACTTAATCAGAAAACAATAAATTTTATTTAATATTTGTCAGGAAATATTTCAACATATGGAACAAGAGGCGTAACTGATTGTACCCATTAGTCACTGTCACTCAACTGTCATAGTTTTTAATAGAATAAATATTCACTTTTAGGCTAACGAAAATCATCGAGCGATTCAAGTAATAAAACAGTCTTGTCAATCTGTTCAAATTTGGTGCAGTATAGTGAACAACAGAGTAATAGGAACAACATTTCTTCATGATATTTAAATTGGGCAATATATTTGGAAACAATAAGGGGAATGGTTAAAAATCCCGTACAACACAATAAGAGGAAAATAATCTGGCGCTCTACCACTAATTACCTCCGTGGTTATTGTGCCGGCATACGGTATCAAGGGTCGCAGGTTCATTGCTGGTAGGTCCATTGTACTTAATCAATAATTTATTTAAGTACATTTGGCTTGGCCACATGCATAGGTAGTATTTGCTAGAGAAATACAAGAATATCCGTGGCAGCATGTGTTGTCTAAAAAGGGCCGTGAAATACAAATGCATGTTTTGGCACTCGGACACAACGTTGCCGGATATTACGACATCCTCGCCGATAACCATCTGAAAAGAGTAATCCCTATTCAAGCGGGGAGGTGAACAATAAAAAAAGAAAATATTGAAAATGAACTGTGGATGATTCTATCATTTATTAATCAGTGTATCAAAAAAATGTTTAAGTAAAAGTTATAGGGTGTTATAAGGCGTATATGCTGACGTTGACAGTAAAAATGTTTTGAATTTTCAGTTCGAAGAAATTACGCCATCTTGATTTTTTTTAAAATGGAAAGCCTTGTATATTATTTTCTACTAAAAATTCTAGGTATTATTTGTCTAACATACCATATGTCTAAATTGAACAGTTTTGGAATTATTGTTATTTGAAAATTAAAATAAAAAAAAGACAAAAAAAACTATTAATAAATACTCTAGGTTTATTTTTTTAGGTAACAATTGCTCAAAATGTCTACCGTTAATAGCGACGAAATGACTCAATCTGTCATAAACAGCCTGAACAGAGTTTTGTAGAGAATCCAGGGTGATCTGTGCTACGTCATATTGAATTTTTTGTTGTAAATCTTCTATAGTTTCAGGACGACTTCTGTAAACTTCTAAATGGCGTAAGGTTGGGACTCCTTGCAGGCCATTCTACAGCACCTCTTCTGCCTATCCATCGATTAGGAAAAATGGCATCCAAATATCTTCGAACATTGATTTCATAGTGAGGAGGTGCTCCGTCCTGTTGATACCACAGATTCCTGTTAGGGGTATCCAAATTATTTTCATCGAGAAAAAGACCTTCATAAGTTGGAATAACTTGCTCTTGGAGTAAATGTAAATACTGCTGTCCTCTGAGATTTCCATCGATAAAAAAGGGACCAATGATATGACGTCCACAAATCCTTGCCCACACGTTTATCTTTTGTGGTCTTTGAGAGTGACTGTCGATTATCTAGTGGGGGTCTTAATAGACCAGTATTAAGACAAAATGTGGCTCCGTCAGAAAAAACAATATTATGTTAGGTCAGGATCATTATTGATTCGTTCCATCAAGACCTTGCAAAATTTTATGCCGCTATCGTAGTCATCTTCAGATAATTATTGCAATTGAATGGGTTTGTAAGAATGCAATTTTTCTTCATTCATTCATACTACTTAAGGTGCCTTTACTTATGTTGTGGTCTAGGCAAAGCTGACGAGTGGCTCTATGGGTATTTTCTGTAATTTTCAATAAAACATCTAACTCTTTATCATCGCTTGTTTTAACTTTTGGAGGCCCAGATTTAGAACGATCCTTAGCATGACCTGATTGTCTAAATCATTTTAATGTTTTGCTAACGGATTGGGTAATAGGTTCTTAATTCGGATATTCTGCGTTAAAAAGATCACACACTTCCTGTTGTGTTCCCCTACGGTCTCTGTAACCAACCATCATTAACAAAGTGATTCTTTCAGTTTATGTTAAATGTACCATTATGATATTACGCTCAAATTGTAGTTTCACAAAATGCAGCAATAAACGTTTTCGTCAGTGAATCATTTCTTGACGCGTTAAGTCGTTACCTGACAGTAAATATTTGACACAAGCCAGCTTAAAATTTTTTTTTAAATTGATCTCTTTAATTTCGAATATCAATAATTCCAAAACGGTTCAATTTCGACATATGGTATGTTAGATAAATATTATCTAGAGTTTTTAGTAGGACTCAAAAATAAAATATTATACAGAGCTTTCTATTTAAAAAAATTTAAGATGGCGTAATTTCTTCGAACTGACAGTTTAAAACATTTTATTGTCAACGTCAGCATATGCGCCGTATATAACACCCTATAACTTTTATTTAAACATTTTTTTGATACACTGATTAATAAATGCTGTGGAATCATTGTCCCATACATATGAGGCACCCTGTATATATAATATATATATATATATATATATATATATATATATATATATATATATATATATATATATGTATATATATATATATATGTATATATATATATATATATATATATATATATATATATATATATACATATATATATATATACATATATATATATATATATATATATATATATATATATATATATATATATATATATATATATATCGTATATACACATATATATATATATATATATATATATATATATATATATATATATATATATATATATATATATATATATATATATATATATATATATATATATATATATATATATATATATATATATATATATATATATATATACATACATATATATATATATATATATATATATATATATATATATATATATATATATATATATTTATACATACATATAATAAAACTTCTTGTTTGCATAATAACGGCTAAAAATATAGATTAGCGTTTCTAGAAGAGTGTTTCATCAAAAAAATAAGAAGTTTGTAATATGTCAAAAAACTATGAGGGATTGTTTCTGGTTTGATTCCGTAAAAAAACTCTTTAAAAATCCAACAACTTCTAAATTTAACATTTTCGTCTAATTCTTCAAGTAAGCGAGTTAGAAGGGAGGTCCGTTAATAATCAATAATCCCCAACATTTCTCCACTGGACCATTATTCCTTCAGTTGTCACAGTTAAAATCTACTCAGATATTTCTACTGCTTTTCACGCCTTCGCTATGAAACTAAAACACTTTTTATTCATAGCGCTCCAATAAAACTTCATTCAAAAACTGACTCGCAACTCCCAAAACAAAGGTATAGCTCCAATAGCTAGTGCCTTTCATTCTAATCAACAACGTCTCTGAAATCCCTTAAATCTGGTCCTAAACTTCAAACGCATCAACAGATACAAATCACGGGGTAAGTACGACGAGATGAAGACTTATTTCAGGGAGTCGGAACAAGGATTACGGACTGGGATTTCGGGAGAGAGGTGAATTGTGATTGAAGCCTGACCGAGAGGTTTAAACATGTCAAACTTTAGGCGTAAAGAATGAAGGGAATCAGGTGAAAATTCTGAATTATTTTTTAGTCATTGAGTAAGAATATCTTTCCAATAATAAAATATAAAGGTAAGTATTTATTAAGCTCAGACGGAAGCTATATAAGCATTAAGAATTTTTTATCAATGTTTTTAATTTTTAAATTAGACATGTTAAGATTATTAAAAATGCCGTAGAAAAGCTGTCAGTTTTACATCACTGTTCAAAACGTTGACTGATTTTCAAGAGATGAAACAAAAGTTTTCTATCTAATTCATTGTGAAAGTTTAACTTTAAAACTTATCGAATTCGGCAGTTAGGAATTTGAGCAGATAAGAAAGATACAAGATACTCTCAACATAAAACCTTAGTTGGGTGTTTTCTGTACCTGTATGTTATTTAGAAATTATTTTCCTATCTAGTTCTTACATAATGTGCTCTTAAGTAGATGCTTGGTGAACATAGCACATCCGCTTTATCTGTAGCTGCAACATAAAAAACTCTAAAGAAAGGCGCATGCTCCCAGTATAGTAGTAGAAAATTATATAAAAAAAAATGATGAAATGATTTACCCAGTACTTTCCTTGCAAACATGTAGTTCTAAAATACACACTAAATTTGACTATCTTACACTAAAAAATACAATCTATGTAATTTATGGTGAAGTGTTATAAGTAACCGGCGCGCAAGTATTACATTATATATATATTGTTTTTACAAGCTTTCATTTGACACACCACTCGATGACCGGGTAAAAAAATTTTGTTTTTACTTACCCCCAAAACTAATCCCTCAAGTCAAAATTTAACTTTCAAAACTACACGGCTCTGATGAGGCTATCAATTCCTATATTAATGCCAAATTTTAACTTCCTATGTCAAATAGTTTCGGAGAAAATCGGGTTTGACAGACGGACAGACAGACACCAAAATGATTCTATAAAAATTAGAAAAATTAGAAATTTGTCTTTTATATAATCAAAACATATATTTAATAATTGAAAAAACTACAATTTATTCCTTTAACATCACATCAAACAAACTACTTGCTCTCAAATATGGATGATATAGATAAAAAATTGTCAAGTGTGTCCAAAAAACCACTTGATTTGTAAATAAAAAGAAACCTTTTTTGTGATTATTATGTATTATGAAGTTAGAAGTTAAAAAAATATACTTTTTGTCACCTAAAAACCCTAAAGGCCCCTTTACACACTTGCCAAGTCTTGACAAGCGTCCACAAACACAAGCGTGTGAACGTCTTGTTTGGCTTGGCTTGCGTGAGTTTGGAGGAGCTTGTCACCGGTCCGGTCGAGTGTCGGTTTTTATGAACAGATCAAAGGACGTTTGTGACAAGCGCTTGCGACGCATTTACACGTTGGTGCGCGTTTAGTTTCGCGTTAGTTAGTTCGTTTATGTATTTTTATCATCCACCATCTTCTTCTTCGTCGGGTTTTTGTTTTTGTTTTACTTTGCTTGTATTTCAAATAAAAGAATGATAAACCGAATGCAATAGCAGCCACGACTTCGGTGTCCGCCATGCTTGACTGTTCGGAGCACACTGAGCATTCACAAGCATGTAAACGACTTCCAAATGCAAGTCTCATTTGTGACAAGGCTTGGGGCTTGTCGAAGCTTGCGAAGACTTGGCAAGTGTGTAAACCTACCATAAGACCTGAAAAAAAGAAGAATATCGGAGGGTTATTTTTTCACGAATACAATACTTCCTGTTAGCAGGGAAAGTAAATACAATAATTTACATGTTGTTCCACAACTTCAACTCAACATTTTTTTAGGTTACTATGAAATCAGATCTCAGTCACTCTCTTACACTATTTTTGTTAAAATTGGAAATAATGAAAAACCAGGAACGCTGAAACAAAAGTATATTACGATATACACGCCATCATTCTTTTAGCTCCCTACCTCATCCCTTTGACCCATAAATATTTACTGTAGAAAAGTTATTTTTATATGAAATATTCAATATCCCAATCAAAAAGTAGGAAAAAATCGCAAAACATGATTCAAAATAATAATAGAGAAAGTAATGCTGCAATTCCTTGACTGAAAAAAAAATGTTTTATTATAAATGATTTTGCTTAAGATTTGCCCATTCTCTCATCCAAAAATCCTGGCAAATGTCTAATAATACTACCTCCTCCTTCCTCCCTCACTCCCTTTCCCTATTAAATTGATAGCAATAAAAGAAGAACTTAATTATCATATTTCTACAGTCTAAGAGTCCTGGAAAGGATGTTTTGAAGCAACCTCTTTAACCCCCAACTCCACTCAATATTTTATTATAAAAAATATGCTTAAAATTTGTGAATTACATCACCCAAAAAACTTGGAAATACTATTAAAACTATACAATATTTAACCACTCCAACCTCTTTTACCCCCTCTTTGAGTTAAAATTGGAATTAATGAAAAACCAACCTAACTTTTGAATTTTTCAACTCCAGAAACTTTGAAAAGGGCATATAACGCTATATATAGGAAACAACCTCTCTATTTCCCTCCACCTCTTTATTTAACGATTTATCGATCGCCACACCTTTCACCCCCTTCATCTTAAGCGATATCGCTCAAAAAGTATAGGCTTTGTCCTCTTATTAGGAATATATATATATATATATATATATATATATATATATATATATATATATATATATATATATATATATATATACCAAGTCTGATATTTTATATCGCTCGTTATCGTGCCAACATACCAATATATTGATTGACCGACAGACACACCGACCGATGGAAATGAGTGACTATGTTTTTCGTGATTGAGAAAAGCAAAAATCTGGTAATGTGATTTTTTCACGAACACAATTCTTTCCCTTAGCCAGGAAAGTAAAAGCTGTAATAGACTATTAACACTGTAAACTCTCTTACAAAATGACACCACGAGAGCAAGGCACCCTGAGTGTATAGAGCGATCTTCACTATCTATCTTCGCGGCTTTGTGAATTTAAAGAAGATCCTATTTACGATCATCACATCACGCATCACAAAGCCAGTGTCATAATACACGTAAAGCGAAAATTTTGACGTCCATAAATTAATGAAAATTAAAGAGTCTGAGATATTGTGAGCAGAAGATTCTCTATTATAGCTTACTCGGTATAATTTTAGGGCTCCAGTGTTCCCGTTTTTATCACTGTAAAGAACCAGCTATTACTTGATCTATATTTAGCTAATGAGATCTAAGAGATTAAAAGCGTCCTAGCACTATCTAGTAACCGCGTTCAAGGCCTATTATTTTTGGCTCCCCTGTAATGCTAATACAGCAGAAAAAATTACCAACAATCTTCGTCAGCTTACCAACTAAGTCCTTTTTCTTTTTCTATTAATGTATAGATGCAAAATACTTTTCTATTTCTAATAATTTATATATAAAAAAAAAAATCCGAAAGTTAATTTCCCAACCATTAAGTCCATCTTCCTTTCAATCCCAACGGATCATCGTCCGATGGTTTTGGATGAGGTCCATTGGCGTACGGATGACTCCTGTGGGATTCCCCCGTCTTGGCCGAAATAACGCAGATTAATTACAGCTGTCATCCCCCGTAACTTCAGCCAGCGATAAGCGATATTTAACAATTAATTGTGACACATTTGCTGGCCGTTCTAATAACAGCTCTTTCACATAGGATTAGATAGTCGAGAAATGGACAGAACGGTGTCTAGGGAGAGTTACGAAGGAATTATTTAAGACGGGTTTAACTTTGTGGAAAATAAGAATTTTATAAAATATATAGACATATCGCGTGTAAGGGTGAATACATATATTTTTTTTCTAATTATACGGAAACGAGACATTTTAATATTAGTAGCCCCCAGCGATCATGGAGACATAACTCAATTAACATAAACGGACTTGAGAATATCAGTTGATTACAAGGCAGTTGAAACTTATGATTCACTCTCAAGAATTGTGAAGAGTTAGTGGGCAGACAGGATAAAAAATTGTAAACAACAAAGGTTCTAGAAGGATAATAAATTATAATTCTTGAGATTGGATATTGGTAACGCGCATGAATTTCTAACGTTTTGCCTACGATGGCACGAGCAATTTTTATTCTTCAAGGCATGGATATCGTACTGATATTCGCTGACTCATGACCAAGCTTAATACTACACAATAGTTATCACCACTACACCAAATAGTATATTTATGCAGTCGATGTGCGTTTCGCTAACTGTGTTGGCATTATCAAGAGCGAATATTGACTAAACTTAAGATTAAAAGGTAGACTATGTATCACTAAGATTGCTGGTATCCTTAGAAGCGAAGTTTGCTAAAATCTAAACCAAAATTATGCTTTGCTCGCGTTCGGTTAAGTGTTTTTAAACGTTATAATTTCAGTACTTTCATATGCTTCTCATCAGATACCTTTTAATTTACCTTAACTTATCTAATATTAAATTATTATATGGTTACGTTCAAGTGCATGTTCTACCCTGTCCTAAAAGGGCTAACTACTCTCTAAATTGTGTTTTAATAGACTTTCCAATGTACACAACATACTATTTGTTACAATCGTTACAACATATCTCATATTTCAGATTTTTTCATGTTGTCTGTCACTTATAACTTAACGTATGACTTACCATAATAAATAATTTATTGAGTCCTCCGTTATATTTTGGATTATAGGGTACTGAATTATAGTTTGTATTATTTTGTTCAGGTGAAAAAGGGGGAATGTTCAACCAAAACTTATGTGTTTTTATTAACTTGCCTATGAGGTTTTCGTCATAAATATGGATCCTACCGTGTTCCTGATATTCTGGAATCGTACTTCCTTCATATGATGAACTAAAAAGTGTAATACAGCAAGTTTAAGTTGTTTACGATAAAATGAATCATTTGGAACATATCAGTCTTACGGTACCTTTCCTATAGCAATCAAATTCTAATTTATTATTATTTTAATTATTGAAATATTCAGAGATGCTAATTGATCTTTGTTTTCAATATCATAAGTAAATTTAATAGAGTCGTATCCGCTATTTAATTTAAGAACAAAATCATCTTTGTTGGTTTATTTTGTATCATAAATCATGCATATATCAACCATACATAGTACGTAAGTATGCATGTGGGTTAATTGGTCTTAGTTTCAAACTTACTCATCAATAAATGGCCAATAAGGAGGATAACTGTGCCGTTTTTTGAATAAGACAACAATTATTACATTGAAAATAATTTTAGACAAAACCCATGAATATTTTTTTTTGTCGAGGTAATATATTTTAAACAACTCCTGAAGGTATCGCAAGGTTTATAGTATATTAGGGAACAGAGATTTGACGTCAAAGGTCAATATAATTTCACCTTCATTTAGAACTGTAATAGTCGATTTGCACTTGTATGCACACTGTAATACGTCTCTGTGTTAAAGTTATTAGAAACTGCTAATTCACACGATAGTCTTTCATTTACAGAAACTAGAGACTAAAAAAAGAACTTGGGCTTTCGTTAGAGGGACAATGCTTTCTGTAGAATATCGTTGTGCACCTACATCTGATTATACCACTTATATGTTTTTAATAAATCTTCCATGATACCTGTTGCCCAATCCACATTGATTTCCAGTTTCTCTCATGTATGTCATTTCAAATCCGATATTTGAATGTTAATGATTGATTTCATTTAAAAAGGCACTAATACGTTTTTTTTTACCAAGTAGACGGATACTAAGGTTGTTTACATTTCTACATCCAAATTTTTATTTCAAAGGTGTGAGCTAAAGTCCATCTTTCAAAGGATACCGCGAAAATGCTCGCAACTATGGGGAATCTATAGTTGTTCCCAAAGTTTGTTCATAAAATCTACCTTGCAATATGAAATATGTAGAAGGCAGACATGTTTTTATTAAACTTACCAGATAAGTTAAACTTATTGGGTCTAAATATGTCTGATATTATGGAAACGAATCGTTAATTTAAACATTTGACCTTAATAATGGAATAAATTTTTCCTGTAAAAGAATATATAGAGTTATAAGACGTTGATTTATTTGGCATATTGGCAGTGATCACTGGATGAAGTACGAAGTACTTAAGAACTTGCGGAAACTCTTAAAACCTGACTGGATGAAGTACGAAGTACTTAAGAACTTGTGGAAACTCTTAAAACCGAGAAAAATGGTTTAGTGGGTTTGCTTTCTTTAAATTTAAGAAAGGCATTGACTACATTCGTTATTCATTTCTCGATTATAGTGGTTGGGTCAGTTTTAATAATCCTGCAGCTGCTGTAAATTATAAATTCATTGATAGTTGTCATAATATCAAATTATAGGAGAAACTGACTCCTTTTTAGTGTTCCGTACGGAACACTTATAAGATCACTTCGGTGTCTGTCTGTCTGTCTGTCTATCTGTCTGTCTGTCTATCTGTCTGTCACACCCGATTTTCTCCGAAACTATTTGTCATAGAAACATGAAATTTGAAAAATTTGAAAAATAGGCATTGATGGCCTCATCAGAGCCATGTAGTTTTGAAAGTTAAATTTTGACTTAAGGGGTTAATTTTGGGGAGTGAAATCGAAAGTGAAAAAAAAAATTTTTTACTAGGTCATCGAGTGTGGTGTCAAATGAAAGCTTGTGAAAACACGAGTAAAAAATATATATATAATGTAATACTTGCGCACACTTTTCTTCGTATTACTTTTTAAAAATAGCGAAAAATCGCTGTCCCCTACCTTATCTCGAAAAGTACTGATCAAAAAATTTTGAAAGAATTCTGGAATATTCTCCACGGGGTATAGATTGAACGAAAATTATCACGAGTGCATTACCTTTAATAATTTATTTGGTATATAAAAAAAAACAAAATTTCAAGGTCCAGTTTTCAGTAAAGATTGGAAACAAACTTTGTTAAAAACTCATTTGGGGTGTGTTTTGTGAAGTCACTGATCATTTTATACCATCCTAACAAAAATTTTATTTTAAAAAAACAATCAACGTACGGAACACTAATTGTGCAAGTTCAACTTGCCCTTGACCGGTTTTTATTTATAAACATACATGTAATTAAAAGGTTGAAAACTATAAAGTTGGACCATGGAGATATTCTGGTTAGTTTTAATGTTTACCTATTGCACACAAGTTTCCATAAATGATTCAGTTTCTATAATATCAGACATATTTAAATATAATATTAATATTCAAGATTCATAAGGAGATGATTTACTAGAAACATGTCTGTTGTTTAGTTATACATGTTTTAAGGAACATTTTGCAAACAATCGTTAGTAACCATGACTTTC
This sequence comes from Pachyrhynchus sulphureomaculatus, assembly GCA_019049505.1. Taxonomy (NCBI): domain Eukaryota; kingdom Metazoa; phylum Arthropoda; class Insecta; order Coleoptera; family Curculionidae; genus Pachyrhynchus; species Pachyrhynchus sulphureomaculatus. Next base: position 71,462,694 of record CM032456.1, read on the forward strand.
ACGTGAAAGTTATTAAATTTCTAGTCAGTGTATGTCTGTTTCGACTAATATTCAGATCCAATGGACAAATTTTAATTGAGTTATCGTTGCTCTATATAGAACACATTTTCAGAAAAGTTTAGCAATATTAACTATTTAAAGGTGAAGGTAAGAGTGGTTAAGAGTAGAGGGAGGTTTACATAAGAGGGGCAAGGTGTTAGAACAGAAAAGTACGAAAGATATAAAATTGCTTACCTCATGGTGGTGTTGGATCCTTTGCAAAGTCGGCAGGTAGCTAATAGAATAATAAATATACAAACGTATTAAACATAATTTGAGAATATCATGGTACATTTTATACGGATAAACGTTTAAATGTAAAAATATATGTTTAGTAAGAAATACTAGTATTATTACATCACTGTAAAAATGGTGTCACAACCTTTTGGCAGTAGATACGAGCAGCAGTCGGTATCACGCGAGAAAATTCAATGAATTTTAAGCAATATGCATTTAAATTCACGAGTCTATTGTTGGCATTACATAGTTACGAAAACAAATTGAAATCCATTTAAAAGAAATTTTTATCTATTTGTTTATTAAAGGAATAAAGTGTATTGTTACTTAAATATTTAATTTTTAGTTCGAAACACTAAGAGCACTTCGGTATCTGTCCTCTGTCTGTCCGGACAGACAGGTGGATGTCTGTCCGTCTGTCTGCCCGTCCGTCACACCCGATTTTCTCCGAAATTATTTGACGAAGAAAGTTGAAATTTGGCACTAATATAGGAATTTGTGGCCCTATCGGAGCCATGTAGTTTTAAAAATTAAATTTTGCCTTAAAGGGATAGTTTTTGGGGGTGAAATCGGAAACGAAAAAAAAAAAAAATTTACCGAGTCATCGAGTGGGTTGTCAAATGAAAGTGTGTGAAAATACATTTCTCTGTATTATTCTTCAACAATTGCCAAAAATTGTTGTCCCCTTATCTTGAAAAGTATTTCCGCAAGTCACCTGTCCATCCGCTCTCTCCAACTTGTTCTCGGTCTATCACGCTCTTTCTTACCTTCTGGTGCCCATTTTAGTATTTGATTTGGTATTCGATCTTCGTCCATTCTTTGAATGTACCCAAACCAGATAAGTTGTTTGGTTAGACTGTTGTCTGTAATACTGTGTTGATTTCCATGATTTCTTTACTACGTTCGTTGGTGACTCTTTCTCTTCTGGATAGTCCTGTTATTCTTGTCCAGAAGTCCATTTTCGTTGCTCTCAGCGTGACTTTCCTTCAAAGGCCGTACTCCACAGGTATATGTGATACTTTTCACTATGGGTTCATATATCCTTTTTTTGTTGGCTTTATTTACAGATTTATCCTAACACCATAAATCGTAAGACCTTTGTTCGTGCCCGGAACAGATGCAAAGGAATTATCGACGAAACCAAAGAGGCACACAATCAACGAATTAGAAACAAACTTCTCGCTTTTCCCAACAATTCCAGGCCCTTTTGGGCAGTCGCTAAGGTAGTTAGTCAAAATTTCTCCAAATCCACCATACCACCACTAACACGGCCAGATAATTCCATTGCAACCACATCTGTTGAGAGAGCGAACTTGTTGGCTGAACTCTTTGCTTCACATTCTACTGTCGATTTTCAAGGAAAAACACCACCTAGTATTCCCATATTACAGTCGAAGATGCCCGATGTTGTCTTCAGACACCGTATCATAAAGCGTATTTTAATGAAGCTAGACACCAAAAAGGCTTCTGGCGCTGACGGAATACCTGCATAGTTCTCAAAAACTGTGCAAGAGAACTAACACCAGTTTTCTGTAGACTTTTCAACCTATCCTATAGAAAGGGAATATTTCCGTCCTGATGGAAATGTGACACGGTTCAGCCGATACCTAAAAAAGGCAAGAAGACATTGCCAAATAACTACCGACCAGTCACACTGCTTTCAATAATATCGAAGGTCATGGAAAAGGTTATCAATCAGCATCTTCTAAAACATACGATTCAATATTATTAGCGATCACCAATATGGCTTTCGTAAACATAGATCAACAGGAGATCTTCTGACTTATGTAACACATGTTTGGAACAACGCAATTGAATACTTTGGAGAATCTCGAGTGGTTGCTCTTGACATATCGACCATGCATTCGACCATGTTTGGCACGATGGACTGTTGGCTAAGCTACGCTCTTGTGGTATGTTCTGTTTGTGGCTCTTATGTTTCCTCAGAGAGCTTTCTTTACGAATGGCGGTCGACGGATTTCTTTCTAACACCTTCACAATCAACGCCGGTGTGCTCCAAGGCTCCATACTGTCTCCTACTCTCTTTCTCATTTACATTAACGATCTGCTGGAAAAGACCGGGAATCCAATCTACAGCTTTGCAGACGACAGCACGCTTATCTCTTCATTCACTTTGAACGCTCGGACATCGGCTGCTCAGGCGAATATCCGCAGACAGTAGGAGGTCGTTCAACTTAACAAAGATCTGCAAGAAATTCTATCTTGGGGTGACAGTAACCAAGTGGAATTTAACGCTACAAAAACCCAGGTGGCAGTTTTTTCTAAAAAAGTTACCGTTGCTGAACCCGACATAGTTATATCGGGGCACTCCATTCCCCTAGCATCGTTGTTGGGCGTTAGTTTGGGAGCAAATATGTCCTGGCATAAACATGTTGCAGGCATAGCAAGGAGAGCTTCTCAAAAGTTAGGATTATTATTTCGAACCAGAAAGCTATACACACCACAAAAACTGTTAATTCTTTACAAAGCTCAAATTCGACCAACTATGGAATACTGCTCCCATGTTTGGGGCTCCGCTCCCAAACATACATTGCATTTGTTGGTTTCTGTTCAAAGAAGAGCTGTTCGTCTGATTGGAGACCCGGAACTGACCGGCGGCCTTGATTCGCTGGAACATTGAAGAACGGTTGGCGACTTGAGTCTGTTCTACAAGTATTTTCATGGAAAATGTTCGAAGGATGTAGCCCGCTTAATTCCTCCCAAAGCGGTGCATGTTAGAAATACATATCGCGCTGGTGCTTCACATCCGTATGAGGTTCAGCTTGTTACTCCGCGTACAACGCTTTTCAAGCAGTCTTTTATATGGAGAACATCATCCCTTTGGAATAATTTGCCCAGCGCTGTGTTTCCCACCGAGTACAATTTACAGCGAGTCAAGAACAACGTGAATCGTTTTTTTTTTTTTCCGCACACATGCCGCTCTTGGAGCGCTTTAGGGACTTCCCTGGAGCACGTGTGCTAGACCCATAAAAAAAAAAGAATGCTGTTTAGCAGTTTAATGGTCTTTCTTTCTGCCGAATTTCTCTCTCTTATTATCCTGTCAACTTTTCCACCCTCCGAAATTTTTATACCCAGATGCTTTTAGTCGTAGCAGTGTTTTATTGCGGTTGGATTGTCCAGTATAAGATATTTTTGTTGCCCCCCAATACATAGATATTCTGTTTTCTTTATATTACTTTACAGATGTAACAATATGTAGTGAGTTCTAATTTTTAACTTTTAATTAATAACTTCCCAAATATACCAGAAAGATGTCACTGTTGTAATTATTTTAGAGAAAATCATTGATTACTAGCCGCCGTATAATGCAAATTATAATAGTAGTAAATAAATAAAAAATATTTTTGTAATTTCGTCGGGAAAATTATTACTTTTCAAATAATATAATCTAATATATATATATATATATATATATATATATATATATATATATATATATATATATATATATATATATATATATATATATATTATAATGTCCCGCCCGTTGAGGCGCATTTTTATATAGCCCTAACTTATTTATTAAATAGAAGCCGTTATTTGTCCCTTATGTATATCTTAATTTTGAGAATGGATTGAGTTGATATTAGTACTGATAGAGAACAGAATTAAAGTATCAGCTAGCTCGTTTTTTTTTACTGGTCGAGTACATGGAGATTGAGGTAATTTTTCTACGCCTTTTGAAAATACTCTCTATAGTTGTTTAAAACTTGGTTGTACTGTTTTTGGACACCATTCATTTTAGAATAAAAGTTCAGCTCAAAAAATGAAAAATACTGAAGAGTTATTTAGTTGTGGAAATAAATTTTAATACGGTTCAATTGTTACGTCCTGAAAGAAAGAGCAGGCATTTAATGAGACACTACACATTTAAATAAATAGAGTATATTAACAAAATAAAAATTCATAGTCCTATTACCCTCTCAAAATTACTTTTACTAAATAAAAACTCCTTAAACTAGAAGAGTGTACACTATGCCATAGAGTCTTTAAATTAGGATTATTAATTTTTTAATAAAAGACTTGATAAAAACACGATATTAAAAGTTTGTGAAATTAACTCCGCGAATTACACGTGTTGAGTAGTCGTTGGAAACGCACTTGCAGACAGGAAGTGAGATTTTTAAACTGGTGAACTACTGACTTACGGATTGGTTTATTCTTGTGGGTTTTCCATAAGTTACTTGGCCTCTCCTGGTAACATTCTCATAAAAATATTGTCTCAGCCACCACTATCCTAGTTTCATTTGGCTAGCTTTTTGAGCCGAAATGCCTGAGGATGAGCAGGATATTTCAAGAAAGGAAAAGGCCTTAACCTTGAGAACTAGAAACCGATACTGCACTACTGCATCACTGAGAAAAAATCACAGTGGCGTGCTGGAGAAGCAAGCCACTACGGCCTTCTGGCGGAAAACACCAATACGGCATTCTGGTGGAAAACGCCCTTTAAAATTCGAAATGGCTCCTTAAATATCTTTGTCCCCTCCTTGGGTCACTTCTCGGCATGCAAATCTCGACGCGTTCAATGCGAACTAAATAAGTCAAGTCGGCAACACGCGTTACACACTGCCAGTTTAAATTGAACTGCTCAACAATTTAAATCACTATTTTAAGCTACACTGCCCAAAAATTAAAATCACTGAAATAAATATAAAAATGTAATAAAATATAAATTATAGAAAGAAAAACAGTGTTGTAACATGATCTTAAAATCTAGGAAAAAATGAATGTTACTATATATATATATATATATATATATATATATATATATATATATATATATATATATATATAAACTCCTGGACAAAATTAACGCAACAATCTGAAAATTAATTTATCTTTTTCTTATGTCAGTTTTAAAGTTTATCGAGTATATGAATAGTAGGCTATGCATATTTTGTTTCGTTGTTCATGACAGAAATCAAAACAATTCGTTTAGATTTACAGTTTTGAAGAATTCTTTAGAAGATAAACAATTTTCTGTAGTAATGCGATAGATTTTCTTTAAAAGTAAGCTTATAAATTGTTTCCTTTTTCAAAGTAATACGTTTTTGTGGTAGACTGTTTTATTTTTGACCCCGAAGAATTAGATAAATGAATCGAACAAGGAATTTAACTGAACACGAGGTAGTGCGAGCCTCAGTTTTATTGGACGAGGGATATTGTCAGAGTTATGTTGCCAATTTGTTAGGCAAACATCGTTCCACAATAAGTCGTATGGTAAGACGCTTGAATGAAGTAGGAACTTATTCTAGAAGGCTAGGGCAAGGGCGAAAACGATGCACTAGCGACCTAGATGAACGTTTTATAAGACAATATGCTCTAAGAAACAGAACTGTCACTAGTTCTATAATAAGAAACCAACTCGAAGCTGTTCGCAATGTCACAATTTGTTCTAAAAACAGTTAAAAGACAGTTAAATGAAGCTGGATTAAACAGTAGGAGACCAGCCACTGCGCCCTTGATTACTAGAGAGAACAGAGTTGCCAGGTTACGTTTTGCTCGAAATCACGAAAACTGGTCTGTGGATGATTGGAAACAAGTTTTCTTCACAGATGAAACTAGAGTTAGTCTAAAACATCCAGATGGTCGGGAGCGAGTATGGCGAAGACCAGGAGAGAGTTTTGCTCCTTGCAATATCTCTGCAAGGATTCCATTCGGCGGTGGCTTAGTTATGTTCTGGGGTGGCATCTGCTTTGATGCTCGCACAGAGTTAGTTCCTGTCCGTACGAGATCCATGAATGCTGACTACTATCTTGAGAATATTGTAATAGAACATGTGATGCCTTTCGGTCATTTTGTGGGGCCCAATTTCCTGTTTATGCAAGACAACGCTCGACCTCACGTGACTAGGGAAGTACTCGATTATCTTAATCAAGTTGATATACCGATTATGCAATGGCCACCAAAAAGCCCGGATCTGAATCCGATAGAACATATATGGGATCACCTTAAGAAAAATGTGAAACGTCATATACCTGCACCTAGAAACCTGAGGAAACTTGAAAATGCAGTTATCACAGAATGAGAGCCAATTCCTCAAGATTTTATCCAAAATTTAATTAGAAGCATGCCTAGGCACATAAACGCTGTCATCCGAAGTAGAGGAGGCAACACGCGCTACTAGTGTCCCAGTTACACTATTAATTTTGCTACTAGTGTTCCAGTTTATTTTTTTCATTATTACATAATTTCAACGATTTTGTTATTAGGTCTTAAGAATAATTTTGATTCGAATCTTATAGAGAAGATTGGTAGCTAATTCACTTTTAAGTATCCGAATATGTTTTTTCTAACTTTTAGTGTAACCAATGTTCATAAAAAATTATTAACATTAATTCATTATAGAGATTTGTATGATTTAATATATTGTTGCGTTAATTTTGTCCAGGAGTGTATGTATATATATATATATATATATATATATATATATATATATATATATATATATATGTATATATATATATGTATATATATATATATATATATATATATATATATATATATATATATATATATAAATATATATAATATATATATATATATATATATATATATATATATATATATATATATATATATATATATATATATATATATATATATATATATATATATATATATATATATATATATATATATATATATATATATATATATACATACAATGTGTTCCAAAAAGCTTTATACAAATGGAGAAGAAGTTTATCTTACATATTATAAAAAAATTTATTCTTGATAAAAAGTTCTGCATCACATGAAAATCTATAATCAAGCATCAAAAGTATAAAATATTTGATGGTATACAGGGAAAATAAAAAATAATGAAGAGTAAAGTGTATTTAAATTTAAATACAGACCAAAATATTAATTGAAAATGTTAATAAGAACTAAAAAATTATGCTCCCATTTAGATTTGTGGCCTTTCTAGTTAAAAATTAAAAAAAAAACTCAATGTTCATAAAAAATTATTAACATTAATTCATTATAGAGATTTGTATGATTTAATATATTGTTGCGTTAATTTTGTCCAGGAGTGTATGTATATATATATATATATATATATATATATATATATATATATATATAAATAAATATATATATATATATATATATATATATATATATATATATATATATATATATATATATATATGTATATATATATATATATATATATATATATATATATATATATATATATATATATATATATATATATATATATATATATATATATATATATATATATATATATATATATATATATATATATATATATATATATATATATATATATATATATATATATATATATATATATATATACATATATATATATATATATATATATATATATATATATATATATATATATATATATATATATATATATATATATATACATACAATGTGTTCCAAAAAGCTTTATACAAATGGAGAAGAAGTTTATCTTACATATTATAAAAAAATTTATTCTTGATAAAAAGTTCTGCATCACATGAAAATCTATAATCAAGCATCAAAAGTATAAAATATTTGATGGTATACAGGGAAAATAAAAAATAATGAAGAGTAAAGTGTATTTAAATTTAAATACAGACCAAAATATTAATTGAAAATGTTAATAAGAACTAAAAAATTATGCTCCCATTTAGATTTGTGGCCTTTCTAGTTAAAAATTAAAAAAAAAAAACTCCAGTAAATACGTCAGTAATTGTTGAATTATTTATGGAATAAAAGAAAAGGAAATTACTACAAATTTTAGGCTGAAAATAAACTAAACTAAAACAATAACATTAACATATTTTTTAGTTCCTATTAACATTTTCAATTATTATTTTGCTCTGTATTTAAATTTAAACACACTTTACTCCTCATTATAAATCTATATTTTTTATTTTCCCTGTATACTATCAAATATATTAAACTTTTGATGGTTGATTATGGGTTCCATGTGATTCAGAACTTTTTATCAAGGATAATTTTTTTTATAATATATAAGATAAACTTTTTCTCCATTTGTATAAAACTTTTTGGGACATACTGTATATATATAAAGAAAAATATGCCACATTTATAAAGCTAATTACTAATTGATAAATAAATGTAAAGGACTGATAAAAATTCAAGAACAAAAGCAAAGGTGAGGAGCTAGTCGTAGTAATGCTGGCAAGCCGACATTTACGGTGAGAGTTTTACATAATCATTTAGGTAAAAAGGTGTTTATCTTATTTTGAGCATATGTTAAATATTTTTGTTACAATTTTTAATTGTTATACATTATTTATTAGGCAATGAATAGGTGCTTTGTGTGAGGCTACAAGCGTTTTCACAAAAAAAAGAAAAATTCTTAAGAAAAACTGTTTTACAGATAAATATTTTATAATTTTAAAGTTAAATAAAACAATTAAATTTTAAAATTGTTAGTTATTACGGCAAAATCTAAAAATATTTTATTTTGAAGAATAAAATCATTTCCTTACAGTTTGCAAAATTATAATATCAAGAAGTAATAATATATTCATTTCCCTTGCTTAACAATCTTCCTGAAAAAAGTAACCCTCCGACATTTTTACATTTTTTTACTGCCCCTATATCGCAACAGGAATGAAAATGACAAGATGAACTAGAGAAATGACAAAATGGAAATCATGGGGAGCAAAAAGAGGTCCAGGATGACCCATAATAAGGGAATATGATGATATTAGGAAAGTGGCAGCGTAAAAATGGGCATACATAGCACAGGACAGAGATAGATTGAGAAAATTGGAGGCGATGAGCGCTGGCTTGATAGATAGATAGAGATAGAGAGAGTGAGAGGTTTAAGCAATTTTTATTATATTTCTTTGATAAATAAAGGGTCTTCCATTTGGGACTTGACAACTTTGAAATTTCACTGTGAACGCACCCTTAAGCCAATCACCGAACTGTCAACGTCAAAACATTCAGTAAAGTCAACATTTTCATCATGGTGAAGTACACGAACGAACAACGTTTACAAGTAATTAAAATTTACTACCAAAATTTGGAGTCGGTGACTGCAACTTTAAGAGCGTTAACGCCAATTTTTGGTCGTAATTCTCGTCCCAGTAGACAAGCAATTCATAGTCTAGTGAAAAAATTTGAGTTAACATATTCGCTGCTGGATGTTCCCGTGCCAGTGAGACAACGGGTTGGTCGAAGTGGCCAGAATATTGCTGCCGTTCAAGCGTCCATCTCAAACGAACCAAAACAGTCGATTTCACGGCGTTCTCAAGAATTGGGCATCGCTCAGGCTCTGGCGAATTTTGCGAAAGGATCTTGGCCTGCACCCTTATAAGTTAAAGTTAACTCAAGAACTAAAGCCACTCGATCATATGAAGCGACGTACGTTCTCGAATTGGGCTCTAGAAATGTTGGAAGAAGATGACCAATTTCATCGCAAAATCATCTTTAGTGATGAAGAGTATTTTTGGATAAACAGCTTCGTCAGCAAACAGAATATGCGTTATTGGTCAGGTGAAAACCCTCATGTGCTTGAAGAAACATCACTTCATCCACAAAAAATTACTGTTTGGTGCGGTTTTCATGCCGGTGGTGTCATTGGGCCGTTGTTTTTCGTTGATGAAAATAACCGTCACGTTACAGTCAATGGAGATCGCTACAGAGGCATGTTGCAACGTTATTTCTTTGATCAATTGCATGGGCTAAACATTAATGATATGTGGTTTCAACAAGACGGCGTCACAAGCCACACAGCGGGTGTAACAATCGACTTACTGCAATCCAAATTCGGTGAACGTGTTATATCGAGAAATGGTTTCATCGAATGGCCGCCTAGATCGTGTGATTTAACACCTCTAGACTTCTTTTTATGGGGGTACGTTAAATCATTGGTCTATGCTAACAAGCCTGCGTCGTTAGAGGAGCTCAGAGCCAATGTTGAAAGAGAGATAGCGGCCGTTTCCGTCGAAATGTGTGGCCGAGTCATCGAAAATTGGGTTCAACGAATCGACCGCTGCAAACGTGCCCGTGGTGGACATATGAATGAAGTCGAATTCCATACATAAATGTTTTGATTGTACTTCAAGCCGATAGTAAAATTTTCGAAATGTCTCAAATGGGTTGCGTTTTATTTCAAAAAAAAAGTTGTCAAGTCCTTAATGGAAGACCCGATATATATCTTCTAATTTATATTTCATATTAAACGAATTGGATGTGTTTAAGGTCCTTACACACGGGTCACTCTATCACCTAACTAAGTGGCGACGCACCGGCACTGGAGTACGACGAACATACATATACTTAAAACTATATCATTTTTCTATATTTTTTCGCGCGAATACATAACAAAAAAAAAAAAATGAATTAGTTCATTTGGAGGGCTTTTGTCACGTTTAAAAAAATAGTGATGTTTTTAAAAGTAATCTACAATTACACCATAATGTTAATTTGCGTAACAGGAAAAAGGCAGGTCTATTTATTTACGTAAGCTACAATCAGGGTAACAGCTAAAGAGGTCTTTTTATACTGGCAGATCCTGTTATCCGATTCAATTTACGATATTACTATAGCTTAAAATATAGAGACCTTCATGACGTAATTTTAGGTTTCCTTTGGGAGGAGCATTTTACTGTAATCATATAATATCATTGATTTCGTTTAAAGCCTTGTATCCACTAGGCAACAATTGACGCGCAATATGTTGCTCACCATGTTGAACATCGACGCGGAACTTTTGTTTAGCAACGTTGTCTGTCCACACAACACACAACAAGCTGCGCGTCACGTTGCGCGCCATCTGGGAATGTCGCGCGCTGTTGTGCAACGTTGCCGAATATGTTGAGCGTCACGTGTTGCGCGTCAGTTGTTGCCTAGTGGATACGTGGCTTAACAAATGTGGTTTCTAAAGAACGAGCGATTTTTCCCGGAACTATTCGACGTAGAAAGTTGAAATTTGGCACATATCTAAGAATTAATGGCCTAATCAGGGTCATGTAGTTTTGAAAGTCAAATTTTGACTTAAGTTTTAGGGTGTAAATTTGGAAATGAAAAAAAAAAATACCATCGGGTGGGGTGTCAAATGAAAGCTTGTGAAAACATGAGTTCAAAAATATATGTGATGTAATACTTGCTCGCACTTTTTTTTGTATAATTTTTGAAAGAATGACAAGGACCCCTGTTCATTCACCCTATCTCGAAAAATATTGATCAAAAAATTTTGAAAAAATTCTGGAATAGTCTACAAAAAGCGTAGGTTGAGCGAAAATTATCACGAGTGAATTACATTTGATAACTTATCTGGTATAAACTAAAACTAATTGCCCGCCAAAATGGTGAAGGGATATTTCGTCGAAAGTTGTGAATTGAACCGGGACTATTTGTTTTGCTTTTACCACTAGATTCTAGATTGATTTATTGGCTATTAGGTAGCTAAGATGCTATAACTATTATAAATTATTGACGTGTGAGTGCATATTGGATTTTAAGGTATATACACGTCATATAGAACCTTTTGGCTTATTCTGGTTGGTCTCATTAGCCGGCTGAATCAGTATCTGACTAGACATGTTTGTAATCTAGGTTCTTAATTCTTTTATGGAAAACTCACTTAGGGTGTGTTCTGTGAAGTGACTGATCATTGATACCTTAGTTACAGAAATTTTATTTTAAAAGCAATCACGGTACTGAACACTAACTGCGCATGTCTAACTTGAACTTGACCGGTTTTTAGTGTTCCGTACTTATAAGATCATTTCGGTGTCTGTCCGTCTGTGTGTCCGTCTGTCACATCCGATTTTCTCCGAAACTAATTATCATAGAAAGTTGAAATTTGGTACTAATTTAGGAATTGCTGGCCTCATCAGAGCCGTGTAGTTTTGAAAGATAAATTTTGACTTAAGGGGTTAGTTTTGGGGGGTGAAATCGGAAGTGAAAAAAAAATTTACTACGTCATCGAGTGTGGTGTCAAATGTAACCTTGTGAAAACACGAGTAAAAAATATATATAAAATGCACACACTTTTCTTTGTATTATTTTTTAAAAATCGCGAAAAATCGTTGTCCCCCCTCTTATCTCGAAAAGTACTAACCAAAAAATTTTGAAAAAATTCTGGAATATTCTCCACGGGGTGTAGATTAAACGAAAATTATCACAAGTGCCTTACCTTTACTAATTTATCAGGTATATAAAAAAAACAAAAATTCCAAGGTCATCAGTTTTCAGTAAAGATTGAAAACAAACTTTGTTGAAAACTCATTTGAGGTGTGTTTTGTGAAGTCACTGATCATTTTATACCTCCGTAACAAAATTTTTTATTTTAAAAACAATCAACGTACGGAACACTTATTGCGCAAGTTCAACTTGCATTTGATCGGTTATTTTTTCTAATTTAGACTAAAATGCATTACAAAATGTAATAAACAGTTTATTGTTCGACTTGTCAGGTCTGATTCGGTCATAAGGTTGGACATATCATGAAAATAATCACTTTTACAAATAAAAAACGACCCCAAAAATTTGTTAATTTTGTTTTTTGCTATAAAACACATTTTAAGTTATTTTAAATACTAAGGAAATTCCAATAAAAATCAGTACAGGAACGAAAGAAAAATTGTTGTGCTTTCGTGTGTCAGACGGGGTGCAGAGGCCACGAAAAACTCTCGAGCCACGTTACTAAGTGAGCTGTCACGAAACCGCTCCGACTCCGCCGACATCGTCGGCCTGGATCAACAGTTTATTCAATCTGAACAGCTTTTACACCAGATTATAGGGTGAGTTTACAACAAGCAACAGGCCAAATAAAGTGTGTTTGGATAATAAAACAGGATGTAGCATTTATTCAGACATTAGGACGTGAAAAAGAAATGACAAGGACGCTAAATTTTTATTTTCTAGTTTATTAAGAGTGAAGAGTAACTTTTACATGCTGTAATTTTGTAACAACAAGGTTAAAAAATTACCCTCTGAGATTTTTTCCTTTATGCACGCTCCATCAGTCTGTCGGTTTCTCTGCCTGTTTAATTATCTCTTTTCTGTCTGTTAGCACCTCTTGAACGAACTCAGATATCGATTTTATTAGCACGTATGGACCCTATAATTTAAACAATAACACTTTAAGCGAAAGGAATAAAAAATACATAAATAAAAATTTATGTAGTTACAATAGTACTCTTAAAAACGGTGCTTCTTTTGAAAATTTAAGATCTCTAGTCCATGTTATTTTTAAGAAGTCGTGTTTAGTAGACAGTTTGGGCATAAAATTTGGCTCCATAAGTCTTACATCGTGTATTTAATTTTGACCCGTGAAATACACATGTTTAAACAGTATAAAGCATCATTTAAAGTGATACTTTTTTTAAAAGAGGTTGGAAGCCATAGTGCGGACCTGATTTTGTATGATTTTCTAATATTCACTTTTGGCAAATATATTGCTTAAATGTTATTTAAAAAGGTTTTGATTATATAGGGTGCCTGATATATGTGGAATAATGATTACACAGCATTTATTAATTAGTGTATCAAAAAAAATGTTTGAATAAAAGTTGTAGGGTGTTATACGGCACACATGCTGACGTTGACAATAAAATGTTTTGAAGAAATTACGCCATCTTAAATTTTTTTAAATGTAAAGCCCTGTATATTATTTTATTTTTGAGTCCTACTAAAAATTCTAGATATTATTTGTCTAACATACCACATGTCTAACTTGAACTGTTTTGGAATTATTGATATTTGAAATTAGGGAGATCAAATTAAAATTTTTTGAATTTGAATGATTTCTTGACGAAAATGTTTATTGCTGCATTTTGTGAAACTGCAGGTTGAGCGTAATATCATAATGGTACATTTAACAGAAACCGAAATAATCACTTTATTAATGATGGTTGGTTAGGGATACCGTAGGAGAATAGGAGGTGTGTGATCTTTTTAACGCAGAATATCCGAATCGAGAACTTATTACCCAATCCGTAATTAGCAAAACATTAAAACGATTGAGACAATCAGGTCATGTTAAGGATCTTTCTAAATCTAGACCTCCAAAAGGTAAAACAAGCGATGATAAAAAGTTAAATGTTTTATTGGAAATTACAGCAAATCCCCATACAGCCACTCGTCAGCTTTGCCTAGACCACAACATAAGTAAAGATACCTTAAGTCGTATACTGAATGAAGAAAAATTGCATCCATACTAACCTATTCTATTGCAAGAATTTTCTGAAGATGACTACGATACACGCGTTGATGATGAGCCTAACCTAATTCATAATATTGTTTTTTCTGACGAGGCCACATTTTGTCTTAACGGAAGAGTTCTTTTTCCTGATAAAAATAATTTGGATACCCCTCACAGGAATCTGTGGTATGAACAGGACGGAGCACCACCGTACTATGAAATCAATGTTCATAGATATTTGGATGCGATTTTTCCTAATCGATGGATAGGCAGAAGAGGTGCTGTAAAATGGCCTACAAGGAGTCCCCACCTTACGCCACTCGATTTATTTTATGGAGTCACTTGAAAACTTAAGTTTACCGAAGTCGACATGAAACTGTAGAAAATTTACAACATCAAAACAATATGAAGTAGCACAGATCACCACGGATTCTCTGCAAAACTCTGTTCAGGCTATTTATGACAGATTGGGCCATTGCCTCGCTGTTAACGATAGACACTTTGGCAAAGGGGCATCTTAAAAATAAACCCAGAGTATTTATTAATAGTTTTTTTTGTCTTTTTTTTTATTTTAAATTTCAAATGACAATAATTCCGAAACAGTACAATTTAGATATATAGTAGGTTAGGCAAGTAATATCTAGAATTTTTAGTAGGATTCAAAAATAAAATAATATATAGGGCTTTCCATTTTAAAAAAATCAAGATGGAGTAATTTCTTCGAACTGACAGTTTAAAAAACATTTTATTGTCAACGTCAGCATGTACGCCGTATACCACCCTATAACTTTTATTTAAACATTTTTTTGATACCTTGACTAATAAATGCATATATATATATATATATATATATATATATATATATATATATATATATATATAAATATATAAAAAAAGTCTAACTATGGTAAATAAAATTTCGGACTGTATTTCAGTCATTGTCCTGTTTTGTGTAGAACTGTTAAAAATATGTGTAATTTATTGCACCTGTTACGTCCATGTTTATTTTAATCAACTGGCAACAATGGTATCTTCCGAGACACTTGTTTAAGGTAAAAAACTAACTTTAAAATGAAATTTATTAAAATAATAATAATAAAAAATTTGTTTAGCGATTTCCATTCTGAATACTTACCAAAACGTATAGAAATTTAAAAAATAATTGTTAATAAAGATATATTTATTTTGATCAAATCATAACAAATACAAACAATATAAAAACTGTTACCCCTTAAAATAATTACTCACTGACCCCTAACAATTAATTTTTTACTTCAAGTTTTATATTTCAATATTCTAATTACGGAAGAAGCACTCTAAAATTATTTTAAAATCTTTTAACCAATGATGAGTTTCTGCTGAATTACAACACTTACTAAAATTTTTAACCCATGTATCCCGGGAATAGTTTATTATTCTAAAAATAATTGTAGTATTATAATACTATACTTTGTCTATAATCAGCCATAAGAGATGTTACCTAAATGAATATACTAAAATTTTATTTTTTGTGACTAAATTGTCTTCACTTATTCTAAAAATTTGAACCCGTTCATTCTTGTTTGGTTTGACTTTTTTTGATGATACTAGTCTTTTAATAAACTAGTTTATAATCATAATTTATTGAAAAAAATTGTTAAAAATGCCAACAAACACATAAAAACCGTCCCGCTATCTTCCTAATGAAACCACTCACAACAACTTGCCATCAGGGGCGCCACCAGTGACAGATAAATTTTTAAAAATGTTACATTTTCACCATAAAATAATAAATTCAAAAAAGACATAAGCCGTCTTACTAATTTTCTTGGTTAGTTGCTCTTTTACAGTAAAAAATGAAGACTTTAAACGAAATAAAAACAATATCTTTAAAAATACTATTTAAGAAACCAAAACCTTGAAGGGAAATTTATAAAGTATAAATCATGAAAAACATAGTTTACTATATTACAATTAATATTTTGAAATAACTTACCTTATATACATTAAAAATTAAATAATTTGGTGTGTGTATTCCATTGGAAGGAAGAAGAAGAAATAAATTTATCGAATAAAACTTTTCAAATTTCAATGTTACGTGACGTGGGTGAAAAAATAGCGCGAACTTTGGTAAATTACCTGTCTTCTAGATTATAAAATATCTGTATATGACACAAAACTGCGTGAAACTTTAAATTGCAATTTTGTGATTTTCTTCCTTTAGAGTGAGTGATCTGGTGTTATTTTGTTTCATACAGCATCTGATTTTTATGGGGTACAATCAAGCAAATAGAGTGAGAAAATCGAAAACGTGGATAAATTTACTGAATCAAATAGAAGGAGCAATTATTTGCATGAGTACGGGGTAACAAGAAAATTGTTACCCTTTCGTATTAATTTTGAAAAATGTTAGACGAACTTTTTGAAATTATGTTTTTATCTTGGCCAAACAGATCAGGTTAAGTGAAAAGTTAACGTCGACTGTTAAGTAAGTGGCAATGACCCAGAAAATAACCACATTTGATGTGTCCAGTTGCGTTACCAAGGGATTTCTTTTGAAACAAGGTTAGGAAGTCATCTTAATTATGGTTAAATATTATTTTTACTAGGTGGGCGGTCTTTCAGGGGCGGGTTGGTTTGCCAGTAAAATCCGGTTTTGAACTTTTCTTAATTTTTCAAAAATATTCGAATCTGAAAAAAGTAACGAATGTGCTCCTACATGACTTTACGAGTCATCCATTTCTTATATATATTAAGTAATTTACATAACACCCTATATACATATATATATATATATATATATATATATATATATATATATATATATATATATATATATATATATATATATATATATATATACAGTCCCTGGCCAAATTATTAGACGCACTGTATTTTTTTTAGTAATTTTATGTTTCTTAAGAGTTGCAATAATGGTATATTTAAACTACAATATTATTGATTTTTATTTAAAAGAATTGTTGTAGACTACATATTTGTATTTATTTTTAACATATGGCAACACTGTGTTGACAAAGTGATACATGAACGTAAATAAGTACAAACCTGTATCAGTTGCGATCGGAATCGAGTCAGGTACGGACGTGTTTCTGTGGCTTTATGGACTGTGATTGTTTGTTTAACAGTTTTATACTACTCAGTTATTAGTTTATTTTGTATGCAGTGTTTTAAAAAAGTAATTGGACCATTTTTCATTATGGGTAGAAAAGGCGGTCTTTCACCACGTAAAAAAAAGCTGAAGTGAAGGCCCTTGTGATTGCGAAAACATTTACAAACCGAGAAATATCAAGAAGATTGGAGGGTTCTGAAGCTAGTGTACGACGCATAAAAAAGAAAATTGAGTCAGGGAATGAATTAAGCCCGAAAAGAAAGAAAAGATGCGGTAGAAAACCAATTTTCACTCCACGGTCAGAGAGATGTTTGAAGAAAATTTATGTAGAAAACAGATTTGCTACCACAAAGGTAATAAAATCACAACTCCAGGATGCTAGCGTAAATGCTTCTGAGCGCACTGTTCGAAGAAAATTGAAAGAATTAGATTTTAAGGCCTGTCGCCCCGTCAGGAAGCCCAAGTTAACAGCTGCAATGAAAACAAAGCGCCTGAAGTGGGCCAAACAATGGCAAGACAAAGATGTGGACTTCTGGAGATCGGTAAGATACAGCAATTTAATCAATAATTGATACATTATTATCATTTTCAGTTAAATAAAGCAAATAAACATGGAAGTTTATATATTTTTCCTATTTTTGACAGGTCTGCTTCAGTGACGAAAGCACATTCGAAATTTTGCAGAATAAAGCTCAGTATGTGCGTCGTCGTCATGGAGAAAAGTTTCATCCTGATTGTGTCGTCCCGACGGTTAAACATCCCACCAAAGTGATGATTTGGTCAGTCATCAGCGGCAAGGGCACTGGACGTCTGTACGTCGTCAAAGGAATAATGAGGCAAGATCAGTACAAAGAAGTATTACAAAATCGGTTGATTCCGCAGCTCAGAGAATGGTTTCCAAATTGGGAACCATTCACTTTCATGCAAGATGGAGCTCCCTGCCACACTGCTCGGTCTGTTAAAGCTTTTTTGGCAGAAAAAAATATCCCTCTGTTGGATTGGCCGGGTAATAGCCCTGATATGAACCCCATTGAAAATGTGTGGGAGCTGATGAAAAGAGAAGTGGCTAAAGATGTGATTACCAACAAAACCCAGCTCCTAGAAAAGATTATTCATGTGTGGAATCATCATCCTCAAATTCAGGAGACAGTACAATCTTGCATTGATAGCATGCCGCGCAGAATTAAAGCTTTGATAGCGGCTAAAGGTGGCTCAACTAAATATTGACTTTTACTAACATTAATTTCACTTTTCTTTAAAACTTAATAAACTTATGCTTTTCTAAATTAATGCTGTTTTATTTATGTCAAATAAATAGGTAATTGATTGGATAATATAAAAATAAAAAACAAATCAATTTAAAATAATAAAACGGTACAATATCACTCGGTAATTAATATTTTACATGAAATCTTGCAGTGCGTCTAATAATTTGGCCAGGGACTGTATATATATATATATATATATATATATATATATATATATATATATATATATATATATATATATATATATATATATATATATATGTATATAAACTCCTGGACAAAATAAACGCAACAATCTGAAAACTAATTTATATTTTTCTTATGTCAGTTTTAAAGTTTATCGAATATTTGAATAGTAGGCTATGTATATTTTGTTTCGTTGTTCATGACAGAAATCAAAACAATTCGTTTAGATTCACAGTTTTAAAGAATTTTTTAGAAGATAAACAATTTTCTGTAATAATGCGATAGATTTTCTTTAAAAGAAGAATTAGAAAAATGAATCGAACAAGGAATTTAACTGAACACGAGGTAGTGCGAGCCTCAGTTTTATTGGACGAGGGATATTGTCAGAGTTATGTTGCCAATTTGTTAGGCAAACATCGTTCCACAATAAGTCGTATGGTAAGACGCTTGAATGAAGTAGAAACTTATTCTAGAAGGCTAGGGCAAGGGCGAAAACGATGCACTAGCGACCTAGATGAACGTTTTATAAGACAATATGCTTTAAGAAACAGGACTGTCACTAGTTCTATAATAAGAAACGAACTAGAAGCTGTTCGCCATGTCACAATTTCTTCTAAAACAGTTAGAAAACGGTTAAATGAATCTGGATTAAACAGTAGGAGACCAGCCACTGCACCCTTGCTTACTAGAGAGAACAGAGTTGCCAGGTTACGTTTTGCTCGAAATCACGAAAACTGGTCTGTGGATGATTGGAAACAAGTTTTCTTTACAGATGAAACTAGGGTTAGTCTAAAACATCCAGATGGTCATGAGCGAGTATGGCGAAGACCAGGAGAGAGGTTTGCTCCTTGCAATATCTCTGCAAGGATTCCATTCGGCGGTGGCTCTGTTATGTTCTGGGGTGGCATCTGCTTTGATGCTCGCATAGAGTTAGTTCCTGTCCGTACGAGATCCATTAATGCTGACTACTATCTTGAGAATATTGTAATAGAATATGTGATGCCTTTCGGTCATTTTGTGGGGCCCAATTTCCTGTTTATGCAAGACAACGCTCGACCTCACGTGGCTAGGCAGTTACTCGATTATCTTAATCAAGTTGATATACCGATTATGCAATGGCTACCAAAAAGTCCGGATCTGAATCCGATAGAACATGTATGGGATCACCTCGTCTTATACCTGCACCTAGAAACCTGAGGGAACTTGAAAATACAGTTATCACAGAATGGGAGCAAATTCCTCAAGATTTTGTCCAAAATTTAATTAGAAGCATGCCTAGGCGCATAAACGCTGTCATCCGAAGTAGAGGAGGCAACACACGCTACTAGTGTCCCAGTTACACCATTAATTTTGCTACTAGTGTCCCAGTTTATTTTTTTCATTATTACATAATTTCAACGATTTTGTTATTAGGTCTTAAGAATAATTTTAATTCGAATCTTATAGAGAAATTTAGTAGCTAATGCACTTTTAAAGTATCCGAATAAGTTTTTTCTAACTTTTTAGTGTAACCAATGTCCATAAAAAATTATTTGATTTGTATGATTTAATATATTATTGCGTTAATTTTGTCCAGGAGTATATATATATATATATATATATATATATATATATATATATATATATATATATATATATACATATATACATATATATATATATATATATATATATATATATATATATATATATATATATATATATATATATGAATGGGTCATTGTTGAAAAGGGATACGTGTCAATGTGGTGAAAAAAAATTACTACACATAACTGATGTAATGGCAGCACTCGGAATTGAATCGGGGCATGTGCTGAACAGAGCAATGGGACTATTTTGTTATGAGGAGTTTAGTTCAGTTTTGAAAGAGGACATGTGATTCGCATGTGATGCTGAGTTTTGTAACATGACCTCTTTCAAAAATGACCGATTCTTATATCTATATAAATAATATATATATATATATATATATATATATATATATATATATATATATATATATATATATATATATATATATATATATATATATATATATATATATATATATATATATATATATATATATATATATATATATATATATTATAAACAACGTATTCCCTTAGAGGGCTAATAAACCAGCTCATAACTCACCTGAATATGTAAATAAGACTTTAGTAAAAAATCGTTAGATTTCGAGATATACACACTTTTATGATTGGCTCCAAACTTTACTTTAGAAAAATGATGCTTTAGTTTCAGATTTGTCGAAGTCAATAACAATTCCGTTTATTAACGTATCCATTGGGATAAAAATATGCTCTGTCCAAGAGTAAAATGTTGTAACACATTTAAATTCAATTTAATGTTTTAAGTGTGCAGACCAATCTTCATGAAGAATGCATACCCTCGATCGTTTCCGAATTGAAAGGTCGGAATTTTTGTTAACTTTTACTTGTATGTACGCCATGTGTACATCGTCTGCTAATATTCTTTGTTGCCTTCGAGGTTTACTTAAAATTGAGCTTGACTTTTCAAACTCCATAATCAAGTGAAATCTGGAGGTGTCATTTACAGTCTGTCAAGTAAGAATGTGTCCGCGATAATTCATTTTTGGCAGATGCAATTCTAGGGATTCAACAAAAAATCGGTAGAAGGGACCTTTGTCTACGACGCATTTTAGTAAAAGTATCAGTCGATTCCGAATTTTCGTTGAAATCACGTAAAATCCAAAATGAGTCACTTGTTTGCGCGTCGGTTTGAGGCAGTCTTCCTTTGTTCCCATCCAAAGGAGCCTAAAATGACACATTCCGCGACCGCTAAATATATTAAAAAGTCGATATCGTTTGTAAGGAAGGGGGTAAATCGTTTTCACGAGACAAAAAATGTCGACGACTTGCCAAAATGTAACTCGGTAGACAAAGTCCGGAAGTCGAAAAACGAATCTTATCTTTGTTTTAACGGGACCTAAGAAAATCGAGTTTGAATGTATCCCATGAGACCATTCGACAACATCTTCGTGCTCATGATGTCAAATTCCCAAGTACGTTGAAGAAACCTTCGCTGGGAGAAAATTACGTCGTGAAGTGGCTCGCTTGGGCCCACGATAAGACTAGAGTGCGTCCGCACAATCGCTGAACGTCAACCCTATTGAAAACATTTGATCACTTGTAAAGAGAAAGCTCAGAGGAGAGACTCTGAAGATTTTGACTCAGTTGCATCGCGAGATTCGAAGAATTTGCAGAGGATGAAGAAAATCTCGTCGACAGCATGCCTTAAGGATGACAGGCGATTATTAATGCAGGAGACGATTAGACAAATTACTAAGATCTTTGTGCCGTTGTTAGCATATCAAAGAATACGTTAATAGCAAAAAAATAGTCTCGAAAGACATTTTTCAAGAAAGATTGTACGCTGTATAAATGATGTTGGACGCGACATTTTCACTGCATAAATAATCGTTTTGCTTCAACTCAAGGATACAAAAACACGGGCTGCTCTGATAAAATTCTCAATATCTCACACTAAATATTTAAGTACCGGGATTACGTCTTGTACCTCTATTTTTTCCATCCCGCTGTATTCGCACAGAAAGCCAAACAAACTTGAACTTATTTATTAGACACCCTGTATATCAGTTACGATGGTTGTATTTACTTTTACTTAATTAACCTCAGACAATAGTTGTTAATAAGCAATTAGCAGGCGTTTGCTAAGCTCATGTGTTTTGTCAATACATTTTAAACCATATGCCTGTCGATTGAACGTAGGTAAGTATTAAATAGCATTACCAGCATTAATAACATGATAACTTTCCAAAATTAGGTTTCACAATAAATAGATCTTATTTTTTATATATGGAAACCTACCCAAAGTATAAAAAGAAAGTAAATGACCCAAACGGAGCTCAATTAAGATATACCGATATAATACGAAGTCGTGGCGATGTCGGTCGGGTCCTTTCCTAAAGACAACCAATTTGTCGGCATCACTCTATCCGGCGTTTCTCTTTCATTCCAGTCACTGTCCCGGGACTTCGCCCGTCAATCACGTCTCTGTTCTGTCACATCTCTATTACTTATCCCAAGAAAATATCTGTATTTTGTGCCCTCTGGGAAATATTACCGTTATTAATTACTTTAGTCTCTTTTAATCCATTTTGGTGACATTTGAATGATTGCGGACATTTGTTTTAAATGCAGATGAATTATTTTCGAATTTCGTTGGAATTTTATATTTTATTGTTTAATTGCTCGTTAAGTTGAATAAGGATTCTTATTAGACATTAATGATAAATTGAGAATAACAAAAGATCATCAAATTTTTATGTATAAAATTTCTATAACGCTGCATCAACAGTAGATCATTAAAAATTATCGGTACACCATTTTTTCTAATGAAGAACTCTACAATTTACCTTAGCATATCTGTTGTCTGCCTTTTTTTTATGAGTCTAGCACATGTGCTGCAGAGAAATTCCTAACAGCTACAGGAGCTACAGGAGCGACACGAGTACGGAAAAAGCGATTCACGTTGGTCTTGAAGCGCTGTAAATTGTACTCGGTCGCAAACACAGTCCTGGGCAAATTATTCCAAAGGGATGAGGTTCTGCATACAAAAGATTGCTTGAAAACGGTTGTACGAGGAGTAACAAGCGGAACCTCATACGGAAGTGCAGTATTAGAGCGACGTGTATTTAGAGCATACACCGCTCTAGGAGGAATTAGACGGGCTACATCCATCGAATACTTTCAATGAAAATACTTGTAGAATAAACTCAAGTTGCCAACCGTTCTTCGATATTCTAACAAATCAAGGTTGCTGGCCAATTCCGAGTCCAATCAGGCGAACAGCTCTCTTCTGAATAGAATTCAACAAATGTAGTGTATGTTTGGGAGCAGAGCCCCAAACATGGGAGCAGTATTCCATAGTTGGTCGAATTTGAGCTTTCTAAAGAATTAACAGTTGTTGTGGAGTGTAAAGCTTTCTAGTTCGAAATCATATTCCTAACTTTTGAGAAGCTCTCCTTGCTATGCCTGCAACATGTTCATGTCAGGACATATTTACTCCTAAATTAATGCCTAACAATTGTTGGATTCTATTCAAAGAAGAGCTGTTCGTCTGATTGGAGACCCGGAACTGACCGGCGGCCTTGATTCGCTGGAACATCGAAGAACGGTTGGCGACTTGAGCCTGTTCTACAAGTATTTTCATGGAAAATGTTCCAAGGATGTGGCCCGCTTAATTCCACCCACAGCGGTGAGGTGAGGTTCAGCTTGTTACTCCTCGTACAACGCTTTTCAAGCAGTCTTTTATATGGAGAACATCATCCCTTTGGAATAATTTGCCCAGGACTGTGCTTTCACCGAGTACAATTTACAGCGATTCAAAAAAACAACGTGAATCGCTTTCTCCCGCACACGAGTCGCTCCTGTAGCGCTTTAGGGACTTCCTTGCAGCACGTGTGCTCGACCCATAAAAAAAAGGATGATATCTTGCGGGACAATAATAGTGTGGAACAATTATGGTTTCAACATAGGGGCTATTTGCTATGAGCATTGTGGTTGGATGGAAAGGTGTCCGTGGTATCGACTGTGACCTCTAGAAACTTTTCATGGGATTGTTTAACGTGTTCTTTGATAACGATAGATTTTCTTTTTGGGTTGACCTATTCTGGTATGTTCGTTGGTGATTGCATTCGATAACAGAAGCGTTATTATCTGTGAGAAAGTGGTTACCATTTTAGTAAAAAATATGTAAAATGCTGTAGGAAATTGCGATAGTAATTGAAGTATAACAGGCGGGTTGAGAATTTGCGTTGTGTTGTGGTTGCATATTAGTGCTGTATTACTTTATAAATCCCATTTAAACTGGATGTTGAGTTCGGTGTCCGTAGACTTCTTGTGTTTAAGATGTTTTAGGCGCAGTAAAATGCGATAGGTAGTCACTGGTAGTTTGTACAATTAGGATCTTGATAGGTGGACTAATATTGTTTTCTGCCCTCGGTGCACATGTGTTGGGCATTGCAGTTATGGGCAAAATAACTAAATAACTGGCGATTGTGACATTGCATCGATTTATATTTAGTTCTTTATGTCTCTATCTGGATTGTACTGTGTAACACTTCCATGATCTTGAATAAGTGTTTGTCTGTTTTGGAAAGTAAATTAATATGGAATCGTCACTCTTGTGGTGCCACCTGATTCTCTGTGCGTGGAATCCCTTTATCTTAAGATTAGACCTGAAGTATTGCTCCTCGAGGAGCTCCAGGACTCCGCTCAGTTTGATGTGCATAAATTTGCTTTCTTGAAGTTATGGTGTCTGGACCAGGCCAAGTTCGCTAAATCTAATGTATATTTTACTCATTCTGCTATGTTGATGCTCTTTTAGTTACACTCTTTGTTTAAACAATATATGGTTCAGTAAATTTAGACGGAATTTTATAGTAATATTTTTCTTGATTCTGTAAGCCACCACCAAACCACCAGATGTATGATAGCCACCATAGGAGTGGTGGCTAATATTTTACAGCACATTGTCATCTGGAACATAAAACTTTTAAGTTGAAAATAGGTAGCATCTCCAAAAATGCAAGACATCATCATGGTTTCTAATGCAAGTAGAATTTTAAAAAATCTTGCAACCTACTTAATTTCGAGAGTTGTAACTACCAAAAAAATTTGTAGAAATTTTTCACTGTATGCCTAACAAAATATAAAGTCATTGAAACTTTCAAAACGAGTTTTGACTCTTATTTAACAGAATTTAGTTTTCTAAATAAGACTAATAGTTATTTAAATTATTACATTTACTATAATTATGTTAGGCGATGCTGTGAAAAGACAAGGATCTGGTTTAATGTTTAATGAAGTCAAAACATTAGATTACCAGATTTGATGTAATTTTTTTTTACATAAATATACACTCTGTCAAATAAGAACGTGTCCGCGATAATTCATTTTTGGTAGATACGATTCTAGCGATTCAACAAAAAATCGGTAGAGGCAACCTTTGTCTACGACGCATTTTAGTAAAAGTATCAGTCGATTCCGAACTTTCTTCGAAATCACGTAAAATCCAAAATAAGTCACTAGTTTGCGCGTCGGTTCGAGGCAGTCTTTCTTTGTTCCCATCCAAAGGGGCCTAAAATGAGACATTCCGCGGCCGCTAAATATATTAAAAGGCCGGTATCGTTTGTGAAGAAGTGGATTCTTTTAACGAGACGAAACATGTCGACGACTTGATAAAACGTGGCTCGGTAGGACAAGTCACTCCGAAAGTCAAAAAATGAATCGTGTTTTTGTTTTTACTTGTCCGAAATTGATGTTGCGTCAAAGTTAAGAAAATCGGGTTTAAATGTATCTCATAAGACCATTCGACAACATTTTCGTGCTCATGATGTCAAATTCCGAAGCACATTGAAGAAAAGTTTGTTGGGCAAAAATCACGTCGCGAAGCGGCTTGCTTGGGCCCACAATAAGATACTAGAGTGGCCACCACAATGGCCGGACGCCAACTCTATTAAAAACATTTGGTCTCTTGTAAAGAGAAAGCTCAGGGGAAAGACTCGGAGGACTTTGACTCAGTTGTCTCGCGAGATTCGAAAAAAATTCCAGAGTATGCAGAAAAAATCTCGTCGATGCCAGGTGATTATTGATGCAGGAGGCAATTGGACAACTTACTAAGGTAATTGCGCCGTTGTAAGCACACCAAAGAATACATTGATGTCATAAAGTACTCTCGAAACACATTTTTTCACGAATACGAGGGATCACGTTCCTACTCGACAGACTGTAGTAAGTAGTTTAATGTTTAGGTAAAATATAAATGAACTAAACTTAAAGTGTATTTTACACACAGATTTTGTCAATCCTTTATTTCCCTTCACAGTTTACGGAGCAAAACACCCATTTTGAGTGCAATTTCATGAAATTTATTCTAAGAAGAATTTGAAAAGCTTTAGCACTCATTTTTTTATTGAAATAAAATAGACTAAGCTACACATATTTTGCTGTACCTCTGTCAGGCCAACATAAAGTTCGAGAATTGTGTTTTCGAGCACCAATGAAAAAAGCAAAAGAGGCTGATGTGAATGTCTATGGTAATGCTAAATTGGATGCCACAACTGTGTGTACTTATATATATAAAATATAAAAAAGAGCGATTTCTTTTGGTTAAATGATTAGAGAGAACTAGATTATATAAGAGATTTTACTTACAAAACTTTTTTGTATGTAATACTTTTTACATCTTTTCGCTCTAGAAACAGATAGCAACTCTGGACTGGAAATCGAAAATTGGAAAATTATTGACTTTTGCGATAGGTCTTGACCTCTCCTTTTGATGTGAGCACTTTTGCTTTGTGTCTGGTGTGGCCCTTTAGCTGTAGCGTCAGCTTATGTTATCTGAAGCGTTTGTGTATTAATCATTGGCAGTAGTACTTCGTGGAAGTTTTTTTAGGGTTATTGTACGTTGTTAAAAAATTTCTTCATTGTCGTGTTAAGGTCTTTTTATTCTTGTTGATGGGGGTCAACTCGCTATTGTCTTGTTAGTTGTTCTCCTTGCCCTCTTCTGCGTATGGATATCTTAATGCATAGCCTGTAATTCGCTATATGCGTCCTGAACCAATTCTAGGACGGTACTTTTTTGTTTTCATGCAGCTTATTCAGTAATCGTTAAAGCAGCATTTAATGTATCTAAGTTGGTTCCTACAAGTGCATACAACTGGCAGTTGTGACAAAGTTTCTTCGTTTGGTATCTTTTGTTTTCTTTTGGTTGCAGTTAGAAATTCCTCCTGAGCCAAGCGATCTTCATTTATGTTGACATTTGAGGCTCCATTTCACTTGTACTTTTCACTTTTGCTGTAAGTAGGTCTGTTCTATCTGAGACATCATAATATAATTATACAGTTACTGATATTAATTAAGTATAAAGTAGATAACAGCATTTTGCAGAACGAACCAAGGAAGCTTACGAGTCTAGTTATAATGCTGCTGTTTACCATAAGTTACCCATATCAATTAATTAAAAAAACGTATTCGTTAAAATTTACATAATAGTTACGAAATATTGACAAAATACCTCTTTACTGTGGTAACGGTTTATAAGGTTTACTATTTTAATTAATACTTTTTTGATATTTCTAGTTTTATCGACATCTAAAATCGTATGAAAAACGGTTTTTCGCACTAGTGCTTGAAGACTATTTTCGGTTTCAAAAATATCTGTAACAGACTGACAAATAATACGGCGTGTATAATGTCGTCTTAAAAATACACCGGTTTTACTTACTATTCTAATCATTGAACTCGGTCTCTTTCCATAAATCTAAAACCCGCACACATACATCTTGTCCCTACTAAAACGTTGTTAATATTAACTACCTAATTTCTTAGTTTCTACACATTTTCACTCTGAAAGTCGTTTCTATATTCCGTTTGAGTCGTAGCTTTAGTTAATTCTGTTTGTCCTTTGCCCAATCATTTTTATTTTTAATTTTGTCTTGGAAAAATGCTTAGGCATAAAAATGCATCTTAAATAATAAGGACAACGATTCCTCACAAAAAGGATTTTTTTGCGAATTAAAATTTGATGGGGAGGATACTAAAGCACAGAAAATATAGCTATCGTTGGAGATAGACAAATACGTGGAACGAACTTCAGCAAAAACGAAGTCAGCTGGCTACCGCTAGATCAATAAAATGTGCCTCATCGAGTTTCTCAGAGATGCTGTGCACAGTTTTCTCTGTTATTGTTACATATAATACACCTACTTTCACGGCATCTCAGAGAAACTCAACGAGGTACATTTTAGCGATCCGTGGATAGCCAGCCGGCTTCGTGTGGCGATGTTTTGTTCCATCTGTTTGTCTATTGATAGCGATATATATATATATATATATATATATATATATATATATATATATATTTTATAATTTACGTGTTCTTGGAATTGGATCGTTAAAACTATTCTTGGATCTATTATATATTTATTGACGTTTCGACCCTCGGAAGAGGTCTTCTTCTTCAAAATTTGCTCTAAAAGATGATATTAGAAGAATTAAATATAGGTAAGTAATTAATTAATACACGACAAACTAACTAATTCCAAAAACACGTAAATTATAATATATATATATATATATATATATATATATATATATATATATATATATATATATATATATATATATGTATATGTATATATATATATATATCGCTATCGCTTCGGGAGTTCGCGGAACCGGATGTGTCTAAATTTCGTTTCAGCATAACATAAGTTATTTTTAATTTGATTGTTGTGTTCGGATTTTCGTGCGTTTTTCCATCTTTATTTGTGGCAAGAACTAAATCTCTGGCTCTTCTGTTTAATTCAAATTGATAATCAGTTCACGTATTTGTTCTGTTAATATAAATTTACTGAGTCTCCAGAGGAAGATGAAATCTATTGTGTTATAGTCAGTAAGAGTCATGTTTCCCGGAAAAAAATATAAAAAAAATTGTTACTTCTCAATCAGCTCTTTTTTTGGTTGGTGACTTTTTAAATGTTTCCACAGCCCAAGGGGACCTACAGTTTAATGCCAATTCTGAACGAGGAAGGCGGCCCCCGCCACGTTGAAATTTTTACGAACTTAGGTCGCTGGCATAGAAAGCAGACACCTTATCCAGTACGCTTTGGCCGCTCCCACATATCTTTACTGTAAGAAAATCAAATACGGTACTTATTTTAGAACTGTGCGTTTGGAAGAGAAGTACCCTACTTTACCGATTTTTTAGGTATCTTTACTTTAAAAAAAAAAAATAAATTTAAATGAAATTGTAATTACTTTCAAAAATGTATCAGAATTACAATGTTTAGTAAACAAGTAGGTTAAAGAACGGATTTCATTAGAGTCCTTAACCTATCTGTTCATCTGTCGATAACTTATCACATAAATTTCGAAAGATTTATGTTAAACCAAACTAAAAACACTATAAAATAACAGTTAAATTGAAGGGTTTATATAAAAGGAGCATAAATTTTATGGTTATGTTATTCGGTAAGTTTGATGACAGACTTGCCACCAAAGTACTAATAAACTTGGCTATAAAAGAGCTTAATAATTTAAATACATATAGTGTTAAGTCAGATGATTTATATGCTGCTGTAAAAAATCTAGAGAAAGAAAGTGTCTATGTTTAACTGCAAATTCCAACAGTTTCAGCAAACTTGTAGGTCTGCAATTGTCTAGTTTTTCCTGGTTACCATTTTTGAACAACAATATCATTAGTTAATTCAATAGTTAAAGGTAGACTTTCTTTATTATTACCATCTACTTGTTTTCTTTTATAATTGTAATTAATCTAAATCTGATAGTTGATACGACTCGATCGATCAGTTGCTGGAGATCTTTGATATTGTTTGCTAATGGAATGGTATCATCAGCACATCAGTGTATTCCCATTACCTTATGTCTTCAATGGAATCATATATATGGCTTCACTAAACATAGCATCGGAATAAAGATTAAACAAAACTGGTGAAAGAATGCATCTCTGTCTTACACCTTGGGTTATTGTTATGTTTTCGGATCTTTCCTGCCCAATTATAACTTTTATTGATTGATTAGTTGTTTTTACACATTTTAATAACTTCTCGTGTATTACATAGTGGAAAGTTCTAGTGTAATCTATAAAATATGCACATACAACTATGTTACTATCTTTACACCGCTGGACTAGTACATTTAATGAGAGTAAAGCCTTGCGTGTACTCATGCCTTTTCGGAATCCGAAATTATCTATTTCTGTTTCATATTTTCTATTTATTTTGGTATGGATGATTCACAGAAATATCTTGAGAACATAAGACGTTAAACTTATTAAGCGATAATCATCATATTTTACTGGTTTCAACTATTTAGGAACTGCGATGAAAGTCGACTTCAGCCAGTCGAGAGGGATTTGTTCACTTTTATCCCCCTCCTAAGTCCTTTCACCCTCGACAGGGTATGGTGACTCTGTGCTCAATAAATGGATTGAACTATCATCTACCACTGTTCTCGGTTCTGTGTATGCTCTGATGCTTCATGCAATGACTTCCTGGTTAAATGTTTCATCTGATCCTCCCAACGTGAAGGTCATCTACCTCTGCAGCGCTTGCCTTCAACCATTCCCTGTATGACCAGTGATTCCAGTTCATGTCTTCTGCTGAGATGGCGCATTATTAACAGGTTTATAAGCTAGTTCAGTTCTTTTAGTAATTTTTAGTTCTTGTAAAATAGACTGGTTAGTTCAGGATGTTCCACCCACGATATCCTGAGAATTCAACGATATACCCACATCTCAAATGCAGCAATTTTATTTCTTTATCGTCCATGTTTCCGATGCATATGTTGCAATCGCAAATATAAGCGTTCTTGCGAGTCTTAACTTAGTCGATCGCGAGATGCTCGAGTCTTTCCATATTTTGACTTTCCGAGTGCCACTGGCCGCTATTGGTTATTAGAAACCCAAGATATTGATACTACGATTTCATACCCTAGTAGTGGTTAAGATTGATTCACAGGACCAAAAAAAAAGTTTCATAGTGGAAAGGTAAGATACCATACCACATGTCTTTTGGGGTACTGAAAACGGGGTCAGAATTGACTTATCACCCAAGGATTTTGACGTAACCTTAAAAAACACCTTGAAAATGACCAAAAATACTTTTACAAATAAATTAAAAATATAAACGAGCAAACCACCATATCTATACGTATTTTAGGGTGCTAAAATCAAATCGAAGTTTAGAAGTCACCCATCACGTCAGCATTTTGACATAATCTCAAAAAACACCTCAAAAATTGCCAGAAACACATCTGTAAGCAGATTTAAAATAAAATGAACAGAACACCATATCTATATCTATTTCAAGATCTTGAAATAACCTTAAAAAAGTCCAGTCCTTTCATTCATAGGTTGCTGGAGGTGAGTCCCCTCGCTTCTCACCCACTGGATGCTTTATTGAAGTGATTCCCCTCACACAACACCCTCGCGATGCTGGATAACAGTGAGTCCCCTCACCTCTCACCCCAATGAAAGAACTTTACATCCAGAATTCTAAACCTAACATAATATAATGCAAGAACTGTACACCAGAAACTCTAAGCCTAACATAGCCTAATACAAAAAACTTAGACCAAGAGCTTTACATCAAGAAATCTAAACTTAACATAGCCTAATTCAAAAAACTTACACCAGGAACTCTAAACCTATCAGAGCATAATACAAGAAATTTACACCAAGAACACTAAACTTAACATAGCTTAATGCAAGCAACTTAGACCAAAATCTTTACACCTAGAACTCTAAACCTAACATAAGCTAATGAAAGAATCTTATAATAAGAACTACACCACGAACTCTAAACCTAACATAATCTAATAGAAGAAACTTACATTAAGAACGTTAAACTATAAACATAACATAACCTAATGCAAAAAAACGAGCAGACTACCATATCTATACGTATTTTGGGTCGCTAAAAGCAAATATGTCAACAGAATTGACCTTAATTGATTAGGATCTTGAGATATACTCAATTAGTCCACTCATTTCATTCACAAGATGCTGAATTATTGTGAGTTCCATCGCTTTTCACTCTCGGGGTGAGTCCCATGGCCTCTTATCCACGATGTTCCTTATTATAGTAATGCCCCTCGCCACTCAGCTTTGAGGTCTTTATTTAAGTAAGTCCCCTCGCCTCTCATCATCAGGGTGATTTATTCAAGTGAGTCTCCTGCCTTTCACCATCGGAGAATCACTTTAATAAATCATCTAGTGGGAGAGAATTCAGCAACCTGTGAATGATAGAAAGGGATTTTTTGAGGTTATTTCAAGATTTCGACTTAATAGGTCAGTTCTTTTGGCATATTCGGTTTAAGCACCCAAAAATACGTATAGTTATGGTGGCCTGTCTGATTTAATTTTTTAATTTACTTGCAGACGTAATTCTGACCATTTTTGAGGTGTTTTTTGAGGTTATGCCAAAATACTGACTTGATGGGTAAATTCTGACCTTGGATCCAATTTCAGCACCCAAATATATGTATAGATATGATGGTTTGCTCCTTTACAGTTTTAATTTATTTGTAAAAGTATTTTTTGAGGTTATGTCAAAATCTTTGGGTGATTAGTCATTTCTGACCTCGAATTCCTTTTCAGCACACCAAAAAACATATGGTATGGTATCACACCTTTCAACTACAAAACTTTTATTTTTTTTGTGGTCCTGTATTATCATTCGTTCTGCTAATGATCATCATTTTTGTTTTATTGTTGTTTACTTCTAATCCGTACCTTTTACTGATCCTTGTCTATCTTTGCATAATATCCTCTAATTCACTTTTATTTGCGGCTATAAAAAAGGTGTCATCTGCATAGCGCAAGTTCTACATGCATTTTTCTCCAACGGTGATACCATCATTCCAGTTATTAAAAACTTCGTGCATTATGTATTCCGTATAAATGTTGAACAGTAGTGGCGAATAAATGCATCCTTGCCGGACACCAGTTTTCGTGGTGAAACTTTCTGTGTAATTGTTATTAATACCCACTTTGGCTATGTTGAATTAGTAAAGCGTTTGTATGAGCGTTAATAAGTGTGACGGAGTTCCCATTTCTTGCAGAATCGACCATAGTTTCGGCCATCTCACCTTGTCAAATGCTTTCTGATAGTCGATGAAGCACAGATAAATTTTGATGTTATATTCTCTTCCTTTCTCTATCAGTTGACGCATATTCAAAATTTGCTCACGTTAACCCTTTCCTGGTATAAATCCTTTTTGTTCTTCTGTTCCAGTTTCATATATTTTGTTAAATGATTACCATTCGATCAATAGATGGACTTTCATCTGAAAATATTTTGAGGATTTCTCTCTTTATCTTATCTGGACCAGTTGTTTTTGCATCCTTTTGTAGTTGTCTAGCATGAATAACTTCTTTTTTTGTTATTTCTGGTCCTATTTCATTATGCCTGTTTAGTTCAGGTGAAATTCGAATTTATCGTATTATTATTATAGTTCCTTTAATTCTCGACATTTCTCATTTAACCAGATTTCTTGAGCTTCTCTACATTCTCGACATATTACTCTGTTTAGTTCGTTGTACTTTAAGATATTTATTTTAGGTAATAGTCTTTCGTCCTTCAGATTTAGTATTTCTTCCATCTGTCATCCATTCCTGTTTTTTCCTATTCTCTGCTTGACTTATTTCTTCTTCCTTTACTGTTAATATTTCATTTTTAATCGTAACCCATTGTAATGCGACACATTCGTTCTCTGTTCTTATTAGCTCCATAAATTTCTTACCCATTCGGTTTGATATTTGCCCTTTAATTTAAGAATTTTTCGATTTCTTTGTATCTATGGGGTTTAGTGTTTGTTTTTTGTTAATCTTTTTGAACCCGCGTATTCGAAACTCCATGAGCAACAGATTGTAGTCCGAACTTGCGTCTGCCCCAGGGTAGGTTTTTACAGATTTTGCAATTGTTTTTTCATGTCGTGTTTAACGAGAATAAACTCTGGTTCCGAGTCTAGTCACTAGGTGATTTTCAGGTTTACAACCTCCTGGGTGAAAGTTTGAAAAATGCGTTGCTAATAAAAAAATCATTCTCGATGCAAAACTGGTCTGTCTCTTCGATCATTTCTCAGACCCAACCCATACTGTCCAATCATTTTGTACACCAAATACTTTATATAGTGCGACTTGCCCAGATGTGATCAATATGTTCACTATTCCTTTAGAATAGTGGCGGTTACATTTAGATGACTTTATTTTCAAGAAACAATAAACATAAATAAACGTAGTCGAATAGGGTTTTTTATTTTATTATTAATTTGTTTTTTTTTACTCTAACTATACTACATAATCTTTGTTATTTGATTATACATCCTTCACTACCTGGAGATTTTGGAATATCTGTCATAGTGACACTACATAACAATTATTAGCGCTACATCAGACACTTTATTATATATTACTAGCAGTGTCCGCGGCTCCGCTCGCGTGGACTTGATTCACTACTATCGTCACTGCTTGTTCCTTATGTTACCTAATGTAATAAAATATCTGCCATTATTTCCCCTTATCTTCCATTATTTCTCCTTATCTTCCATTATTTCCCCTTATCTCGCATTATCTCACCTTATCTCCCATTATCTAGGCTTATCTCGCAATATTTCTCCTTATCTCCCATTATTTCTCCTTATCTCCCATTATCTCACCATAACTCCCCTTATCTAGATTTATCTCTGTTTATATCACATTATTTCTCCTTATCTCCCATTATTTATACTTATCTCCCATTATCTCATCTTATCTCCCATTATCTAGGCTTATATCGTATTATATAGAACATATGTATAAATTTATAGAAACACGTAAATCGGATAAGTGGTTCTCAAGTGATAAGCGCACTAACGGATAGACAGACAGAAAGAGAGAGACGTTGCATTTTATATATATTATATTCTTTGCAACATGATATTGTTCCATATTTGATGGTTTAGGCAGTGTATTGCAAGAGAACGCGCTAACGGTAACCTTTTTTCCGACTTGATTCACTATTATCGTCACTGCTTATTCTTTCTGTTACTTAACGCAATAAAATTTATCCTATAACCTGGCCAGAGAACATATATATGTTTAAAAAAAAGCACGTAACGCACTAGCGGACAGACAGACAAACAGACAGAGAGACGTTGCATTTTATATATATTATAGATAGATAACCTGACCAGAGAACATACGTATGTTTTAAAAAAAAGCACGTAAATCGGATAAGTGGTTCTCCAGTGACAAGCGCGAACAAACAGACAGGCAGAGAGACAGGCAGACAGACAGACAGAGAGACGTTGCATTTTATATATATTATAGATAGAAGATTATAGATAACCTGGCCAGAGAACAAATGTATGAATTAAAAAAAAAAACACGTAAATCGGATAAGTGGTTCTTTCGTCATAAACGCACTAATGGACAGACAGAGAGAAAGATATTGCATTTTATGTATATTATAGATTATAGATATTTTCTGCTACATAATATTGTTCCATATTTAATGATTTAGGCTGTGTATTGCAAGAGAACGCGCTAGCAACACACTTTTTCCGACTTCATTCACTATTATCGTCACTGCTCATTCCTTATGATACCTATCGTAATAAAATATAGTCTATGACCTGGCCAGAGAACATATGTATGTTTTAAAAAAACAGTATGTGAATCGGATAAGTAGTTCTCCAGTGATAAGCGCACTAACGGACGCACAGACAGACAGACAGAAAGACAGACAGAGATACGTTGCATTTTATATATATATTATAGATATAGATTATTATTATTATTATATAACCTGGCCAAAAAATGTATGTATGAATTTAAAAAAAAAGATACGTAAATCGGATAAGTGGCTCTCGCGTGATAAACTCACTAATGGACAGACAGAGAGATATTGCATTATATGTATATATATATATATATATATATATATATATATATATATATATATATATATATTTATATATAAATATATATATATATATATATATATATATATATATATATATATATATATATATATATATATTAAAGATTATAGATTATAGATTATAGATGCAACGTGATCGCTTTTTCCGCACTCGTGCCGCTCCTGGAGCGCTTTAGGGACTTGCAGCACGTGCGCTAGACCCATAAAAACAAAAAATAGATATTCTCTGCTACATGGTTTAGGCTGTGTATTGCAAGGGAACGCGCTAGCGTCAAACTTTTTTGAGACTTCATTCACTATTATCGTCACTGCTCATTTCTTATACTACCTATCGTAATAAAATATAGCCTATAACCTGACCAGAGAACATACGTATGTTTTAAAAAAAAATTACGTAAATCGGTTAAGTGGTTCTCCAATGATAAGCGCGCTAACGGACGGACAGACAGACAGACAGACAGACATACAGAGAGACGTTGCATTTTATATATATTATAGATTGTTCTGGACTATGGTTTTATTTGCCATTCTACTCGCATCATCGCCCCTGATGTTGCTAACATTGTTAGCGAAACGCACGTTAAGTACAAAATATAGTGTTTGGTACTCGTATAATGGTGGTACCTGTTATTATTACCGTAATTTATTTTTTCACAAAAAGATTATCATTTACTTATTATATAATGATAAATCATACCAACCTAAATTTTTGAGAAACTTTATATATTAATTGTACTAACACTGTCATAACCATAACAATAAATTTTTACTAGGTGGTATAATGTTTATTATGATGTTATTGTTACGCTAACGTGAAAGAAATAAAAATATTTTCAGCATTACTTGATGGTCGTTAGATCTTCATAATATTGTCGACAGCTACATTACCATTTTTGTTTGTGTATGCTTTCACACATTAATATTCGTCCCTTATACTTTACATAAGCAAGCACATTTGGAAATAATAGGTGTATTTACAACAGTCATATATTTTTACGAAGTTTCAATATGGTGGGAATTAAGGTGCATGAGACTGCTACTTTTCCCTTTATATATAAAATTTAACCTATTTAGTTTTCAAAACTGATCAAATGTAGAAATAAATAACCGGTCAAGTTCAAGTTGCACTTGCGCAATTAGTGCTCCGTACGTTGATTGCTTTTAAAATCAAAATATTGTTACAGAGATATAATATGACCAATCACTTCAGAAAACACACCCAAATGAGTTTTTAACAAAGTTTTTTTGCGAAATTTGTTGAAAACTGATGGCCTTAAAAATTTTTTTTATATACCAGATAAATTACACTGGTCAACACAACTCTTGTTTCCTTTATTTTTTTTTCTATTATTGGGTATTTCTATGGCCCTGACTATGAAAAAAAATACTGGGAGATTGCTAACAGCTTTACCTTTTGAATTATACAGTTTTACTATTTTGCCAAAAAAATACAAAAAAAATAATACATTATGTTAAAAAAATTTCTATTGAACACTAGCAAATGATCTTTTATAAAATTTCCTTGAATGAACGACTTTAGGTAGATCTCGTTGCAAACTCCAGCAGTAGTCTGCCATCATATGTGAGTCCCACCGCCCCTGATAACGCTCTTCCATTGTCCGAAGATCCTGATGAAATCTTTCATCCTGCTCCTCACTAAAATCACCCAGATTTTGTGGAAATTGGTATAAATGCGAGTGCAGGAAGTGGATTTTTATGCTCATGTTGCACCCTAGCTCTTACAAGTTCGATAGCATGCACTCAACAAGCTCGACATGGTCGTCAGATTTCTTTTTGCCTAGGAAGCTACTCATAACCAAAACGAATGAATTCCAAGCTTTGGATTCGACTTCAGTCATTGATTTGACAAAATTAGGATTTTTCACGAGTTGCCTAATCTGTGGCCTATCAAAAATACCAGCTTTCAATTTTTCTGGACTTAATCCTGGAAACTTGCGTGAAAGAAAATTAAAACATTCGCCACTTTTGTCAAGCGCCTTCACAAACTGTTTCATTATGCCGAATTTAATATGAAGTGGTGAAAGTATGATGCGGTCTCGGCTAACTAACGGCACGTCTATAACATTTTTTGTACCAACTTTTAGCTCTTCCCGCACTGGCCAAACTTTTTGTGACCAATGGTGTTGTTTGTCACGACTATCCCAGAGACACATGAAACAAGGGAACTTTGTGTACCGCCCTTGTTGACCTAAAAGAAAGTTAACCATTTTCAGATCAACACAAATGACCCATTTGTGGTCTTGATACTTCATTTTTTCCATAACCTTAGAAACATTTACGTATTCTTCTTTTAAAGTCGTCGAATGTGCAATAGGTATAGATCCGTACCGTTATGAAGCAAAACACACTTTAAACTTCTTTTGCTGCTGTCTATGAAAATATGCCAATCACTAGGTTGGTACTGTTTTAATCCATCTGCTGCAAAATACCACCAACATTGTTACAAAAAACTAAATTCTTCTCTTGACAAAAATACGGTAACAGATTTTTTCTCGGGTACGATAAAATGTAATGTTGGTTTCCGGAGTAAGCAAATTTTTTTTTTTTTAAACGAGATGCTAAAATTTCAGAAGCTTCTTTTGGTAAATTCAGATCTCTTACTAAGTTATTTAGTTATTTCTGATTAAATGGTTGAGGTTCTGAAAGGCTACATTTGTAGTCTGAATCAGAGTCTTCACTCACGGGTTAATTCCGTTTATTTCAACAACGTAGAAGTAGCAATCGTCATGATGGTTTCGAGGTTCTCGCCAAATCATGGGTGTTACGAACATTATTGCATCTCTTTTTCCACTGGACCATAACCGTAGACATACCACACATTTCTGGCATACAATATAAGGAACCCATGGCTTGTCCTGATTACACAATTTTATTTTAAAGTATTGATGATACGCAGTTTTCACAAAGTCCAATATAGGTTTTCGATATTTTGCAAATATATATTCACCACAAATATAGCAAAAACAATCGGGATTAAGCACACAACATCTTCTTGACGAAGCCATATCTAAAACAACAACAAAATATATTTTAGTGTCCAATAAAAAACGAAAATCTAAGTAAAAATAGTAAATGAGGGTAGTTAGCTATAACTCAAAAACAAAAGCTGTTAGAGAAAAATTGTTGCCATATTTAAAAAATACGCGTCAATTTGAGATAGAAACAAAAAAAAATCACAGGAAACAAGCAATTTTCTTTTTTTTGTTGACCAGTGTTATTAAAGTGTGATAATTTTCGTCCAATCTACCCCCTGTGGAGAATTGTGATTTTTGGGAATTTTTTAAAAATAGTACAAAGCAAAGTGTGCGCGAGTATTACATTATATTTATTTTTGAACTCGTGTTTTCACTAGCTACTCGATGATCTGGCAATTTTTTTTCACTTTCGATTTCACCCCCCAAAACTAACCCTTTAAGGTTGTTCACTCGTGACAATCGGAGTTAAAAGTATAGTCCGATAATAAATACAAAAGTTTAAAATACTCAATGGTAGAGTATTTTATTTTTGTCGGAGACTGTATTCGATACATGGAAACTTTCATATGCAGGCGCACACATTTAATGAAAATAAATGTGGCAACGCTGCCAGTGCGTATACCGAATGCTCTATAGAATGACGTTTATTATATTTTGTGTATGTTTACTGTTTAGACCGTATTTCTTCTATTTAAAATAAAAAAAAATATAATTTAAATAAAAAATGCCTTTTGATTATAATCAATTGCTACATAAAGGCAAATTTGCAAAGGAAAGCTCATCAATAAACCTCCTGGGAAACATACAAGATTTTATATGGCAAGAAAAGATGAAATAAGAACACAACGAGCATCAAGAGCTAATTTGCCTGCAACGAAGAAATAAAGAAGCCACGAAAAAAATTTAAAAAAAAAAACATGAACGGGTGCAGTATCAACAAATTGTGGACTGCAGATGGACGTTTATCATACTGGTGACATTATTAATCTTCAAGAGTTAACTAATATATTCAATAATATTTCAATTACATCCGAGAGCTGTGACTTTCTATTTAGAAATATCGGGATTTTCAAGTACAGCTGATATTTTGCAAATAGCTACGAAATATCGGAATAAAACATTCAGTGTTTATATTAGGCTTAGGCAAACGATTAATTACCAGGCTTTCAAAGTTACGGGCCTAGAACATATTAATGGCGACCTATATTTAAATAGCAAACCTATCAAAACAATCACTCTAAAGGGTGCATTAATTTCTTTCCAACAGTTTTTAAATTTTTCTCCAAAACCTTGCGTACTTGTTGCCTATAGTGCACGTTTTGATTCGTTCCATTTAATTCAAGGTATAATTAATTTTGCAATGATCCAAAATTTTAAAAATATTGCTGGTTTTTCGGACACAGTAAGTCTTTTTAAAAAACGCTTTCTTAGCCGAAAATGCTCAGAAATGTTTAAGCTCGGGAAGTTGGCGCATAATTTATTGCAAATAGCACCAAACGAAAAATTCCATGACGTTATGACGTTAAAATCATTGAGAATTTGGCAAATGAGTGTTTGAAGAGAGAAGATTTAATTACAAATTACGTATCGTATGAAGAGTTTGTCATGGAAAAAACTAATATTGCCATCGTTAAAGCCTTTAAAAAGTGTTATTTCAGATCTTATGATTATCTGAATGCATAACTTTGAAAGATCTAAAAAATTCTTATGATAAATTGGGTCCTACAGGAATAGTGCAATTATTATCTAGTCAAAAAGACAATGGCAAAATACGTGTAACAAAAGATACGCGAGTAGTAAATAAAGTAATTAATTAGTTTACAAATAGTTTATAGCACTTTATTTATTTATCACTAATATCATTAATGATTTATTTAGTTTTACGGAGAAGATTTATGAAACCGGTTTTTTTAATATATTTTTAATATTATTATCAATTGATATGTAACAGTGTTGATAAATAAATATAATATTAACTGAAAATATTAAAAAATTATTGAAACTACAAATATATTTTTGTTAATTATAAATATTTTAATTATTAAAGAAAAAAATAATAAATATCAAGATGCAAATTCAAATTTTTAATTAACACATTTAATTTTTTTAGTCGATGATTATAGATAAACTTGATCAATATATTGTGTTTAGTCAATAAAGTAATTAACCTAGAAATGAATTTGTGTTTAAAAGTTAACCATTTTAAATGTTGTTTGAATGTTGGCGTGTAAAATACGACATACGACATACAGTGTTGTCAAATTGTGCCATTTGTCCCTCAGTACGCGGTTATTCTTTTACACAAATGTCAACTTTAAATATTTATATCTTTTTAACAAATCGATAAAAAAAATTATTTTATTTCAAAATTTTTCTAAATTTACTAAATATTAGTTTTTTAAAAAATTCGTAAGAAAAGTTCTTAGATATACACGAAACTATACCTTTTTTTAAATATTTTATTGGGTTATGTTAATTATGTGCATTTTAATTATGAATATCTTGCTTCGCATTCAGTCAATTTTTATTTAATTAAATAAAAAACATTTAGATTAACATCCAATTTTAATTTCATCAAATTCTTAAGAAAAGTGGACTATCTTAAGTCAGGATTTAACTCTCAAAACTACACGCCTCTGATGGGGGCATCAATTAGTACCAAATTTTAACTTTCTATGTTAAATAGTTTCGGAGAAAATCGGTTTCGTATGGAACACTAAAAATACTTTCCTTTGTTTTCTTATGCTTTTTAGATTCAACTGTTGTCAACGTACATCTTAGTCTGAGATACGTCCTCACGAAAAATTATTTACGATGAAAGTGTGTATTATAAGGGTACTTCATGGGATGAAAAATTCCTAAACTTTTGGAGTAAAAAACAACGTTTTTTCCAAAAATGATTTTATTTTTCAGCATAGTTTCCTTCAAGAACTTATTCCAGTGATCTTCCAATATTTGGATACCTTTCATATAGTACGATTTGTGGAGCTCTCTAAAATAAGCCTCAGTTTCCCATTTAAGTTCTCCATTTGAGCCAAAACTCGTCCCCTGGAGCCACTTTTTCAAATTTGAAAAGTGATAATAATCGCTAGGGGCCACATCTGGTGAATACGGTGGACGAAGAGCAATTCATATCTTAACTGGTCTAATTTCACCATCGATTATCTTGGCGAAACAATACTTTCTCGTCGGTAAATGCCGCTTTCGTCCTTGATTTCACCATTCAAACGGTCCAATAACCCAACGTAATAATCACCGGTGATTGTTTGCCCCCTTTTTAGGGTAGTCGATCAGTATTATTCCACGTGCATTCCAAAAAATACTTGCCAAAACCGTTCCACCTGATGTTTGTGTTTTTGGACGCTTCGATCGGCTTTCATACGATTCCAGCCACTCTGCAGACTGCCTGTTGAAGTTAGACGTGTAGTGGTGGATCCATGTTTCGCCCATTATTACATATCGACGCGGAAACTTCTTTAGATTACGCCAAAACAGCGTTCTGAATCTAAGTGCGTGGCATCTCTCGGGCACATAACTTTTCATGTGCAAATATTTATACAAAATATACCTCACGCATTCTGTTATTATCATTACGATGCCAGCTTTCTCTCTCACTTTCACTTTGCGGTTATTCAAAAAAATATGGTGAATTTTATTTGTGTTTTTTGTAGTAATTGTCTCGTTCGGACGTCCACAATGTGGTGCATCATCGGTGCTTGTACAACCACATTTAAGTTAACTAAACCATCGACATATATTCGGTTTTGACGGAGCAGATGTGCCATAACACTTTTCAAGCCATTCTTGGTTTCTAATTGTATTTTTCTGATAAAAAGATAACGTTTAATCAACACACCAAATTCTTTTTGTTCCATCGTTTTGCAAAATTTGAAAGTAGCGTCACTCAAAGAGCTGTAACGCGCAAACTAATAGAGAAAATGTCATGAAAATTCTACACGAATCTTCTAAGAGTTGACACTAAGTGAAAATCATATGAATTTTCTTGTTTATACTGCGATCTCTTGGAAAGTCTCGGAAATTTTCACCCCAAGTTAGTATTAGTAGGTATACAAATTCGTTATGGATTTGGAAGTTCAATACTTTATACTGGATGTAACATTTTACGTTCGAATAAATTTTATGTCTCAATTTTAATAATTGCAAATTGCTATTGGTCTTATTGCACTTTCTTCTTTTTAGTGTTCCGTGTGGAACACTTATAAGATCACTTCGGTGTCTACCCGTCTGTCTGCCCGTCCGTCTGTCTGTCACACCCGATTTTCTCCGAAACTACGAGGCTGGTTTGAAAAGTCCGTGCAAAAATAAAAAACTCCTTATGTGTTTGGGGTAAACCTTTTTTATTTTTCGACATAGTCTCCTTTTAGGCTTATATACTTCGTCCAACGATGTTCTAGTGTGTTGATCCCTTCCGAATAATAAGATTTGTCCAAGTCTGCAAAATATCCATTAGTGTCTGCAATCACCTCCTCGTTTGAATAAAATCTTTGTCCCGCCAGCCATTTCTTCAAATTGGGGAACAAATAGTAGTCCGACGGAGCCAAGTCTGGAGAATAGGGGGGATGTGAAACGAGTTGGAATCCTATTTCCATTAATTTTGCGACCACAACTGCTGAGGTGTGTGCTGGTGCGTTGTCGTGATGGAAAAGGACTTTCTTCTGTTTTCAAACGGTCCAATAACGATGAATAATATTCACCTGTAATAGTTTTACCCTTTTTCAGATAGTCGATGAGGATTATCCCTTGCGAATCCCAAAAGACAGTCGCCATAACCTTTCCGGCCGAAGGAACGGTCTTCGCCTTTTTTGGTGCAGATTCCCCCTTGGTAACCCATTGTTTAGATTGTTGTTTGGTCTCAGGAGTATAGTAATGTATCCATGTTTCATCCACAGTGACGAAACGAC
This sequence comes from Pachyrhynchus sulphureomaculatus, assembly GCA_019049505.1. Lineage (NCBI taxonomy): Eukaryota > Metazoa > Arthropoda > Insecta > Coleoptera > Curculionidae > Pachyrhynchus > Pachyrhynchus sulphureomaculatus. Next base: position 71,507,124 of record CM032456.1, read on the forward strand.
GCTTAAAGTCCTCCGGATTCTTCTGGAACAGCTGCAAACCATCCTTGCAACACTTCACACGATTCCGTTTTTGGTCAAGTGTGAGCAATCGCGGAACCCATCTTGCGGATAGCTTTCTCATGTCCAAATATTTATGCAAAATATTATGTACCCATTCAGTCGAGATGCCCACAGCACTAGCAATCTCACGCACCTTAACTCTTCTGTCATCCATCACCATATCATGGATTTGATCAATGATTTCTGAAGTCGTAACCTCCACAGGCCGTCCAGAACGTTCAGCGTCACTTGTGCCCATATGGCCAGGCCGAAAATTTTGAAACCACTCATAAACTGTTCTAATCGAAGGTGCAGAGTCACCATAATGTTGATCAAGCTTCTCTTTAGTCTCCTGAGGCGTTTTGCCTTTCATAAAGTAATGTTTAATCACCACACGAAATTCTTTTTCGTCCATTTCTTGAAAATCACTTGACTTCGTTGATTCACACGAATACCAAACACAAAGAAATAGACCAATATGGCTGAAACTTGGTGTGCGTTCATTCAAGAGATGATACTAACTAAACATGACCTCGATACGCGCCGGTGGTGCCATCTCTCGGACTTTGCACGGACTTTTCAAACCAGCCTCGTATTTGACATAAAAAGTTCAAATTTGGTACCAATATAGCAATGATGGTCTAATTAGAGCCGTGTAGTTTTGAAAGATAAATTTTGACTTAAGGGGGGTGATAACGGAGGTGAAAAAAAAAATTACGAGTGGGGTGTCAAATGAAAGCTGTTCGAAAATATATATAATGTAATACTTGCGCACACTTTTCTTTGTATTATTTTTAAAATATCGCTTTAAATCGCTGCCTCCCCTCTGATCTCGAAGTGTATTGATCCAAAAATTTCGAAAAAATCTGGAATATTCTCCACAGGGTGTAGTTTGAACCAAAAATTATCACGAGTGAATTACCTTTAAAAATTTATCAGTCATCAGTTTTCAGTAAAGATCGGAAAAAACTTTGTTCAAAACTCATTTGGAGTGCGTTTTGTGAAGTTATTGATCATTTTATATCTTCGTAACAAAAAATTTTATTTTAAAAGTAATCAACGTACGGAACACTAATTGCGCAAGGCCAACTTGCACTATTCTGGCCCTTTATTTGATATAAAAATAGAATATGGAGAGAATATTTTGTTATAAATGTATAATTATTCATCAAGCGAAAACGTTCAAATGAAAATGCAGGTATTCCAAGAGCAGTTTAAAAATCAATGGCCAGCGGTATAAAAGAAAGAATATCAATTCATCAAAATAGCTTGCCAGTGTTACAAAGTTACCAGCGGAGATGACCTACAAAAAATTTTGAAGAAAATAGTGACCCGCCTAAGTGATGTAAAATACATTATTTAGGGGTACGGATATTTTATTTGGAATTTACCTTTGTTACTCTAATGCCTGTTGGTAAAAGCGAGACTTCTGCGATTTTAAAAACCAACCAAACCAAATTTTCAGGAGGACTCATTGTAGTGGCAGCTGACGTAATGTTTATATAAACCATCTTATCTTGCATAAAATACAACTTAACTTAAAGTACATGCAAACAAATTCTATCCTGGCTTCTTGTTGGTGTAGGAAGCGTAAACTGAATATTATCCAAAACGGGATCGTATCATGTATCAGATACATGCGTTGAAATAAACGTGCACAACCTGCCAAAGATGATGCAACTTGGATGTAATAAATAGATTATTGCTCATCACAGATCCACTAATTTCATGTTTACATCCTTTATTTAATATAGACAGAATACCGATATCTTAAAATGATTCGACTGAAACATTTCAGCCGGTAGGTAGTAAAAGCGACAAAAAAGATTTTTATAAGGAATACTGTAATGTCAACTGGACTTTAGATGAAGATGGTGACCTTGAATTATATATAATAAGAATTTCATGAAATTCCTGTCTCTGTATGAATTGTGTTCATTTTGTAAAGACTATGTGATATCACTCATATAAGTAGACGTTTTCTATTTCTTCCTTCATGCTTTTGTTAGGACATAAAGAGAAACATACTACAGAGGATGAGTTCGAGCTCTATATGTGAGTAGTACTTACCAATAGCGTCTCAGAAAAGACAGACAAGTTAAGGATGAAGCTTTGGTATATATATATATATATATATATATATATATATATATATATATATATATATATATATGCATGGCATATCAGGTCCCTCTGACGTTGACTATCACTCTGGCATACTCATCCCTGTTTCCTGCGACTCGGAACAACTCTTCGACGCTATGGATTCCTGCCCAATCTCGTATGTTTCAGCCAAGAGGCCTGTTTCCTTCCCACGCCGCGCCTGCCCTCAATTTTTCCCCTCATTATGAGCTGCACTAATTCATAATGTTTGCCACAAAGAACATGTCCCAAATCGTCCAGTTTTTTGCACTTTACCGTTGATAACAACTGTTTGACTGCATGTGCTTCCTAATTGGTAACCTATGCTGCCCACGGAATACGAAGAATCCTTCTATGCAGCCACATTTAGAAAGCCTCTAAGCGGTTAACTGTCGCAACCTTCAATGTCGATACCTCAGTGCCGTTCAACAAAACCAACCAAATATAGCATTTTAGCATTCTTTGACGCAGTTTCAGATTAATGCTACCATTGCAAAAGAGAGACTTCATTTTAATGAAGGTTGTTCTGGCCGTTTCTATTCTAGACTTAATTTCTTTATCAGGGTCTAACTGGTCAGTAATGTAGCTTCCAAGGTATTTAAAATGATGAACTCTCTCTATCGCTTGACCGTTGAGATGGAGCTCAACATCTGCATATTGTTTGCGGCCAAAGACCATGAATTTGATTTTAGATATATTGATGTTAGAGCCCATATCCGCTTCTGCCTGCTCAACTCTATCTAACAGGCGTTGAAGGTCTTTAATCCTGTCACTCAAGATAACAGTATCGTCCGCATATTTGACTGTATTAATGAACTCTCCATTCACCTTCACTCCATATGGTTGTTCATATAAATCTGCTTTAAATATTTTGTCGGAGAAAGGACAAATAGCGACGGCGAAGGTATGCAGTCCTGTCTCACTCTCTCTCTCTCTCTCTCTCTCTCTCTCTCTCTCTCTCTCTATATATATATATATATATATATATATATATATATATATATATATATATAAATTACCTTGAAGGAAATAATATAAAATATCAACATTTTGTACTGAGCTTTTTATAAACACCCGTCCATCTGGATACCCTTGTTTTTTAAATCAAATAAAATCGATCTTTCTTTCCTAAGACTAAGGCCTCGATTTCCATACGAATCTGAAAATTATGCCTGTTCCATATCAATCCGAGCCGGGCGTATTAAGACGAACAAAAAATGTAAATTATAGAATCCGTCATCATAAATAAGTAGATTTTATTGAAGTGTTTAAATGAAATATATTTTATGGTATTTATAAAAGGCAAGGATTTATTTAGAAAGTTCGAAATCTGTAATAAATCGCTGCTTCTATCGACTTATTTATGGGCTCGACGATCGAAAATGTTGCATGGCTTTTGAGGCAGGGTAGGAGCATGAAAATTTCCTCCAAAAAAATAGACACGACAAAAAATATTAGAAAAAAGGCAGTAAAATTGTATACCCCCTACTTCCCTTGCAAATGCTGTGCGAAAGATGAGTTTCGACCAATTTTAGTTATTACATTTCTGAAACTTTTTTTATGATCAAGCGAGTTTTCTTCATGATATATGTATATACCAAAAATTTAATTTAAAACTGTGTGCTTCTCTATTCAATAACAACTTTTTGTAGTGACTTCTTACACCTTCCTTTCTTCTATGTGTGTTTCAAAATAATTTTCAGATTACTTGTCTACAAGAATAATGAAAATATTTTATTGAAAGTAATTGCCTCTCATCCTTTTTCAAACCTTAATATATATTGTGTGTGTGCAATTAAGTTAAATTCTTGTTACACGGAAAAGAAAAAAAAACCGGTCAAGTGCAAGTTGAACTTGCACAATTAGTGTTCCGTACGTTGATTGTTTTTAAAATAAAAAATTTTTGTTAGGGTGGTATAAAATGATCAGTGATTTCACAAAACACACCCCAAATGAGTTTTCAACAAAGTTTGTTTCCAATCTTTACTAAAAACTGGTGACCTTGAAATTTTGGTTTTTGTTATATACCAGATAAATTATTAAAGGTAATGATAATTTTCGTTTAATCTATACCCCGTGGAGAATATTCCAGGATTTTTTCAAAATTTTTTGATCAGTACTTTTCGAGATAAGGTAGGGGACAGCGATTTTTCACGATTTTTTAAAAGTAATGCGAAGAAAAGTGTGCGCAAGTATTACATTATATATATATTTTTTACTCGTGTTTTCACAAGCTTTCATTTGACACCACACTCGATGACCTAGTAAAAAAATTTCACCCCTCAAAACGAATCCCTTAAGTCAAAATTTATGTTACGGTGATATAAAATGATCAGTGACTTCACAAAACACACCCCAAATAAGTTTTCAACAAAGTTTATTTCCAATCTTTACTGAAAATTGATGACCTTGAAATTTCTGTTTTTTTTTATATACCAGATAAATTATTACAGGTAATGCACTCGTGATAATTTTCGTTCAATCTACACCCCGTGGACAATATTCCAGAATTTTTAAAAATTTTTTTTATAAGTACTTTCCGAGATAAGGCGGGTGGACAGCGATTTTTCGCGATTTTTTAAAAATAATACAAAGAAAAGTGCGCGCAAGTATTACATTATATATATATTTTTTACTCGTGTTTTCACAAGCTTCCATTTGACACCACACTCGATTACTTAGTAAAAAATTTTTTTTTTCACTTCCGATTTCACCCCCCAAAACTAACCCCTTAAGTCAAAATTTAAATTTCAAAATTACATGATTCTGATGAGGCCATCAATTCCTATATTACTACCAAATTTCAACTTTCTATGACAAATAGTTTCGGAGAAAATCGGGTGTGACAGACGGACAGACGGACAGACGGACAGACGGACAGACGACGGACAGACGGACAGACGGATAGACGGACAGACGGACAGACAGACGGACAGTCACCGAAGTGATCTTATAAGTGTTCCGTACGGAACACTAAAAAGAGTTAAATAATAATATTGATTTGTTTTTGATCATTCTTTTAATCACAGTCCATATTATTTTTGTTAAGATTGAAAATAATTACAATATAACATAATTTTCAGATTCATCTACCCCAAGAAAGTCACAAAAAGTAGTATTTTCTAGTTAATATGAAATTATGCTTAATTTTTTTTTCTTATCAAGCGCAAGAGAAAAATCAAATATTTCCTAAATTTTTTTTCAGGTTACTCAAGTCGAACTCTTCTACATAATATTTCTGTTAAATTAATAAAAAAATAACATATTTTTTGGATTCCTCGGCTGAAAGAAGGTAATTTTTATTATCATTATTCTTACATTTTTAACTAGGATTTATTACGTTGAAAATTCATTCTTTCAGCCATAAATTAGGAAAAATTCCCATAGTATTATAACAAATCTATAACATTTATTGATTTTTACCCCTTTTATTCCCTTTCGTTGAAGCAATATCGCTAAAAGATTTTTTCTTCGCTTCAAGTCCTAAATTTTAAATTATTTATCTAATTTAAATATATATCTCATTTCGTTCAGAAGTTTTGACAACAGACCAATAGACAGACATACAAACAGACGGAAATTGAAAATTGTGTTGATATGTGAATATCAAAGGATAATACATTACTTTTTGTAGTGAGGAAAGTATAAATCCAAGCTGAAAAAAACAAATTCTGTAGGATATATTGGCAATAATTATCCAAGATAGAATTAATGCACTCCAATACTTCATAGCGCATATCAAGCGAAAACCAGGCTGTTAATCAACTTCTTGATGAACGAGAATTAGACGTTAAAAAATGTGCTGTTTAATTTACTTAATAACTTTGCCAACTTTCCCAAACCTTATTTCTTGATTTTTATCAAATTTCTTTTTCAAAACCTTTCTTTCCTGTCCTTTACTCTATAAAGTATAACAGAGTAAAAAACCAGAGGCCAATTCGATAACTAGTTCTAGAACATCTAGATCGGAGTTTCAGGTCGTTTCAGCATATCGAGCTGTGGATATTTAATAAATTTTGAGGAAAAATCAGAAATGTTTGGAAAATATTACTAAATAAAAATAAGGTAGAGAGTATTATTAAAAATAAATTTAATGTAATCTTCTTTGACCATCGAGATAAAAAGTTATATCTTAATAAATAACAAAAGAAAAACTAATCCAACCGTCCCTAACTTTGATCTGTAGGTTATTTAATTCACTGTATTAACTTTACTAGGGTCAAAATAATTAAAAATGGTACTGTTGTACCACCACCATGACATCATCATTATAACTTTTAAAAATAAAAAACCAAAGATGAAATCGCACTGTTTTAATTGAAAAGGTGCATTTAACATATGATATAATAAGCTATATTTGATTTGTCATTTTAAGAAATCCCAATAGTTTGAAGAATGCTGACGTCGTCCCTTAATTTTTATAAGAAAATCATAAGAGTTTACAAATTTCCTACCTCAGTATTTTTCCTATCAGACTTAAACAACATTTTATGTTATATCAGCCGTTTCGACTTTGTAATAAAAAACTTTGTATGAATTACTAGGATCTGGATTATCATGGATAAAAATATCGTAATGACAGAACTTAAAATGTCGCTGTTAATTGACAAATTTTTCTTTTCTGAGAAATTGTCAACAGAGCCTAGTATCATATTGGGACTGCTTGAATGACTTAACAACCACACTTTTAAAAAAATTAACTATTATTTTGAATTACGAGGACGAGATAAAGAATTTAAATAAGTACAGAAATTCAAACTCCAGAACAACTAATTTGGAATAAGAGTGTCTAATTGGTTTCGGGGCATTTCCAATAAGGCAAAGTTACAGTGTACTGCATTTAAAACATCTAGAAATTAAAAAAATCATTTTTGAAACGATGGAGATAGAAAATATTAGAATTAATATCACTAATATATGCAAGGTTAATATTTGGAATTGTACATTGGCGCAATTTTTAGATGGAGTACATATCGAAACCTTGTGTAGAAAGCTAGTGACATAATGTTTTATGTTAACAATGATATCCAAATATTTAAGTTACGACATACTTATATGATCTAGTACAGTAAGTTTTTACTGTTATTACGCTCGAGCAATCCTGTTAAATATATACTTTACCCGGTCTTGTCGAAGAATATTTAAAACGGATAAATTTTTGATGAAAAAAAAACCATGCCTATTATCTCAACGGAAAATTATCAGATTATAATCATTTAAAACACTCATTAGCATTAATGAGATGAGAGAAAATTAAAAGTTAATTCTGTAGTATTTGCTTTAAAAATACACAACAATATTTGTTTTTAAACTACTCAGATTTTTAAATTCTTTTGCTCCAAAAAGCCTTAGAAGAATCTATAACATGATATCTTCACAGCAACCCCTCTAATACCATTTCACACTGTTTTTAACCCCTTACATGTGTGACTATAAATAATACTGGGGACAGCTTGCAACCAAAAACAAGTATTGCAAAAAAAAAACAGTAAAAATTATCTAAATATATTTAAAATATACAAAATTTATTGCTCAAAAGTTATAGTTTTTTCCTACCTCAAGTAATGTACATAGGTATACTAAATTTGAAATCGATAACTGATTTCACTAGAGAGTTATCGAGCGTACTGACGAACAGACCAATAGACCGACGAAAACTGGAGATTGTGTTTTTCGTGATCTAGGAAGGTAAAAAAAATCCCGGAATATGATTTTTCCAATACTTTCAGTATTTTCTATAATTGTTTACCATTTAGTGTAAAAGTCAATTTTATTGCTTTAATGCAGCCGAGCCTTATACAATTTAGGAATCTCCCGAAGGAAAAACACCACCTATTATTCCGATAGTGCAGTCAAGTATGCCCGATATTGTCTTCAGACAGCGTATCATAAAACGTATTTTAATGAAGCTAGACACCAAAAAAGCTTCTGGCGCTGACGGAATACCTGTCATAGTATTCAAAAACTGTGCGACAGAACTAACACCAATTTTCTGTAAACTTTCAACCTATCCTACAGAAAGGGAATATGTCCTTCCTGCTGAAAATGCGCCTCAGTCCAACCGATACCCAAAAAAGGCAAGAAGACCTTGCCAAACAATTACCGACCAATCGAAAGTCACGGAAAAGGCTATCAATGACCATCTTTTAAAATATTTTTAAGGATTCAACATTATTAGCCACCATCAGTACCGCTTTCGTAAAGACAGATCAACAGGAGATCTTCTGACTTATGTAATACATGTTTGGCATTCGGCCATGTTTGGTATGATGGATTGTTGGCTAAACTACGCTCTTCTGATATGTCTGAAAAGTTTTGTTTATGGTTCTCAAATTTTCTCAAAGAGCGTTCTTTACGAGTGGCAATCGACGGGTTTCTTTTTAACACTTTCATGATTAACGCCGGTGCGCCCCATGGCTTAATACTGTCTCCTACTCTCTTTTTCATTTACATTAACGATCTGCTGGAAAAGATCAAGAATCCAATCTATAGCTTTGCAGATAACAGTACGCTTATCTCATCATTTACATCGAACGCTTGAACATCCGCTACTCATGCAAATATCTACAGACAACAGGAGTTCAACTTAATAAAGACCTGGAAGAAATTCTATCTTGGTGTGACAGTAACCAATAGAATTTAACGCCACAAAAACCCAGGCAGCAGTTTCTCAAAAAGTTAACGTTGCTTAACCCGACATAGTTATGTGGGGGCACCCCATTCCTCTAGTATCGTCACTCAATTTGCTGGGCGTTAATTTGGGAGCCAATATGTCTTGGCATGAACATGTTGCAAACACACCAAAGAGAGTTTCACAAAAACTGGGAATATTATGTCGAACTAGAAAGCCTTACACTCCACAACAACTGTTAATTCTGTACAAAGCTCAAATTCGACCAACGATGGAATACTGCTCCCATGTTTGGGGCTCTGCTCCCAAACATACACTGTATTTGTTGGATTCTATTTAGAAGAAAGCTGTTCGCCTGACTGAAGACCCGGAACTGGCCAGCAACTTTTATTCGTTGAAACATCGAAGAACGATTAGCGACTTGAGTCTATTCTACAAGTATTTTCATGGAAAGTGTTCGATGGATGTATCCTGCTTAATTCCTCACAGAGCGGTGCTTGCTAAAAATACACGCTAATACTTCACATCCGTATGAGGTTCAGCTGGTTCCTCCTCGTACAACCCTTTTCCAAAAGTCTTTTATATGGAGAACCTCATCCCTTCGGAATAATTTGCCCAGGACTGTGTTTCCGACCAAGTACGATTTACAGCGATTCAACACAAACGTTAATCGCATTTTCAGCACACTTGTCGCTCCTGTAGTGATTTGCCTGCAGCACGTGTGCTAGGCCCAATCTCCCGACACAAGACGTAAATCTTCATAATAATGTTTAAACTTCCTTTAGACACTATTGTGTATTTTTGGCATACTTCATTTGAAAGTCTGTCTTGATATAAATTTAAATACTTATCTATCTATTATATGTAATTAGTTGTGTTACTTTATTTTGCCGATAGGACGCCACTGTTAAAACGGATCCCAAACAAATGGTTTCCCGAAGATTATTTGTAAAAAGTCTTGGTTGTCTATCATCCGATCCTGATGACTGATTCATTGTATCAATATTTATACATTATCTGTTCTCGGGATGACACATTGATGTATACAGCGAGATGATGTACACACGTTATGGAAGGCTGCAACTGATTTATTCCTTTCGAAAGGCTGAAAATTGATTAATTGGAAAAATAAGTGCAAGGGTATGAGATCCGGTTGAAGTATTGAAAAATAAACAACTTCTTTTTATTTTAGGCCTTCAAAATAAAATACGCAGTTAAATTTTTATAATCGGGTAAAACTGTGGACGCATAAAAAGTCTCATTCTCATTCTCCGAAAGCAATGACCAGTAAAGATCTTGGAATTTCGTAACTTCATCTACTTTGCTATTAGTCTTCAATTAAATTAATGCCAACAACTTCATTTACATATGTTTTGTTCTAATATTTCAAAAACAAACGTTGGTATTTTCGATAAATCATATTAGAACTTTAAAAAGGCATTGCACGTGGGACGCCTTTTAAGTTTTTACAAACGACCAATTGAGATGTGAGACTAGCATTGTTGTAAAAATTTGACCTTTGTTATTGTTAAAACAGTGGTAGCTCAGAAATTGGCAGAGCAGTTTGTTTACAGTGAGCGCTTAAAAAAAAACAATTTTGTGAACAAATGGAAATTTCACGTGAAGGTTTCGTCATGGTCGTGCTTCCGTCAGCGATGAATTTCGTCAAGGTCGACCAAAATCGGTTGTTGTTCCAAGAAACATCGATGCTGGGCGTAACATGATTGAAGAGGATCGGCATGTGACTTATCGTGAGATAAAGACATATCGAAGAGTGCAGTACATTCGATTTTGCATGAGCATTTAGCTGTGAAAAAGACCTGTTCTCGATGGATTCCGCATAATTTGACCGAAACTTAAAAAAAGGCTCAGATCAGTTGGTGTAACGGAATGCTTAAAAAAATTCAACCGAGGAAGTGCAAAATCCGTATACATCTTAACAGGAGACGAAACTTGGATATATTCGTACGAGCCGAAAACTAAGCAACAATCAACTGTTTAGGTGTTCCAGGATGAACCGAATCCAACAAAAGTGGTTCCTTCGCGCAGCGCTTCCAAGAAAATGATCGCTTGTTTCTTTGGTTATACTGGACATGTTGCAACCATGCATTGCAGGATCGGAGAACAGTTATTGCTGAATGGTATACAATAATTTGTTTGCCAGGAGTCACTGATGAAATGAGGAAAAAGAACGGAAAACGTCGCATCATTCTTCATAATTGACATAGCACGTCAAGCAATTGATTATTTGACGGGAAAAAACATCGAATTAATGTCTTATTGCCCGTATTCACCTGATTTATCGCCTAACGACATCTTTTTGTTCCCGAATGTAAAAAAAATGCGTGGACAGCGATTTTCATTACGTTAAGAAGCTGTTGAATCCTTCCAAAACTATGTTTTTGAGGTACCAATTTCAGAGTGGAAAAAATATTTCGAGAATTGGTTCGAACGCATGCAAAAGTATATAAACCTTAATGGCGAATATTTTGAGAAGCAATAAAACAATTTGTACCAACATTTTTTTTTCTTTCATTGTTTTTGTAAAAACTTAAAAAGTAGCCCACGTATGTTAGATTTTGTATTGAGAACTTTCACAATTAAAATATACCCTTGGTTTTCTGCGTTATTGACAGTCATTGTAGTGAGTTCTTCACGGCGACAAAACCCCGTAATACCTATAATTAAAACAATCTAAAAAATAAAATAGTGATTAAAGAAATTACGGTAATCATTGAATAGGTTTTATTATGTCTCTGTTATGAACTAATGAATTCGCTCTTGTGTTAAAATGTTAGACTTCTTGACACAGTGCTCAACTTACATTTTTTCAAATATGGAACTAATTTGATAAATCCTCTAATATTCACGTTTTACTTTTTTTTTAACATCAAGTGTTTTTTAGCATGGAGTATACTTTTCAATGTAGAAAGTTTAATTTTCTTGAACTTTTTCGCAAAATATGCCATTAACATATTTGCGGGTAGTTTTCCTTTACATAAATTCCTCCAGTCTTTGAATTGCTCATATATATTTTATATTGCCGATTGGATTTGTTCAATAGAAGAATTAGCTGTATCTTCTATATTTAATATTGTACCACTAAACTCATCATCACTCTCAACAATAGGAATGTTGACTAATTTTGAAAAACCATTCAACGGTGTTCTTACGGAACTAATATTTCCAAAAAAAATATATATTTTCTGAAGAAATTCCAGGTTTCCTAGCATAAAATTGGCCTTTTTTAAACTAATTTTGAATTTCACGCCAAAACGCTCGCAGCTGTCTTGGCGTCTGCTCATGACGCCACGCCTTTGTAAACTCCATATTAACAAAAGTGAAGTATACAGTGTCTATATAATAATTTTGTTATTTTGTGTTTTTAAAATAAATTCTAAAGTATAAGTGGTGTGCGGTACCTCAGTGTAAAAATACATCGATAAAAACTCCTAACAAGTTGCAACAAGAAAACAATAAAAAATGAGTGGCTAACTCTTACAAATTCTTAAATTTATTTCTGTGAACACCATTTTGATGTAAGTTTTAACTTAATATTTTATTATTACAAATGAGGTGTGTCGTTTGAGAAATTGTTAATTATCTAAATAATACCTTTAGATAGTCACATCACTATTGAGTTTAGGTTTTATTTCTTTAATGTTATCATCCACTACTGTTTATTTAATGGATACTTTATTCTTGTTCCAGTTGCCAAATGATATGGAGGATTACATTCGGTACCATGTGATGGATTCAGTGTCACAAGTGTGCATGAAACCAGGGTGTATTCCCACAAGATTTGAATGTCAATCTGATCGAAGGAAACGAACATCTAACACTATAGAACTATGATATATTCTCAAGAAACAAAGAAGGATGGTAGTTGAAGAAAGTGAAAAAGATTTAGAAGAAAGAAGTACAGTTACAAAATAGTTAGAACCTGGAGAGACTGGAAGTTCAAGTACTTATTTCTTTTTTCAAGCGAAACTAAAGTGAATATTTTTATGTTTATTTTGTTCCTTTACACAATAAATAAAACATTAAACTACTTACATGTTTATGTAATTGCATATTCCTTATGTTCTGGGCAAATTTTTTTATTTCACTAAGCACATTTTTTCATCACGTTTAAGCTGTACATAGCTTACAGCTTCACACCATACGATGAGCGTGAGGACCTAAAATAAATAAAATCAATTAGTATGTACTTGCCCATAAGACGTATCAACATTTTCATAACAATCATAACCTAACCTAAAACTAATAAAACCATGACGTAGAAATAAAGTGCAGTTTTTATGGGTTTTTGAGTTTTAAATTGTAGTTTTATATACTTACATAGAAGTTTTGATATTTCTAAATTCTGCTAAACAAAATTCTTTGTTTGACGCAAGAAACTCTCCAAGCATTAACAAATCAATTCTAGGTAAATTAGAGCTATTTGCCTTGATAAATCCGTCTTCCATCGCTAACGCTTCTTGGTTCTACTTTTTGTAGCACAAAACTAGGCAACTCGATAGTTTAAAACCACAAATTAATTGATAAACGAGATTATCGTTAACACAAGAGAAGTTCGACCGAAATAATGTTTACTTAGGCATGACGTCATTCGGTCTGATTGGTGTTCCACATAACATGGCGGATTGCTGTATTTTGCATTTTTATTTTAAACAAAAATAATATTAATTTCACTTTTAGTATAAAAATAAGAACATTTTTTAGAAACTTTAATCTATCTCATTATTTAAGGTCATAATTTCGGTGATTCATTGTTACTGTCATCACGCCGATTTCATTTATTTTATAGTCAAAAATATCTGGCTTTAAATTCCAAAAACCGACGCAGATATTAGTTTAGAATCTTGTTATTAAACTTTTTTGTTTTAAATTAAATATTTAGCTTGGAACGGAACTTTTACGGTTTTGGTTAGATTTCTTGGTTCTCGGGATTAGACCGTGTTAAATAGTAGTCACTTTTCAATGTTTCGCCTACGTTTGCACAAGTTATCTTTAGGAATCGTTGCTCTTCGAGATTAGTACACTGCCTTTAGTGTTCTAATTTCAAGGAGCAAAGATCTCTAAAAATTTCTCGTGTGATCATAGCCGAAACATCAGAACTTTATTCCAGTTTGACACGATCTAATACCAAAAACTACGATTTTCCAAAAATTTAGCTCTGTTTTATAATTAAATTACTAATTCTTATAACATTTGTAATAAAAAGTTTCAGCAGTTCTTGAAAAATTACTTTTTAAAAATAACACAATTAAACGTAAACCGATATGTTCCTAGCACTCTTTCAGGCGATCAATGAAATTATCGATAGAAGATAGCATATCGATTTTTGGAGATTAATAGTTGAAGGTGCTCTTTTCTCCGTCAACAGCTGCCCTCCTTGGGCAATAAAGCAAACGAATTGTATCAATTTGCAGAAATATCCTTGGAATAGCTAAAGAAGTGACTTGTGTTGTCCAAATAACACTCTGTTTGGATAAAGCAATAGTCGACAGTGAAATCGTACAAAAATCGCTGAAACAGAATTTGTATATCTATCGATTCAATCTCTGTAATAACAGATATTTAAACCTAATATTAATGACTTCTTTCTTGTAGACTTATTATATTTCAAGAAAAATTTTATTAACAAACTTCAGTAGCAGCAGTAGATTCTCCGCTACCTCCGGTAGTTTCGAACATTTTTGTGGAAGCATTCGCAAAAGAATGCATTAACTTCCGCTAAATGTTGGTGTAGAGATGTTAAGGAAGTTATTTGTCCACATGATATAGAATACTTAAATGTCTTCTTGTATCACCAACTAATGGTACACACAAGATAAGATTTACAATGGAAATTGAATTAAAGGGTTTGTTGTTGTTAAATGTACTGTTCCAAAGATAGAACAACGTTAGTTAAGATCAGAAGCTATCACGACCTTGGCCAGATAAGCAATGATGGCTCTTTAAAATTAGACTGTGCAAAATAGGAGTGGGCGTTTCACCCTACTCTTCCACAAAGCATCTTCAGGAATGTTAACTTCTCCAAATTAGAACACTGACTGAGCCTGAAGAGGAATAAGAAGTTGGTTGTTGATGTTCATGTTCAACTATAGCTGACTGCATGATTTTCTTCTTTTTTATACATCTTTGATTATAACTAGTCTGTCAAGCCGGTCTGAACAATAAGAAACTCATATTTTTTGTATATATATAATAGTTTTAATCTAAATAAATAAATCTTACGTCTTACACATGTATGAGGTCCCCTACATTATTCGGTACGGATTTCAAATAAGAAACTTTTTGTTAAGTATCTTCTTGTATCTGACACTGCTTAAAACCAGAAAAGAGTCGAAATTAATATTCCGATTTAATAAAACACTTTTTATCTTCAACTGCGGAGTCGCATGGAGTAAACGCAATGTGTCCTCTCTAGGAAGCACACATAACCATCTATCTTTTGCCCTGGATCAAACTAGTCTGCCTCCACTGGTCACTCCATATTCACTCACATCTTATAAGCAGGAAGGTTTAACACGCATCAAATACATCAAAACATAAAATATTGGTTGAGGTCACAAATAAGACGGGTACATCATGTTCATTCATTCTATTTCATGTAATTTGGAACGTTCGGTTTGTAGAAAGTCGATTAATATAAGGCAATATCTGGATATCAACTTACATCATCATTCTTCACAAAAATTTTCTTACTTCGGCTCATTAATATTTGCAATAAGTGATGAATATTGTGCCTCAATGTCAATGAGAATTAAACTGACCAATGCTCCACATGGGATTGGATGATATTGCACTAATGATATTAGACCCACTTTTAACTACTTTAAGAACGTAACTTCCAGACAAGTTAGTAAAGGGTCGACAGTAGATAGTGTGTTTGTATTCTATATATGTACATGCTGCTACAGACAAAATATCATAATTTCTTAAAACATCCAAGTTTCGTTCAATTTTTAACATACTAAAAATACAATGCCTTCAGCGGGGAAGGCTTTTATAATTCCCTGTTTTTGCTGTCTTTTCAATAAGGCTGCCAGTTTGGTACCACCAAAAAACATTAAACATTTTAGGAGGTACATTTATCGCTGTTATCGGATCTACCAAAAATGAATTATAGCGGACACATTTTCACTTCGCAGACTGTAAATCCTATTTTCTATTGCCATAACTTTGCTTTCCAAAAAAATTAAATTGAATAATAATAAGTTGTATTTAACCATCACCGAGTTTTTTAAAAATTTGTGTTAAAATGTCTGGGAAACATAACACCTGCAAATAACAGATTTTTGCACTAAATTGAGACTTTAATAGACAATGGCAACGTTTAGGATTACAAGTTTTTAGTATTGAACAAATAGGGAGAATACAACGCGTTTCATTATTTCATTATTACAGTTCACTTACTTATTTACTAAGTAGTACTTATTTTTATAACATATTTTCATGATGGTATTTATTATTGACGACATACTATTCGGATGAAATTAACAATTCAGATATATACTTACTACTTAGTGTTTTAAGTGGTACTGTAAAAAATTTTCTCTCCACCTTAAAATGCATAAAAAAATGATAGAAGTAATTAAATAAAATATCCATAAACGGGCCTGATAAATGATTCGACATAAATTTGACGGTGACGATAAAAATTAATTTATACTAATATCGAATAAATGTGACTTGGTTAATTGTTCAGGTTTTTAATGTAGCATATTTGCATCCTACAGAGACATTCAGCAAAGAGTGCGTTTTTGCACGAACTGCATATGTTCAAAGAGGAAAAAAACATTCGGAAAAATCAATGTATAGTTCCATTACCAATGCGTTTTAATTAGTTGACTTTAATAATTGTTACCAGGTTTATAAAACTATCGAAATGAAGAGTCATTAAGCTAAAAAAATAACTGATACTTTTTTAACATATGATTTGAAGTTTTTATTCGTATGCAGACGCACTTTTTTACAAATACTATTAGATTTATGTTATATGTTGGGACAAACCTATAAATAGTTTTTTTTTTCTTTTTTTTTTTTCAGTCATATCTAAATAGCTTATGTTAAATATATCTGTAGTGTAGTTAAGTAAATTTAGTATAATAATTTTTGAAACATATTTAACGTATCTGGAAGTGAAATAAAGAAAATATATTTAATTCAAATAATCAGGATACATTATTAAATAATAGAAGTAATTTCTTCAAGCAATTTTGGAAGACTGTTTTTCGGTTTTGACAATTATATGCTTGAATTATATTTCACTTACCATATTTCGTGTGTTTACCCAATCATTGACGCCACAACTTTTCATGAATTTAATAATCTTATACCAAATTTTGTTAACGAATGAGTCAGTAGGTGGCAGTCGTGCTTTTAAACACATTTCTATTTACTGACTATCACCTTTTTAATATCCCTTTAAATAGATCTAAAATATCTAATACTAAAGCTTAGGTGGTTCACTATGTCGTCAAAGTTTATTATTATTCCGTCCACTGATTAGTCTGAGATTCGAGCCTCTTATTATTAATTAGGTCTAGTACATTTTTAAATCATTTTTTTAGTCCAGGATTTTTTAGTTTGGTTAATACAACGAAATTTTTTGACATGATAATAGAAACGAACATTTAAATGCAAATTTTATTTTTACTCTATCAGTATTTTAACTGTTCTTTAAGTATCGCTATGACTGGCCAGCTGATTGTGAATATTATATGTACGGCCTAGGTCCGCATCTTCCATTTTATCTTAGTGAATTTTTAATACCGTCCATAATTCAGGTATAATACCGCCATTTAGTTACTTTTGTTTGTTGATGTGTTCTTAGAAACTACAGTTTTTTTTGCATAGTTTTAGTGCTTGTTAATAAGCTGTGAAAATCTACATGTACTTTATGTCAACACTGGGTTTCTCACTGGCTTCGTAAAGTTCGTTTTTAGTGTTCCGTAGGGAATACTTATAAGATCACTTCGGTGTCTGTCTGTCTGTCTATCTGTCACACCCGATTTTCTCCGAAACTATTTGACATAGAAAGTTGAAATTTGGTACTAATATAGGAATTGATGGCCTCATCAGAGCCGTGTAGTTTTGAAAGTTAAATTTTGACTTAAGAGGTTTTAATACTTGACTTGCGCACATTTTTCTTTGTATTATTTTTAAAAAATCGTGAAAAATCGCTGCCCCCCCCCACCTTATCTCGCAAAGCACTGATCAAAAAATTTTGAAAAAATTCTCGAATATTCTCCACGGGATGTAGATTGAACGAAAATTATCACCAGTGCATTGCATTACCTTTAATAATTTATCTGGTATAAAAAAAAATAATTTTAAGGTCATCAGTATCCAGTAAAGATTGGAAACAAACTTTGGGATGTGTTTTGTGAAGTCACTGATCATTTTATACCACCGTAACAATTTTTTTTATTTTAAAAGCAATCAATGTACGGAATACTAATTGTGCACGTTCAACTTACACTTGACCGATTATTTTATTAGTAATGTCCTAAGTTTGTTCTTCATACAATCATTCTATAAGGAATAAATACCACAATACAATATTGTTTTGGGTACAATGGTTTTATTTTTATGTAAAACTTGTTAAACTTAACAAGAATGAAGTAACTAAATACTTGTTATGCATATCTAAGTAAATATTAACTATTATTCTTATATTAATAACAGTTTTTTTTTAATTTTTAACTTGAATATCGCGCTAATTTATAAAAATATTTTTGACAAAAAGTTAGGTTACTTTAAGGAAGAGATTTATCTATGGCAACAATGACAGTAGGGTCAGACTGGGGTAATAAATGAGAGTTTTACCAAATTATAAGTATGTCCAAATTGAGAAAAAAAAATTATTGAAACGTTGGTCTACGTGATCCAAAGAATCACCCATTTCAATATATTGTGTTATTTCCATAATACCCCGTACATATATATATATATATATATATATATATATATATATATATATATATATATATATATATATATATATATATAGATATATATATATATATATATATATATATATATATATATATATATATATATATATATATATATATATATATATATATATATATATATATATATATATATATATATGTATGTATATATGTATACATGTATATATATATATATATATATATATATATATATATATATATATATATATATATATATAATATATATATATATATATATATATATATATATATATATATATATATATATATATATGTATATATATATGTATGTATATATGTATACATGTATATATATATATATATATATATATATATATATATATGAATATATATATATATATATATATATAATATATATATATACATATATATATATATATATATATATATATATATATATATATATATATATATATATATATGTATATATATATATATATATATATATATATATATATATATATATATATATGTATATATATATATATATATATATATAATATATATATATACTTATAATTTTTTTACGGCTTTCTTGACTCACGGTTATTCGGCCGCATAGAAAGGCTTTTGTTTATGTTAGTCTTGAATTTCCTGTATGCGTTCTAGTTGTTTAAAATACTTTAATGCTAGGTTGATGATCAGTAGAAGAAAGACAATTCAGATATGATTCGAAAGTATTATTGCGCAAAATATTAAAGTATTTTAATTAAGGAATTTAGTTGCATATAAGATTTAATTAAACATCAGTTATTAACGTAATGTTTCGCTAAAACGTTCCAAACTAATTATACGAATGTTGCGAAAAGCAACATTAATTGTGTTTATTGTTATGTGTATTTAAGTTAAATGTGATAAGTGGGTATAATTTAATTTTAAAGTCATGCTGGTATTGGCATTTCTTAATGCGATATGACACAAATTAAATGTAAGTACGTCATGCGGTTAAGTAAGTGACTTCTTTCGTCCACTTTGTAATAAGTTTTTACTTTTTATAGCAAATCTATTCTTGATTAAATTGGATGTTTTTATTTATATCTTAATTTATCACCCAGGGGATTAAAGGGGGAAGATAATAACTTAAAACATTTAAAATAAATTTGTTAGAATAGACAGTAATAGCGCAAATTACGAGGGTCGCCTATTAAGGTTTTACAAACGACTACTAGATGGCGCTATTGAGTTGTGACATTACGATTGTTGTAATTGACATTTGTTATTGTTAAAACAGTGGCAGCTTAGACATTGCCGAGTAGTTTGTTTACCGTGACTGTTTAAAACAAAAGTTTAGTGAACAAATGGAAATTTCACGTGAAAGTTTTCGTAATTTTTTACGATTTTAGTAAAGTAAAGGCCTAACTTAACAACAATGCCTCGAATGGCTTCATTCAACTTTTAGTAATGAATCACCATCAGAAAAGGCTGTTTACAATTGGTTCGTAGGATTTCGTCATGGTCGTGCTCCCGTCAGCGATGAATTTCGTGAGGGTCGACCAAAATCGGTTATTGTTCTAAAAAATATCGATGCTGTACGCAACATGATCGAAGAAGATCTGCATATGAGAAAGAGGCATCCATAGGCATATCGAAGACTGCAGTACATTCGATTTTGTATAAACATTTAGCTGTGAAAAAAATCTTTTCCAGATGGATTCCGCATAATTTGACAGAAACTCAAAAACAGGCTCATAAGGAAAAACTTAAAAAATTCGACAGGAAACGTGCAAAATCCGTATACTAGAGACGAAACTTGGATATATTCATACGAGCCAGAAACTAAGCAACAATCAACTGTTTGGGTGTTCCAAACCAAGCGAAGCACTTCCACGAAAATGATCGCTTGCTTCTTTGGTTCTATTGGTTATGTTGCAACCATTGCTTTAGAGGATCGAAGAACAGTTAATGTTAAATAGTATACAACAAGTTGTTTGCCAGAAATGATCGATAAAATCAGAAAAAAAAACCGAAAACTTCGAATCGTTTTTCATCATGATAATGCCAGCTCTCACACAGCATGTCAAACAGTTGATTATTTGACGGAGAAAAACATCGAATTAATATCTCATTGCCCATATTCATCTGATTTATCGCCTAACGACTTCTTTTTGTTCTCGAATATGAAAAAAATGCGTGGACAGCGATTTTCATCACTTCAAGATACTGTTGAATTCCTCCAAAACCATGTTTTTGACCGACTTCAGAGTGGAAAAAATGTTTCAAGAATGGGTTAGGACCCATGCAGAAGTGAATAAATCTTAAAGGCGACTATTTTGAGAAACAATAAAATGATTTGTACCCAATTTTTTTTCTTTCATTGTTTATGTAAAAACTTAAAAGGTAGCCCTCGTATTATATCTTTTTGTGGTGGAAATCAGTTCTGGTTCTTTTTAAATTATTTACCCAGCTACACAAATAATTACTTGATAGTCCAATTACTGTCCTCGCTTTAAGTACTTTGACGAAATTCTGTACGATTTCACTGCGTTTTGCAGTTTTACAATATATTGACCAGTCGTCTTTTTCATAAGCTTATTGTATCCATCCTCAGATAAAAGCCTTCCTCAGCTGCTGCCACTGTTCTCCATCATGTATTTTTCTCATTCAGATGTTACATACACCTCAAATTTTAAAAAATTTGATTTGTTTTTTTTTAAAGAATTTTTATTCTCTATACTTCTAAGAATTATTAAAAAAATATGTTACGAAAATTCCATTCCATTACAAAGTTATAGTATTGATTGTGACCTAGCGTCGGATTGGGACCGCTTTCTGTTTTCAGACTATGGTTGTAGTATTATTCAATTTTTAATATTTTTTAACTTTTTTTTTTTAATCTTAATAATTACTTTTTCTGCAAACTGTCGAGAGGTTTTTTTTTAATTTTTCTAATAGATAATTTTTTATAAATGATTAATTATAAATTTTTTAGTAGAAAATTGCATACTAAAGTTTGAAACAGCGTAAATTTTTTATTTTTGAAAAAAAAAACCTTCGACAATTTTTAACTACTACATTATTATACAAGATAATTTTTATTTTTGCAGATTGGATTATTTTTTGTGAAGTTATCCTGCAGACAATAAGGCTCCATAGTTTTCATCAGTGGTCCATTTAACCCGATAAAAAATAATGTTATCATTTAAAATATATTAAAAAAAAATGTTTTCTTATAATCTATAGTACAATAAAAATATATAAACGCCATTCTTTTGTATTATTTACTTAATAACCTTTAAAATATTTTTTTTTTAAATATACATACTTTTTGCAGCGCCCTGGTGTATGTAACCCCTTCAGTCATGCCCACTTAATCTTTGTTCTGACCACCTAGTTTGTGGTCTCCCCTGCTTCTTTTATGTGCGCGTAAACTCCATTCTATAATTTTTCGTGTCCACCGATTGTGCTTCATCCTGCCCATATGCCTAGGCAGGGCACTGACTAGTGCAATTAGAAAATATATTACATACTTTTCAAAATTTTTACTATTTGAATAGCAAGGAATTTCTGAAATCTTTTAGAGATTATTGCCCTTAGTGATATGAGTCCATAATTTGATATATTTTTTCCTTTTTTTATGAAATCGGTAGCACAACAATAGCCTCTTTCCGTGTAGTACAAAAAGTATTTTTTCCTTTTTTTATGAAATCGGTAGCACAACAATAGATTTTTCCGTGTAGTACAAAAAGTATTTTTTCCTTTTTTTATGAAATTGGTAGCACAACAATAGCCTCCTTCCGTGTAGTAGAAAAAGTATTTTCTTTAAAACAGGTCTTAATTAACTGAAATTCTGTACGATTCGTTGTGTTTTGCACTTTTACAAATTTTTTTTTCCAAAAAAGTGTGAGAGTAATTTAAAGCATCGTGCATTGATACAGTTCTCACCAAACCAAGAGTTATTCACGAAAGAATGTCCTAATGCAGCGACGTCCTGTCTTATCGTTCCATCTTATTTGCAAATAAAATTTTTGTCTAAATAATTTTCATGAAATGGGGACTCAATTTAAGAAGATGAAGAGGGAAATGGATCAAAAGTAATTCATAAATGATGTCCTGGGTCCAAGGTATTGACGGTCTTTCTCATTTTTAAGCGAAGCTGAATACGGAAAAACCTTCGTGACAGAAACTGAGGGAACCATCAGGCTTGTTAACAATTTGTTATTGTCAAATACACAAATGAATCTCCCAGTGCTTGCTGAAGAAGCTGAAATATCCAAAACTATAGTTTTCAATATTGTACAAAAATATTTAGGAATGAAAAAAGTTCCTGCGGGATGGATCCCCAAACTATTTATACCAGAGCATAAACTGGCTAAGAAAGAAATTTCTTAAAACCATGTGGCCGCTGTAAAGAATAATAGGAGTTATTTTTAAAAATTGTCAAAGGCGACGAGACTTGGTTGTATCCTACGAACCAGGAGTCGATTCAATGGGTTCATAAGGCTCTTGACCTCCAAAAAAGTCGTCTTCTGAAAAGTTACTGGCAATTTCTTGTCAGACTGCGAAAGAATCTTGCTTTTTAAATATATGCAAACATTTTTCACAATTAGTGGAGAGGTTTACTGAAGGACTATCCAAAATCCGAACTAGGCCCTTAGTTAAAAATGTCCGAATTCCCGAAAACTAGAGGGTCCACAAGGCTCGCACACTCATGCCATTAATAAAAGTTGTGGACTCACCGAGTTACAACATCAACTCTATAACCTTGAATTAGACTTTCGACTTCTTCTTGTTTAAAAATCCGGAAAAAAAATAAAAAGACAGCACAAGCCGAACATTTTTCTCAGGTGATCAGTTTAAGTCGCTATCGAGTTGTTTACTGGGGCACAAACAATAGAGATGGAATGAAACTTCTCGAGAAACGACGGACTAAGTGTATTAAAATAGAGAATAGTTACGTAGAAATCATTTTGTCTAAGTTCTGCGAGTTATCCTTCATAGGTAAGTTAAACGAACTTCCTCGTATATCCTCATAGGATGTTTTTAGTATAAAAATAATTTTCACATATCTTTTAAACTGCGTGTGTTCACCTTAATTCTTGTCTTCTATCCGCTTTAAGAAATGAGGTTAAATAGTCATCATTTTTACTTTTACGTCCTCTATATATATAAAAAAAAACTAACTTTCAATTAAAAGTACAACATCGGACAATGTTCATTGGCTAATTAATCGGTTTTAATTTAAACTGAAATATAGCTTCGATTGTTTGGCAGCATCAATTAATTGATTAGAGAAGTCTTAAATCAGTTGCTGGGATATTGTTAAGGATAATGGTTACTGCCTCCTGAATATTTTTATTGACATCATATCAATTTTTTTCGCCTGCAATTGAAGTTGTAGGGAAAAAAAGTCAGAAGGCGTTAAATTAGGTGCATACGTCGAGTGATCCAAAACACAAATTTAGTTCTTGTTCAAATACTGTTTGATAATAGTCGAATGATGAAATAATCAGTTAATTTGTGGAAAATAAACCGATAATTCAATCTAAAATTGTTCAAACCCTTGGCCAAAATGTAGTATATACCTATTCTATCAATCTCAGAAAATTATTGGATTTTGTTGAATAAATCATGCAGTTCTTGAAACTACGGGCAATCCAGTTTTGGATGGCCCAAATTTTCATCATCCTTTTAAGCATAGTACCACTCCTGCCCTTAACTACGTGATAACCATGCATCTTAGTATGCTTTTTGAAGCATTCGATGCGTTCCGGTAACCGAATTTAACACGAAAGTTAAGCGCAGCTCTTACTTATCACTCCTACCATTATAACTAGGCTAATAAAATAAATATCCTAAAACATTGACATAATACTAATGAAAACAATAATCGAGTACAATGGCTTCTTCTTGTTCTTCTTTCTTATATGGTGTGTCATATAAGTAGGCATACTGCCTGTTTTATTCCCATTAGGCCTCTTCCGATGTGGACGCATTCGTTCCACCTTTTCGGAGGTCTGTCCCTAGTTCTTCTACCGCAGGGTTTATTGATTTTGTCCCTTTTTACCAGTCTGTTGTCGTCAATCTACGTGTTTATTCCATTGCTTTCTCCTAGTTCTGGTCCATTTGGATATTTCTTGGATCTTACTTAGTTCTTGTAGATTTTTGTTGCGGATTCTGTCGTGGATGGTTTTTCCATGTATGTCCTTAATCACCTTTATTTCTGTTGTCCTCTTTTTCCTACAGCATATGTGACAATCGGTCACACTGTTGTCTTGAATATTCTTATTTTACTTTCCACTGTGAGATATTTATTTTTCTATACTATATCCGTCAAATAACCTGCTATTAGTGACGCCTTCATAGACTGTTGTTTTACTTCCCTGTTTAAGTCTCCATAGCTTGTTATCATTGTTCCCAGGTATTTAAAATTATTAACCTGTTCAATAATACTTCCTTGGATCTCCAGCTTGTA
The DNA here is from genome assembly GCA_019049505.1 of Pachyrhynchus sulphureomaculatus. Classification (NCBI taxonomy): domain Eukaryota; kingdom Metazoa; phylum Arthropoda; class Insecta; order Coleoptera; family Curculionidae; genus Pachyrhynchus; species Pachyrhynchus sulphureomaculatus. The sequence continues at coordinate 71,532,358 of CM032456.1, forward strand.
TCTTAATAATTCTTTTGAAGCTACCATATATTTTGTCTTGGTGGTGTTCATAATCATGTTTAGTTTTCTCGTTTCCAAATTAAAGGCATGGAAGATCTTTTGAAGGTTGTCTTGAGAATCGGAGATGAGGACTGCCTCATTGTGTGGAAGTGTGTGTTGCCCATTTTGTATCCCCTAGTTTTTTGAAGATTCTCCACTATTCTGTCCACGACGAGGTTGAAAATATAGGGACCAAGTGAATCGCCTTGTCTTATTCCGCCGTCTATTTTTACTTCCTTGCTCAGTAGATGTTCCACTTTTATATTTCTTCTACATTCTGTGTTACTGTCATGTATGATTTTTATTAACTTCTGGTTTGTCTGCTTTTCCTGTAATAATTTTTATAATATCTGTTAATTGCACTCTATCGAAGGCTTCAGTCATGTCGATGAAACACATATACGCAGGTTTGTCAAATTCTTTAGCTTTTTCCATTATCTGTCTCAATGTAAATATGGTATCTATGGTCGATTTTTGCGGAATCCCTGTTGTTCCTCTCTTATGTGAATATCCTTATTCACTTCTTCCGGTATGATTTTTGTTAATACTTTTAAAGCAGTATTTATGAGCGTTATTCCGCGGTAGTTTTAGGGTGAAGTCTTTTGTCCTTTTTTGAATATTGGGATTATTATGCTAGTTTTCCAATCTGTAGGTATTTGTCCATGTTTTACTATGTTTGTAAAAGCTGTGCTTGTTGTTGATATAAGTGTTCTCCTCCATATTTTAACATCTCATTTGTAATTTCCTCTGGTCCGTAGGCTTTTCTATTTTTAAGACTTCTTATAATTCTTTGTATCTGTTCTAAAGTTACTTCTAGATTTACTTCTTCCACTTCTTTAAGTACAATGGCTTGCGCATCTTTTTTTCTTCTACTACCGGAAAGTTGGGTTTTTTTTTTGGACAGAGCGCATAAGTTTAAACAAAAATATGCTTTGTTTTCTTGTTATCTGTTTTTGTATTTTCGTGTAAAATGATTATTGTTCAAATATACATAATAGTGTAGCGTAAAAGCTGTAATATAACAAAAAATTCAAATTTTACAAATTGGAAGAGCGTAACAAAAAAATCTCAGATTAATTCTCTTCATAACAGTTTATCTCCAACAAGAAACTTTGTTAATTCAATCTCAGATAAATTATTAAGAGATCCCGTTTCAAATTGCAAAATGTCCGGTTGGAAAACATCTCAAATTTGATGTAAAAACATTTGTATAGTATGGTATTGGAAGCACAAATGCAAATATTCGAGTTTCTGACTTGTTTTGATTTACAAGTACTTTGCAAATTACAAAACTTGTAGAGTTTTTGTTTTCCCGTTTTTATTAATATACAGACATATCAGTAGACAATTGTAGTGGTATGACATCAATAACAGGATCGGACTTGGGGTGTAAGTATGCGTTCTTGCACAAAATTTATTGTCATAAAATCTTTCAGGGGGGTGTTTTACAACTGTAGCAATCAGGACTAAAGTTCAGAAGAGCTCATTCCCTGCTATTGGAAGAGGGTTAAAGGGCTGGTAGTTAACTAAAATAAATAATTGTTTACAAACTTCTAGAACCTTTTCTTTTTAAATCAGGCGAAAGAGTATGTTTTTACAAAGTTGTGAGTAAAAAAAAATAGTCAAAATAAACATTGTTTTTCTGCAGGTCTAGAACATTATATGTAAAAATTAGCCGAAATGCAATTTTTTTAATATACCTTTATAATATACAGTCTGCCAAGTAAGAACGTGTCCGTGATAATTTATTTTTAGTAGATTCAATAAAAAGTCGGTAGAGGGAACCTTTGTCTACGACACATTTTAGTAAAAGTCGATACCGAACTTTCGTCGAAATCACGTAAAATCTAAATTGAATTACTGAGTAATTATACGCGTCGGTTCGAGGACTTTCTTTGGTCCCATCCAAAAGAGCCTAAAATGATATATTTCGCGACTGCTAAATATATTGAAAAGTCGGTATCGTTTGTGAGGAGGTGGATAAGTCATTTCAACGGGGCGAAAAATGTCGACGACTTGCCAAAACGTGGCTCGATAGGCAAAATCACCCTGAAAGTCAAAAAACGAGTAGTTTCTTTGTTTTCACGGGACCCGAAATTGACGCTGCGTCAAGGAGCGGCAAAATTAAGAAAATCGGGTTTGAATGTGTCACATGAGACCATTCGACAACACGTTCGTGCTCATGATGTCAAACTCCGAAGCTACTTGAAGAAAGTTTTGCTGGGCGAAAATCACGTCGCGAAGCGGCTCGCTTGGGTCCACGATAAGGTACTAGGCCCCCACAGTTGCCATACACCAACTTTATTGAAAACGTTTGGTCCCTTATAAAGAGAAAGTTCAGAGGAAAGACTACCGAGATTCGAAAAATCTGCAGAGTATGTAGAAAATATTGTCGATGACATGCCTTGAAGATGCCAGGCGATTATTGATGCAAGAGGCGATTGGACAACTTACTAAGGTAATTGCGCTTTTGTTAGTATACCAAAGAATACATTAATGGCAAAAAATGTTCTCGAAACACATTTTTTCAAGAATACGAGCGGTTGCGCTCTTAGTTGATAGACTGTATTAACAAAATAAAATAATATGAGGACAGTATGCTCTGACAATGATACCCAAACATTGGAGATGGAAGCTTAGAACATTTCATTTTATCTTCTCCTATTAAAGTTGCACAGAAAGTTATGATTGTGTGTGCAGACAAAAAGTATAATTTTTTATATTTTAAATAGGTTATTACTTCAATTACTAAAGGGAAGTATTGTACGAAGGTTATCTATTTAGCCCTGAACATGACCTCATATAAAAAAATTGCATGGTGTCAAACTACTGTCGCAGTTCCAAGTATATTGACAACATTTTATAAAAGCTCGTTGTATTTTGCAGTTTTTACGATTCGTTTTCTCCCGAAAAATGGGTGAAAATAATTTCCAGCATCGTTTAGTAGTAAAATTTCTCACTAAAGAAGGAAATTGGCCGAAAGTTATTCATAAAAGAATGTTTGAGGTGTACGGCAATGACAGCCCATTTTGCTTTCTAGTAAAATATTCTAAATTTCAAAATAGTTGCAATGGGGCAGAAACTCAATTCAGGATGATCCCAAAACACGATGGTCGGTTGAGACAAGAAATGAGAAAACCATCAGGTTTGCTGCTGTCAAATTGACGAATGAAAATTTCAGTTCTTGCTGAAGTATGTGAAGCTACAGTTCAAGATTGCGCATAAAGATTTAGGGATGAAACAGTTTTTACATGAGAGATCCTTAAACTCTTTACATCAGAACATCAGAGCGAAGACTGACGAGGAAAAATATATCAAATTCCTTTGGCCGTTAGTGCTCTATAGCGGTCCCCCGCGAAGCCGGAATCGATGTACATAGTGGGTAAATTAAGGCTCTTAACCGCTAAAAAAAGCGATAACTTTTTTGTTTTCTGTAAATTTTTCCTCATGTGACGAATTGGAAGCGGTTATAGCGCCGTTTTTTTTTTAAATATAAATAAAATATAATTTTTGTTGTTCTGTACGGAACATTAAGATTACTTCGGTGTCTGTCACACCCGATTTTCTCCAAAACTATTTGACATAGAAAGTGGAAATTTGGCACTAATATAGGATTTATAGCCTCATCAGAGCCGTGTAGTTTTGAAAGTTAAATTTTGATTTAAGGAGTTAATTTTGGGTGGTGAAGTCGGAAGTGAAAAAAAAATTTTGTTTCCAGGTAATAGAGTTTAAAAATATATATAATGTAACACCTACGCATACTTTTCTTTGTATTATTTTTGAAAAATTGCGAAAAAATCGCCCCTTATCTCGAAAAGTACTGATCAATTAAAATTTGGTACAGGTACAGTGTGTCCTAAAAAGTTTTATACAAATGGAGAAAAATTTTATCTTACTTATTACAAAAAAAATTATTGTTGATAAAAAGTTCTGCATTACATGGAAATCCATAATCAAGCATCAAAAGTTTAAAATATTTGATGTATACAAGGAAAATAAAAAATAATTATTTATAATGAAGAGTAAATGTGTTAAAATTTAAATACAGAGCAAAATATTAATGGAAAATGTCAATAGGAACTAAAAAATTTTGCTCACGTTTAGATTTGTGGCCTTCCTAGTTAAAAATTCAAAAAAACTCCACCAAAAACGTCAGTAATTGTTGGATTATTTATTGAATAAAAGAAAGCGGAATCGCTACAAATTTTAGGCTAAAAATTATTATTAAACATAATTTTAACATACTTTTTAGTTCCTATTAATATTTTCAATTAATATTTTGCTCTGTATTTAAATTCAAATACACTTTATAAATCATTATTTTATTTTCCCTGTATACCATTAAATATTTTAACTTTTGATTCTTGATTAAGGATTTTCATGTGATACAGAACTTTTTATCAAGCATAAATTTTTTGTAATATGTAAGATAAACTTTTTCTCCATTCGTATAAAATTTTTTGAGACACATTGTATAACACGTGAAAAAGAAATAGTACCTATAATTTCTGAGCGATTTCGCTTCAGAGGAAGGGGATGGGGATGAATAAATTTTAGTGGTTACTATAATATTATGAACATTATTCCTGGATAAGAATTTAGATTATGAAGAGTTTAGGTAGTTTTTTGTAAAGTGAAGCTAAGTAGGTGTACTATATGTTCTTCATGACGGAAATGTCTTGGTGACATCTTTCACTATGTTCATCTCTAACAGCACTTATATTTTAACAATTCCGGCAGCTCAACCAGGAAGTATTTTTGTTAATGACATGTATCATATTAAAAGTAAAAAGTCATCTAAATAATATCTAAATATTTTTAGAGTTTCAGTTTTCTGCGAGACAGTAGCTAACATTTTTTTAACATTTCTGAAACAACTCAGTATATATCACCACTACACCAAACACTTTATTTTTGCACTCGACGCGCGTTTCGCTAACCATGTTAGCTTCATCAGAAGCGATGATTGACTGCTGCCTGATGAAGCTAACATGGTTAGCGAAACGCGCGTCGAGTGCAAAAATAAAGTGTTTGGTATAGTGTACTGAGTAGTATCATTATGCCAAAGATTCCACATTCCCAACTTAATTTCTGAAATAGTTCGAGGCAGCTTTCTCTAGAGAATTAACATTTTTCTCAACCGCAACCTTTAAAAGTTGAGATATTTGTAGTTGGATCGCATTCCATTTCACCATCTTGACTAGGAATGTCAAACACGTCTTCGATTATTATAAATTTAGACGATATCGACCTAGTATAATAGAGGCAATCCAGCACTAAGATGTGCACAGAAGATGTGGGTATTTAATTAATTGCTTCAACTTATTAATAATGTTAATGAAGCAAAAGTAGTAATCACGCCATATTTAGGTCCCTGTCTAAATCATGGGCGTTACAATGCCCCATCCTGTAAGAACTCCATCATACGTTATTCAGTAGACATGTGGGACCCAAGATTTGTCCTGATACCGAACAGAAAAATCGAAATAATCAAGGTAGCGCTTGTTATTTAAATGTATTGAATTTCTCCATTGATTTTGAAAAGGTAATTCTTCACATACGTAATTAGAACTATACAGGTAATTCAAACACTTTCTTGATATAATTCCGAAGATATAACATAAACTCAATTATAATTTTCAATACTCGTTCAGTCACAATAACTTAACATATTAAACATAAACACTAGCATTTTTTGTCTAATTGAGTACGCGTCACAAAAAACTGAGAGTGACCAAATAAAAATTATAGCACTTTTGTAATACATATCAATGACACAAATCTTCTTTTGCTTTAGCTTATTGTATCCGTCACAGATAAAAGCCTCCCTCAACTGCTCTATCTGCTTTATCGTGTATTCTCCATATTCAGTCATGCCCAATTAATTTTTCATCTGACCACCTTGTTTGTGGTCTTCCACTGCTTCTTTTATTTGCTCGTGGTCTTAATTCCACAATTTTTCGTATCCACTGATTGTCCTTCATCCTGCTAATATGCCTGGGCAGGGCACTGACCCATGCAATTAGAAAATATATTATAACCCTTTCAAATTTTTTATTGTTTGAATAGCAAGGGATTTTTGAAGTTTTTCAGGGAATAGGAGCCTTAGTGATATGAGTCCATAATTTGATATACTTATTCCCTTTTTTATGAAATCGGTAGCACAACAACAACCTCTTTCCGTGTAGAAGAAAAAATAATTTCTTTAAAACAAGTCTCAATTAACAGAATGAATAGGAAACTGAAACGACTAAATTCATTTGAGTCACATTTTCTCATTACTGTATCTAATTAAAAACGATAATAATATCAGTTAGGTCTTACATGTTCTTGTAATCCTGATTTGTAGCAACAACCAGTAATAAAATTAAACATATTAAAGTCCAATTTTATTAAATATTTCCCTATAATATTAATTAAAGTTGCGAATATCTACACGAGTCCAAGCTAATAAACCTATCAAGGAATGGTGGCATTGCACATGTTGGGCCCCATATTTATGACGGACGAACCGTGTTTCTTTCCGAGATAAAAACTCATTTCTCAATCATATTTTAGTGATTTTATTGTTTAGCCGGGATGTAAAGTGGCATAGTTGATTGTGCGCAGAATATAAAGTTACTTATTTATCGACTTGTAATTTATAAGACGCATTTATTATGGCATTGCGTGGTTGAAGCGATCCTCCACTCTTATGGGGCTATTTAATCGACTGATCAACTTCGAGTTACAAATAAACCGTATATTTACAGATTAGGTTGATACGGCCAGTCCTCTATGTTCCACTGACTGGGTAGTTAAATTTTTCTTCATTTTAGGCATTACATCGCCTATTCAAAACGATGTCTAACTTTTAACAGAAAATAAAATATGTGACGATTATACCTGTGCAATTAATTTTTGTTAGTCTTTTAATTTTTAGTTTTATTAATTACGAAATCATCATCATCAGCTATGCAGTCTATCGTCGGACATAATCCTCCCCTAAGTACGTTCATCTTCTTCAGTTTTAGGCCTTGTTTATCCAGTGGTATCTTACTAGTCTTTTGATGTCTAACTATTGGGTTTGCTGGCGTCCTCTACTTGTTTTCTCATTCCAGGGCCTCCAGTTGATTACTTTATGGGTCTATCGATTATCAGATAGTCTTGCAATATGACCCGCCCAGCTCCACTTCAACCCGCTTACCCTCTCAGCTACATTAGCTATTTTGGACCTTCCTCGAATCTCTTTATTAATCAGCCTATCCCTCAACGATACTCCCAACATCCTCCTTTCTATCGCTACTTGTAGGCGATTTATAATTTCTTGATTCAAAGCCTATGTTTCCGTTCCGTATGTCAATACTGGCAACACGCATTGATCAAATATGTTGGCTTTTAGTGTATTTAGAGTATTGGAAAGGAAGATGTTCCTCAATCTGTCAAGCACCGACCAAGCCAATGATATTCTCCTTGGTAATCAACTTTCAAGTTTTCTTTGGATATAACCATTTTTTGTCCAAGATATAAGTACGAATTCGTTCTTGTGATTTTCGCGTTTTTAATGTTCAGTACTGCTTCTTTATTACAGTCGTCGTTTGTCATGAACATGGTTTTGGCGATGTTTATCTTAAGACGAATCTCTCTCGACTTGTTAACTTCATTCAGCATTTCTTGCAATTCTTCATTGTTATTAGATATAAGCACAATATAATCCGCGAATCGCAAATGATTGAGTTGCTCTTCTCCTATATTTATACCCTTACTTGTCCATGGAAGTTATTTGAAAAGATCTTCTAGCGCCAACGTAAACAATTTCGACGAAATGGTGTCCCATTGACGTAACACTTTTTTCATTTCTGTCTTACCATCTGAAATTTTTATATAATGCTGTGAATTCTACAGTTACTATTTAATGTTGCAAAATAACACTCGTTTGTGCGACTTGCTCAAAAGACTTGCCAAAAAGCCAATAGATTCAAGAGTATTGTGTTATGTTATATTGAAAAATTCTAGTCCAGTATGTAAGCATTAGAATTTCCTACCGGATCCCAGAAGATACCTGAAAAGCCGATTTTCATAGTTGTGGCAGAAAACCGACAAGAAGGAAGGAAGATGAGTCGTTAAGACTTTTTTTTCAGATGTGTGAATATTTATCTTTCTTTATTTTAAAATTACATTCTACTACACTTCTTTCGTAATGGTTATATTTACAACATTTATTTCAATCTTCTCTCTTTCCCAACTCTGATACAGCAGGTTGATTAATTCGTTAAATAATTTTTTATTTAGGGTTTTAGGATACTGTTGAGAGTCGTGGTCACTAATGCTTTAACTCTTCTTTTTATTTGGAGAAGGGTTCAAGAGCTCAAATTGTCGTTCTATGAGGTTTTTTTTTATCATAAATCTTTTTATAGTTTATCGTCATTTATATTAACTTTATTACTAGAAAGGTTGCTTTTAGCAGAAAGTATAACCCTTTCTGTTGTCCATATTTTAAAATTTTGTTAGGATGGGTCTAAGCTTTTAAAGTTCCACTGTAAAAAAGGGAGTCTTGTAAAATGTTTTTCCACCTTTGGTCTTTAAATTTTACTTTCCTCCAAGATTTGTGTATTTTTCCCATTGCAGGAACCCAAAATCACAAAAAAAGTAGTTTTATGTTTTTGTTTGACTAATGTCTGTCTAGTTCCACCAGAATTCTGTCTCTATCTGTTTTCGTAATATATCAACTTTAAATTCTGTAAATATATCATAGGCAGAAAAGAAACCTGTAGTTTTTAAGTGACAGAATATTAAATATAGTGTCGATATATTTTGTATAATCCCGATACTATTACGAGAATTATTCCAGGTTTTTGGTAGCGATAATAAACAAATTTTATGTAAAATTAGTTATATTTATACGTACGAGAAATTTTGTTAAGGAGTTACATACACCTGGGCCCTGCAAAAAGTATGTATATTTAAAAAAGTATATATTTTAAAGGTTTTTAAGTGAATAATACAAAATAATGGCGATTCTTTTTAAATATATTTTAAATGTTAACATTATTTTTTATTAGGTTAAATGGACCACTGATGAAAACTATGGCGTCTCCTAGTCTACAGGATAACTTCACAAAAAATAATTCAATCCACAAAAAATAAAAATTAATCTTGAAAAATAATTTAGTAGTTAAAAACTGTCGAAGGGTTTTTTTTAAATAAAAAAAATACTGTGTTTCAAACTTTAGTATGCAATTTTCCACCAAAAAATGTATGCTTAATTATTTATAAAAAATTGTCTGTTAGAAAAATTAAAAAAAACCTTTCGACATTTTGTAGAAAAAGTAATTATTTATATTTAAAAAAAAACTTAAAGAACATTAAAAATTGCAGACAGTATCTGAAAACACAGTTTCGAGAAAAACGCGTTTAAAGTTTCGGGTAGATAAAAAGTGAACTTCTGTTTTTTTTTTGCTTAACTCTTAAATCCGAAACGCAGCTGCCGAGAGGCGCGGCATTGAGACAGGTAGCGGTCCCAATCCGATACCAAGTCACATTTAATGTTATGACTTTGCAATGGAATGGAATTTTCTTAAAAGTTTTTTTGTGGCATAACTGTTAATAAGGGTTAATTTCAAACAAGTTGTGTTCAAAGTTTAAAACAAATACAAGGCGTAGTTGTTTGTTGGCAGCTATCGTAAATGATCGGTGTTTCGTAGAAATAGATAAAGCCGAGTATTATGCAATGATAAAACATTGTTATCTAAAAAGTGAACTGTGGCCCAGATAAAAACTGAATTCAAGGAAGTTCATAGGGTTTCCGCATCAGCTCTCAAGACCATTTATTACTGGATAAATATTTTAAACGTGACCGTACGAATACTGCAGATACTGCACGCTCAAGACGCCCGATTGGAGTTTCTTCTGAAGAAATGGTCGAGAAAATTCGTGGTATCATAATGAAAGATCGTCGCATTAAGCTTTCGTAAAAGTACTGAGATGATAGGCAGACCAAAAACGTACGTGGAAAGACATTTCAAAAATTTATTTGGGAAAGTTGCATCGTAATCCGAAGCACTTCTGGCAGAAAATGTTATCTGTTTTTTGCGACTCACAGGCGACCATCAGGATTGACTGTTTGGAAAAGAGTAAAATCGTGAATAGTTCTTATTATGCAACGTTACTGGATCGTTTGAATAGTGAGTTGAGATGACCAATGTGCTTCTTCACCAGGACAAATGCTTACACATCGGGCGTTGCAATGGCAAAAGTGAACGAGCTAGACTTCGAACAAGTTCCCCAGATATTGCCTCAAGTTACTTTCTTGTGTTTCCTAACCTCAAAAATTGCCTTGGGGGAAAGAAATTTCCGTTAAATGAATCATTTATCTGTGCCGTAAATGAATATTATGCACAATTCGGAACTTTTTTTTTGAGAGAATTAAAAATTAGAATCCCATTGAACCAAATGAATCGGGCTCAACGGAGATTATGTTGCAAAAATAATTTTTTATTTTTGCAAAAAAATGTTATTTACTTTGTTTTTTACGAGACTTTTCAGTCCACCCTCGTATGCAAGATTTGGTCAACTTCTTTAAAGACTAATATCTTACCATCATACCTATTACTGAAAACATAAAGTTGTAATGCTTGGATTAAGTGATTTCTTAGGGTGAGAAAGTAAATTAGTTAATACACATTTTTAGTGTTTCGTACGGAACACTTATAAGATCACTTCGGTGTCTATCCGTCTGTCATACCCAATTTCCTCCGAAACTACTCGTATTTGAGATAGAAAGTTGAAATTTGGCAATTATATAGGAACTGATGACCCCATCAGAGCCATGTAGTTTTGAAAGTTAAATTTTGATTTAAGGAGTTAGTTTTGGAGAGTGAAATCGGCTGTGATAAAAAAAATTACCAGGTCAGCGGATAGGGTGTCAAATGAAAGCTTGCAAAAACACGAGTTCAAATATATATATATATATATATATATATATATATATATATATATATATATATATATATATGACGTAATCCTTGCTCACACGTTTTTCTTCGTATTATTTTTAAAAAAGTGTCAAAAAACGCTGTCCCCCCCCCCCTTATCTCGAAAAGTACTGGTCAAAAAATTTTGAAAATATTCTGGAATGTTCCCCACAAGGTATAGATTAGACGAAAATTATCACAAGTGTATTACCTTTGATAATTTATCTGGTATATAAAACACACAAATTTTAAGGTCATCAGTTTTCACCAAATTTTTGTTGAAAACTTATTTAGGGTAAAATTTTTTTTTATTTCAACAGTAATCACCTTACGGAACACTGATTGCGCAAGTCCAACTTGCACTTGACCGGTTTTTTATACTTGTGTTGGGACGAGTTTAAGTTTTTAAAATGTGAAAAAAGTTTTTTTATTGATTTTATTGGGTTGGGAAGGGTTTAAGCAAGGCCTATAACAAAATAGAGTTTTTTTAGGGAACTTTACTGAAATTTGTGTATGTGTATGTGTGTGTGTGTGTGTGTGTGTGTGTGTGTATGTACCAAGGATATTCCATGTATGATAGAACATTTACATTATATAAATTATTTTGTTAATGAGTTTTTCACTGCAGCTTATTATCATGGAAACTCTCAAGGGTTTTACCAGTTTTTTTTTAACAGTTTGTATCAGTGTTCACTAAAAGGCCGTAGCTTTCATTTCAGACGACAAATAAACCGTATATTTAAAGATTGATGCATAATTTATCAGCCATAAAACGTGGTATTTATGTGTTTTTTGTCATTTTAATAGAGTCCAGCTATTTTGCCATATCGGTTTTCGAAAGTGCCTTTGCTGATAAATGTCCGAGTTATATATCAGATTCTTTTTTAATCAGAGATATTGCACATAAAGTGACAGTCAATTAAAATATCTTAAAAGATTTTTATTTTATATTAATGAACCCTCATACGTAGCAGGTGTATCTACGTCTCGTCTGAATTGTGGTCATAAAATTAATTTTTAAATACCTACTTTGTCAAATTATTTGTTATATTTCTCATATATACAGGGTGGTCCAAATTGGACACTTTTAAAGGTAAACCCCTTTATCTAAAGGAGATAGACGAAATCTGGGACTCAATTTTTACAATAAACTCAATGGTGAAAACCGCATATCGATATTTAGTACCATTTCAGATATATAGGGTGTTTTTCAAAAATCCGCATGTTTGTAATTCTTTTCCTATTGAAAATTTTAGATTTCTGTAAAAACATTCTCAAAGCACTTTTTCACGCGGATTTCAACAGTGCAAGTTACATTTTCTTACAACTAATATTTTAATAATTATTAACGCAAAAATATATTTTTTAAATGGGATACCCTGTATATTTTTCCTTATCCGAATAGAGCTTTAAATTACCATTCTAAAAATATAGCACACCTTATATTTTGTTAAATCTACTTCAAAATATAAAAGTTTTCAATTTTTACGCGAGTTTTAAATGCACATTTTGTGAAGTAGGCTTTGGACGAAGCGGCAAAATCAATTGTTTACCGATAGCGGTCAAATTGTAAAAAAAATCCCAGAAGTAACTCTAAGAGTCATAGCTACAATAAAATTTACTAAATGCTATAGTACTTTAAACTATGTAGAAAATAAAACAAAACAACAATAAAACAACTTATTCTGAGTAGAGCAAACTAAAACAACACAATTTTTTATAAGAGATGTTCGAAATGTCGACCAGTTTCATTTACACATAGGCGACACCTTTTCTGGACACTTCTTACTGAGTTGATTAGTTCAAGAGGAGCGAGAGCTGCAAAACTTTGTATCAATACGACTTCTAACTCTTGCCTGGCGTTTGTCGGCAATTTAAAAATTAGGTCTTTCAATCTTCCCCAGAGATAGAAGTCCATGGGTGTTAAATCCGGTGCCCTTGCCGGCCGACGGTTCGGACCTTGGTTGGCTGTCCAGTTATTGTCGAAATTGACCGATAAAAAATTACTGATAACTGCAGCGTTATGAGGGGGTGCCCTGTCATGTTGAAAAAATTTATTTGCTGCCTTAAAATTTCTAAATATCTCTGAGAGGTGAGTGTTCCTTCGTAAATAAATGGATCTATAACCCGGCCTCTAAAAATTCCTGCCCACACATTAAATCCAAATCACAACTAAATGAGGATTTTCTTGTGCCCACGTATAAGAATTGTAACAGTACCTGCATTGCTTACATAAACTTCGTCTATCCAAATGCAATTTAATGAAAAATTCGGAACATAGTTACAATTCTCCAAAAACCATACGCCGTTGAAAATCTCCGTCTCTAAGGTGATGAAATTTTCTTGTCCTATATAGCCTGAATTTGTGTTTCTTCAAAGTACGACTTACGTTAGTTCTTGTTAGTCCAGTGAATTCTTTTAACTGTCAGGTTGAAGTGTTGGGATTATTTCCGATAGTTCCTAAAGGTACTATTTCTTTTAACTCCTTATCCCTATTTGATGGATAATTTTTGGGTCGTTTCTTTTCAAACTGGCCCCTATTAACTAGGTTATATCGCAATCGAGCGAATATATCCTTGAAGGGTTGACGCCTCTCTGGATACCGTTCGTGGTACAAATTACTTGCCGCTTCCGAATTTTCTTCGGTTTGTATGAAACACACTAACATATCCCGTTTTTCGTAATTTTTAAACTTCATTGCGATTTATTTGACAATTCAATAACTGATTGTGAAGTAAAATTTGACAACTACGAGTAAACAATTGAATTAAACCATATGGCCGCTCCGTCCAAAGCCTACTTCACAAAATGTGCATTTAAAACTCGCGTAAAACACCTTTATATTTTGAGGTAGATAGCAAAATATAAAGTGTGCTATATTTTTAGAATGATAATTTAAAGCTCTATTCGGATAAGGAAAAATATACTGGGTATCAAATTTAAAAAATATATTTTTGCGTTAATAATTATTAAAATATTAGTTGTAAAAAAATGTAACTTACACTGTTGAAATCCACGTGAAAAAATGCTTTGCGAATGTTTTTACAAAAATCAAAAATCAAAAATTTTTTTCGAAATAGTTTGCGCACTTCTTCTTTTAATTTTGGCACACTTGGGATCTATAATTATTTGTCTAACAATACTGGCCTCTTCACGTAGTTTCTTGGGACGACCGGAACGTGGTCGAATTTTATAGGAATCGATTGATTTATACTGGTTTACAATGTACTGAACAGTAGCATGCGACTTTTTAACATTTTTTCCTATATTTCTGTACGATTTTCCATCTTTCCACAAATCAATTATGATCTTTCGAACTTGAAACGGAATTTTACAATTTCTCTTGCTCATTTTTAATACTACTTTGAAAACCCACTGCAAAATTACTAGCAACAAGTGACAGATTGTGACCGAAAGTTATTCATTTGTTTTCAGTTTAGCGAGCAATAGATAGCTTGATAAAATGCGGCTGATTATAACGTGTTTTTTTCAATGCAGTTCTTGAGTGTACGGAGACTTTTTTGAAATTAATTTTGTTTACATTTTTATGACACTGATGTAACTTTTAAATACAATGTTCCATAGTTGTTTTTAATACTAATCCTCGTTGGTTAAGTTTCAAATATTAATTTTAACATGTTTTCTCATAGTTCCAACTAATTAGTTAAACATAACAGAAAAATAGTATAGAAAGCAGGAGACTTTCTGGACTGACTGTATATGTATGACGTTACGGTAAGCAATTACAACAGTTGTTATTACATGTCAATTTTTGCTGAATTAGCATTCTGCAACAAATGTAAAAAAATACTAATCAGTAAATATCTTCAAAAAGGATCTGTTTTTTCGCCGAAAAGTCCTCATTACTATTATCAGTTCATTTTATCTAAAATAGTCAGGTAGATAATAAACAATATATTTAATATATAATGCAACGTACTTATAATAGACGTATAATTTAAAATTCAGTAATAATTAAACGAAATTCGCCAACGCGTCAAGCAAATGAACCTGAATGTATAGCACAGCCAAAAATTCAAGTTTGGTATATATATATATATATATATATATATATATATATATATATATATATATATATATATATATATGTATATATATATATATATATATATATATATATATATATATATATGTATATATATATATATATATATATATATATATATATATATATATATATATATATATATATATATATATATATATATATATACCATCAAATTTCCTTTCTATGCATTTAATTGTAAGTAGAGGGAAAGGGGGAGTTAGAGGGTTGCTTAGGAATCTAAAATATGTTATTTTTTCGCCATTTTCAGTTAGATATATTAATAGATTAATTTTGCAATGATTTTGCAACGTTTACTTTGGCACGCCATTCGTTGTTAACTTTGTTTTAAGCATACGCATAATTAAAGGGATGAAACTAAATATAAAGGCTCTGTTGTTATCGTTATTTGAAGCATGCGCAGTCGTAAAATAATGAAATTATTCCTAAATTTACTACAATAAATATTTTAAAAGATAACAATTATATCTAATTGCAACCTTGAAGCTTCCGCAGTATTAAAACAAAATATGAATTTCTTTATAAGGATAACAATCTCCCTTATTAGAGAGATTTTGAAACGCTTATGTTCGCAAGTCATTGTTTATATCTTTATTTGAAGCATGCGTAATAGTAAAGGGAAAAAATTAAATAACATGACTCAGATGTTATCGTTATTTGAAGCATGTGCCCACCGTTTGAAGCTTGCGCAGTATTGAAATAAAAGAATCCTTTTATATTTATCCTTTATTAAGGATAACGGTTTCCCTTATTGAGGAACTTATAAGAAATGTTATTTGAAGTTCATTATTCTTGTCGCTATTATGGTAGGCCTGTTTTTTTTCCTATTTAGGTATACAAACCACTAAGAAAATAAATATTTAATTGTAAATAACACTAACAGTTAATAAGTGTTCAGATTATATTGAGATTTTACAACCATTTTACAACATTAACCATATAAGCATCCTGATCAGTGACGACTGACTGTCGATTTACTAATCGCTCCTTCTCCTTCTTCTTTTGTTAACCCTATGGCTTGTTCTAACCCATACCTCTTCAGTTTTCCTATGATGTGGACGTCCAGCACTCCTTCCATCTTTTAGGAGGCCTACCCTGTGGTCTGCGTGCTGCGGATTTCCCATCTTAAGCAATTCTTACTAGGCAGTCGCCGGCCATTCTTGAGACGTGCTCATTGCAAACCCTTCTCCTTTGTCTGATCCACCTCACCACATCTTGAGTAGCGCATCTTTCTCTTATTTCTCTGCTTGGTATTTGGTCTCTTAATGTAACCCCTGCTGTTGTTCTTACGGTGCGCCTCTGTTGATCTGAGTTTTACTTTCGTTTTCGACGTTTTCGCCCGAATTTCAGCCGCATAAGTCATAATGGGTCGAACACAAGTTTTATATATTCGTACTTTGGATTCTGTTCTCATGAATTTGTTGTTCCATATTATATCCCTTAGACAGCCAAATATTCTTGCCGCTTTGTTTGCTTGATTCTTTACCTCGCCTAAGCGCTCTTGGTTTGCCCTTAGCTTTATACCTAAATATTTGAAGGAGATGACCTGTTCGATTATTTCATCGTTCACGACTCCTTTGCTATTACCATCGACTTTGTCTTTTGCACTGAGACTTCCATATTGAACCGTTTGGCCGATACGTAGAAGGCATGCACCATCCTCTGTAGATAGTCTTCTTCTTCCGCCACAATCACAGCATCATTAACGTAGCAGATTACTTTCACTGCTCCTGAAGCCTTGTCCTACCTGCCTTACGCTCTCTATTACTTGTTTCTTTATTATGTTGAAGAGGAGCGGATTTAATGAATCTCCCTGCCTGATTCCCGTAGAGATTGGTACTTGTTCGGTCAATTTATTGTTGATCCGTATATGGGTTTAGATTTTCGAGTTGAGTTCTTTAATTATTACCGACACTCTTCCGGGAACATTGTTACTTTCGAGAGAGAGAATGATGTACTTGAGCCTTACTCTGTCATAGGATTTTGTCGGGTCCATGAAATACATGAATGCCGGTTTGTCGTATTCTATGGATTTTTCTATTAATCGCCTAACCGCAAATATGGCATCGAGAGTTGACCTATTTTTCCGGAAACTTTGTTGTTTTTCGCTGATGTCTATACTCGTATATTGGATAACGATGGATTCAATTATGCGTGTGATTAGTTTCATTACGCTGCTCGGGAGTATTATACCTCTGTAGTTTTCAGGGCACTTTTTGTCATCTTTCTAAAGGATTGGGATGGTATTACTTTTCTTCTAATCGCTCCTGATGATGCTAACATGTTTGGTGTTACACGTGTCGAGTGAGAAAATAAAGTGCTTGGTGCAGTGATGATAACTGTTGTGTAGTGTAAATTTCAAACGTAATTTTATTTACCGTACATTCGTATTAACTTGAAAATATTGAAGGAAATGCTAGAAACTTGTTAGCCACAACTTTAATTTAGAAAGTTGTGTTAACCCATCAAATACTAATAACCGATGTGCTCAACCACTCTCGTTTCACAGACATCAGTGGGTCCTGAAGTGAATGAGAAAAACTCAACCAAGTTTATAGCAGATGAATACTAACCTAACTTTACCTTTAGTTTATTTTATTTTTAATTCTACCGTAGTGTAAAAGTGCAATTTCTTCACGTTAATACTGCGCTTGCTTGAGGTAGCCATAAGGAGAGAGATATGTGAAAAATAAGCGTTGCAAAATCTCTCTATTAACGAAGTTATACGAAAGCTTATGTGAGAGGTTCGTTATTTTCATCGCTATTATGCTAGGTTCTGTTTTTTTTACTTATGTATACATGGTACTAACAAATACACTAAAATCAAAATTATATTCTTTTACTACACACACTAATAACAATCAATTAGTGTAAGGCTTATGTTGAGCGTTTGTAATCTTTGGCATAACACTTTATTTTTGTACTCGAACGCATCTTTCTAGCTGTGTTAGCATCATCAGGAGCGATGACTAACTGTCGGCTCACTAATCATTCCTGATAATGCTAACATGGTTAGCACAATCCGTGCCGAGTGCAAAAATAAAATGTTTGGTATAGTGGTTAAAAATATTGTGTCGTGTTAGGATAATATTATTTTTATCTGCATAAATGATTTTGCAAGTAAACTAAAATTATTCTGTGGGTTTGGTAAAGTACAGCATTATTTGTTCAAACTGTTTCTTCGCTTTTAACACACATATAATGACATACTGTTATGTAAAACTAGATATATGGTGATAGAGGTTTTCATAGTTTAGCACAAAATATGCTAATTCCAATATATATTTTAACATTCCAAAATCGTACTAACTTGGAAATATTGAAAGAAGTGTTAAACGCCTGCTAGATACAGTTTTAATTTAGATCCTTTTTGTGTTGACCTATCAGATATTCATAACCGACGTGGTAACAATTCCCGTTCCAGACACATCAGTAGGTCCTGTGGTGAATTAAAGAAAAAAGAAGTACACTAACCTAAATTAACTTTCTTTTATTTTTAGTGTTCCGTACGCAAGAGTTATAAAATCACTTCGGTGTCTGTCTGTCTGTCCGTCTCTCTATCTGTCCGTCTGTTCCTCTGTCACACGTGATTTTCTCCGAAGCTATTTGACATAGAAAGTTGAAATTTGGCACTAATATAGGAATCGATGGCCTCATCGGAATTTTAACTTAAGGAGTTAGTTTTGGGGGGTGAGATCGGAAGTGAAAAAAAAATTTCATCGTTCGGTTGATCGAGTTCATGAGTTTGTACAGTGGAATACTTGCACACACTTTTGTTTGTATTATTTTAAAAAAATTTCGGAAAATCGATGTCCCCTCCCCTTATCTCGAAAAGTACTGATTAAAAAATTTTGAAACAATTCTGGAATATTCTCCACGGGGTGTAGTTTGAACCAAAATTATCACGAGTGCATTACCGTTAATAATTTATCTGGTATATAAAAAAAAAATTCATGGTCATCAGTTTTCAGTGAAGATCGGAAAAAAAACTTTGTTGAAAGCTCATTTGGAGTGTGTTTTGTGAAGCCACTGATCATTTTATACCTTCGTAACAAAATTTTTTATTCATACCGCCTTTCAAATTATGGTTCAAACTATATGGGCCTTCCTAACACATTTTCAATTTGTCGACTTATTTTTAAAACAAAATAACTAAAATAACCCGTCAAGTGCAAGTTGAACTTGCGCAGTTAGTGTTCCGTACGTTGGTTGCTTTTGAAATAAAAATTTTTGTTGCGGAGGTATAAGAAGATCAGTGGCACATCCAAAATGAGTTTTCAACAAAGTTTGTTTCTAATCTTTACTGAAAACTGATGACCTTGAATTTTTTTTTTATATAGCAGATAAATTAATAAAGGTAATGCACTCGTGATAATTTTCGTTCAATCTACACCCCGTGCAGAATATTTCAGAATGTTTTCAAAATTTTTTGATCAGTATTTTTCGCTATTTTTTAAAAAATAGCACAAAGAAAAGTGTGCCCAAGTATTACATTATATATATATATATATATATATATATATATATATATATATATATATATATATATATATATATATATATATTTATATATATTTTACTCGTGTTTTCATAAGCTTTCATTTGACAGCATGACCTTTTTTTTCACTTCCGATTTTTGAACTTGAAGCTTTCATTTGACATCCCACTGGTAATTTTTTTTTCACTTCCGATTTGATTCGTAAAACTAACCTTTAAGTCAAAATTTAACTTTCAAAACTACACAGCTCTGATGAGGCCATCAATTCCTATATTAGTACCAAATTTCAACTTTCTATGACAAATAGTTTGGTAGAAAATCAGGTGTGACAGACGGACAGACAGACGGACAAACAGACGGACAGACAGAC
The DNA here is from genome assembly GCA_019049505.1 of Pachyrhynchus sulphureomaculatus. Lineage (NCBI taxonomy): Eukaryota > Metazoa > Arthropoda > Insecta > Coleoptera > Curculionidae > Pachyrhynchus > Pachyrhynchus sulphureomaculatus. Next base: position 71,552,304 of record CM032456.1, read on the forward strand.
GGACAGACAGACGGACAGACAGACGGACAGACAGACGGACAGACACCGAAGTGATCTTATAAGTGTTCCGTACGAGACACTAAAAAAACAAAACACAAAAATAACACAGAAACCAAACCAGAAAAAAAGAGGAAGTTATGTTCACTTTTCCACTTCGTTAGTATAAAGATACACAATAAGGAAGTGCTTATTTTAAGCAAAATCTTTTTAGGTGGAATTCCTTGGTGTTTATATTGCACATGCTTTGAATAACAATAATGATGAAAGTATGTTGACAATAAGCGTTGCAAAATCTCTCTATTATCTCTAAAACCATTTTACTGATCAACTTGTTGAAGTTTGGCACAAAAAAATCATAAAGTGTAGACTGAGTGAAAATTATTACGAGTGCATTACGATAAATTATCTGGTATAAAAAAAAAATATGTGCCTTGACAATATCGAGGAGATTTGTTGACAGTATGGTGGAGATAAATATATTCTCATTACCGCATGTCGCTCCTCTAGAGACATAATAATTTTATTTTATATGTTAATAATTACACAAATATTTAAGTAGTACACGTTTGTTTTCTACTTTTATTACTGGATTCTAGATTAAGCTAAATTGATTTATTAGCTATTAGGTAGCTAAGATGCTATAACTATTACACATTATTGACTAAGAAAAAACGTGAAAAACATATTGGATCCTAAGATGTCAGGGCCTAATAAACTTGACCTAGGTAAGGATTTTATTTTATTTTAAAACCAATGACGGTATGGAACACTAATTGTGCAAGTCCAACTTGCTCGTGGCCGGTTTTTTATTAGTGAATAATACCTCTCTGTTATTCTTTAGTGTAAAAATGTCAAATTTAGTATTTATTTTCGAACTGTTTGCAAGGGAAGGACGAAGTAAATTGCTTTACTGATTTTTGAATTGACGGTTGAAAATAAAATTTTCTTTTGTTAAAGTCTTCACTGAATCATTTATTTTAAAACAAATAACTCAAAGAAGGGCGGTAAAAACCAAAAAATATTATATTTGGTAGAGAACAAAGTTGTGCCATTTATTTTAAAATAATACGACAGATAACCGGAATTTCAGGAGAATTTATTGACACAAAAGTATATTAACCGACATTTTGTATATTAAAATTCAGTAATAAATAAGCGAGAATCGTTCACAGCGCGTCAAGCAAATGAACTCGAATATAAAACACAGGCCAGAACGAGCGCAGATTTGCATAAAGCCGCGGCAATATCTACAAATTTCTGATACGGTCGAGCCATAAAAGTAAATTTATAATTATAAGGGTGACGTAAGTGTAGGCAATAGCCGTAATTTATGATTAATTTGTTTGCGATAGGGAGCGGGTTGGTCTTTTTCTCCCCTTACCTCGCTCCCTTCTCTCGCCCGTAATCCTTATTCTCTTTATGTACGTCTTTCCTGGCGATCCTGAAATCCCTATTTATTGTTATAGTCGTGGACCTGTTAATCGGAAAAGTTAAGGTAAAAAACGACAATACTTTATGAATGAATATGCTACAAGTTAATATTGAGGTTTATTTTTCTCAAATGAAGACTGCAGTATAGTTATGTTGGGTAGGCACACCTCATATTTTAATATGTAATGCCTAATAAACAAGTTGTTTCATAATGTTTTTGGTCAGTTTTTTTTTAGTAACAAACTCTTCTAATTAGAGTGCCGGATGTATATATATTTTATACAGTGGCATATCAAATTTATTAAGAGTAAGTATAAGGTGTGTTTCCAATTAACTCCAGGAATCACTAAGTTCAATCTATTAAATTATTATGTAACGACCTGTGTACATATATATATATATATATATATATATATATATATATATATATATATATATATATATATATATATATATATATATACATATGTTACATAGTTAAAAATTTACAAAATCACTGGACTACGTAATTTAAATAATCATCATTTTTGAAAAAGACCGTGAGTTGCTAAATTCACACCGGTAACAACAACCTAAACTTCAAACCTCTTCGGCGACAATAATGTTTGTTTACGTCTTGGAATTATAAAAAATATTCTTTTTTTCGTGAAATGTTACAAATTGGTGATGTAAAAAGTGTTTTAAATGTTTTATTGATGTTGGCAAAGTTTTGTTTTTATGTGTTTGCTTAATCAAACAGAATTATTGAGATTGTCTATGGTATGGTTTCATAGTCTATAAGTGATGTGTTTTGTTACTAGGAAATTTGTAATTACTGACGTGAAATGTCTGGTTTTTCTTATTTTGAACTATACAAATAAGGAGAAATCAACTAACTGCAGTAGTAAAGTAGATAAGGTTATATAAATAATACATTATTTTTATATGTACTTTTTCAGGCAATGGAGGCGTTGATTTTAGATCAAAAGTTTGCGATTTCTTTCAGTTAGTTTATTATCGTGAGGCACTATTTATTAGTATTTTTCTATAATAGCTTTTGCTACAAAGATATAATAGTTCTAATATATTAAGTGATTTTCATAACATCATATATATATATATATATATATATATATATATATATATATATATATATATATATATATATATATATATCTTTGCTTGTGTTAGCCGATACTTATTACAAATTCATAATAAAATTATATAAAAAACCCCACTATGTTTTAATTTCCAATATATTTAAAGTCACTTGACAATTGTTTCACCATACAATGGCTTCTTCAGAAGTAAATAAGAAAAAAAAAAATTACTTCTGAAGAAGCCATTGTATGGTGAAACAATTGTCACATATACATATATATATATATATATATATATATATATATATATATATATATATATATAACCTTTTCTGTTTAAAAATGGAGCTACGCCTGAAATTCAGTTTTCAGTTTTAGAAGAAACTAGCCGTGCCCGCGTGGACTTGATTCACTACTATCGTCACTGCTTATTCCTTATGTTACCTAACGTAATAAAATATCTACCATTATTTCCCCTTATCTCCCATTATTTCTTCTTATCCCCCATTATTTCTCCTTATCTCCCATTATTTCTACATAATTTCCATTATCTAGGCTGCTCATCTCCCATTATTTCTCCTTATCTCCCATTATCTCACCTTATATCCCATTATCTAGGGATATCTCGACTTATCTCGCAATATTTCTATTTATCTCCCATTATTTCTCCTTATCTCCCATTATCATACCATAACTCCCATTACCTAGACTTATCTCTGCTTATCTCCCATTATTTCTCCTTATCTCCCATTATTTATACTGATCTCCCATTATCTCACCTTATCTCCCATTATCTAGGCTTATCTCGACTTATCTCGCAATATTTCTCCTTATCTCCCATTATCTAGGCTTATATCGAATTATACAGAACATATCATATGTATAAATTTATAAAAACACGAAAATCGGATAAGTGGTTCTCAAGCGCTAAGCAGACAGACATACAGACAGAGAGACGTTGCATTTTATATATATTATATTCTTTGCAACATGATATTGTTCCATATTTAATGGTTTAGGCAATGTATTGCAAGAGAACGTGCTAGCGACAAACTTTTTTCCGACTTCATTCACTATTATCGTCACTGCTTATTCTTTATGTTATCTAACGCAATAAAATATATCCTATAACCTGGCCAAAGAACATATGTATGTTTAAAAAAAAAAAGTTCCTAAATCGGATAAGTGGTTCTCCAGTGATAAGCGCAATAACGGACAGACAGACGCCAGGCAGAGATACGTTGCATTTTATATATATTATAGATGTAATAAAATATATATCTATAACCTGGTCAGAGAATATATGTATGAATTTAAAAAATCACGTTAATCGGATAAGTGGTTCTTGAGGGATAAGCGCACTAACGGGCAGACAGACAGATAGACGTTGCATTTTATATATTATAGATATAGATTATTATTATTATTACATAACCTGGCCAAAAAATATATGTATGAATTTAAAAAAAGACACGTAAATTGGATAAGTGGTTCTCGCGGGATAAACGCAATAATGGACAGACAGACAGACAGAGACATTGAATTTTATATATATTATAGATTATAGATTATAGATATTCTCTGCTACATAATATTGTTCCATATTTAATGGTTTAGGCTGTGTATTGCAAAGGAACGCGCTAGCGGCCAACTTTTTTCCGACTTCATTAACTATTATCGTCACTGGTCATTCCTTATGCTACCTATCGTAATAAAATATAGCCTATAACCTGGCCAGAGAACATATGTCTGTTTTAAAAAAAAAGTACGTAAATCGGATAAGTGATTCTCCAGTGATAAGCGCACTAACGGACAGACAGACAGAGAGACGTTGCATTTTATATATATTATAGATTATTCACTAATAAAACATCAACATCAACCATTTTTATATATATTATATTATTTTTTTTCCCCTTTTATTGTAGGTTCTTCACAATGTAGTTCAGAATAACACTAATTATTTTTTTGTATCAATATAATACAAAGGGCCACTTGAACAAATAAATCGTTCTCATCTCTTTTCCTTGCTTTCGTTATAAGAGGTACTGCCTGAACTATTGCTGGTCAGTTGCTGTGCGAGTAATTGCACGATAATTGATATCGTCTAGTTGGTGATGCATATCTTAAGACTTAAAGTATTTCTTACGAATTACTGATAAAAGTAGTTTTGCTTGAAATTTTGAGAAATAATAGATTTTAACATCATGCATTCACTGCTTCAATATAAGATGGTTTACCACGCCATATTGCCATAATTAAATTAGGTATTTAACACTTAAAAGATAGGAATCCATATTTTTTCTTTGACCAAAAGTATGCGTTTTTTACAATATTTTTCAGCGCATGTGCAAAAGTAAAAAGTCGCAAAAAAAAACATTACATAAAAAAATTACTTTGCTTTCGTTTGTTAAAATATGAAGGCAGTTTACCTCCTAGTTGTTGCAAAAATATTAGATAAATATTATTTTTTTCATGTATTTTATGAAGTGAATTTTCGCTGTGTCAACGTAGCTTGAAAAAGACAGCGTGCGCGGATGCGGGCGTTCTTTCAAATTTTGAATCACATATACATATGGATTGCACTGATCGGAGAAACTAGAATAAACGCGTGCCCCGCACGCGCATTTATTCAGTTATCAATACTTAATAATTGATATATTTTTAACAAATATCCAAAATATCGTTTTAATTAATTATACATATTTTTATTGTTTTTCGTGTAAAAGTATCAAGGTTATTATAAATAACACGTGATTGCGTGCGGCAAGAAGCAAGCGAGAAGCTTCGTTGTCACATTCATTATACCCTAAAAACCAAATTATTTCTCGTCTTTCTCTAATATAATACTCTCTCTGTCTTCTAGTAAGAAGTACCTTAAACCCAATTGTGTGTTGAGCATTTGTTTCGGTAGTATATCGGATGTTTCCGTATTATTTTGATAAAAGAATAAACATTTTAATCTGAAAAATACATTTCATTCGATTTTATGATTTTTTAATATGGTGTTTCGGTTTTAAGAAGGGCGAGTTCATACATTCCAGTGTTCAAAAAAGCAACTTTTCTTAATTCAAGATTTGCAGTATTTAGTGTTTGTTATTGAGACGTAGAAATTCAATTATAGTTCAGGTTAATTCGGGTCGCTGCAGCAGCTGAATAGTTAAATCAGTTAAGATTTTCTTATTGGAGAGAGAAAAAAACTGAAATTTTGTTCCCAGTTCTAGGTAGTCTTTATGAGAAATATTTACAACGCCACCTCGCAGACAGAAATATGTTGATAATATTTAACAAGAGTTTCTACTATTTTTTACTTGAAAATCCGTCTCAAGAAAATATCTTTGATTGGGAAAAAAGTTTTTTGCCATATAGCATGTTACTTAAAAGAAAGGATGAATTTTGAGAAACGATGTTAATATTTCACGAAAGCTAGTAAAAGAAACTTACACAACTCTGAATTGAGAAAAAAGTAGAAAATGTTCCTTCAGAGTCAAAGAATCGACTATTTAATAATAATAATAATAATAAACTTAAATATATATATATATATATATATATATATATATATATATATATATATATATATATATATATATTTAGCGACAAAACCTTTTGCTTACATAGTGAAAAGTAATACGAAAAAAAATAGTTTTTCGTGAAATATTACAAATTGGTAATATAAAAAGTGTTTTACTGATGTTGGCAAAGCTTGGTGACAATTGGTTTTTACGCTAGGTTGGCTAATTAAACAGAATTATTGGTGTGTACTTATTACCTTTTTCTGATATGTTGTTATTTCTGATACGAAATACCTTGTTTTACTTATTTTGAACTCTACGGATAACAAGAAGTCAATTATTTGCAGTAGCAAATTATATATGGATATTAATACATGATTTCTATATGTAGTTTTCCAGGCAGTGGAGGCACTGATTTTGAATTAAGAGTTTGTGACTTCTTTGAGTTAGTTTTACGTGTTAGTATCGACGGTCGCTATTTATTAGTATTTTTCGGCAATTGTTTTTGCTACAGAGATATGCCAGTTTCAATATATTAAGTAATTTCCATAACACCATTGATATATATATATATATATATATATATATATATATATATATATATATATATATATATATATATATATATATATATACTTTTTATTTATACAGGGTGATGTAAATCAAAAATTTATATCGAGTTTTGTCACATTCATAAATTTAATTTAAAATTCTAAACCCACGAAGGGAGATATGGAGGAAAACAACACGAAGCTGTAGGTAGTTACTATACATACTATACTAAAGAATAGAATATCAAGGTCACTATTTTCTCAGCTGCAAAGGCATACGAACACGCGGAGTAGGCTGTACATATCTTCAGGCTAAGCTATGGGCAATATTTTGTTAAAATGAAACATTTTTTTATCCGATTATATTAACAATTTTTTTAGTGTTCCATACGGAATACTAATAAGATCACTTCGGCGTCTGTCCGTCTGTCTGTTTGTCACACCCGATTTTCTCTGAAACTATTTAGCATAGAAAGTTGAAATTTGATACTAATATTGGAATTGATGGCCTCATTAGAGCCGTGTAGCTTGGAAAGTTAAATTTTGACTTAAGGAGTTAGTTTTGGGAAGTAAAATTGGAAGTGAAAAAAATTATTTTTACCAGGTTATCGAGTGGAGTGTAAAAAGACGAGTTCAAAAATATATATATATAATGTAATACTTGAGCACACTTTTCCTTGTATTAATATGGAGGGACGCGCTGAGTGAAAAAAGGAAAAACTAAAATATTTTTTAGTTTTATCAGACATACTTAATATTTCTACTGTATAAAAGTCATGAATTACTTATGATACTGACCATCTTCCTTTTTCTATTGAAAAATCTGACACATTAGAACAATCTACTTCATAAATAACTTATAAAATGTCAAAACTAAAGAAAACGTAACAAACAAAAGCAAAAAATAAGGAGAAATTCTTTTTACTTAAGCATTAGACCCATCAAAAACGGTCTACATCCTTACATTCGCTCTGTTTGTTTCAATATTCCCACTGAACATAATCTGGCAATACTACGTCTTTAAACATATTATGAAAACCTAAAAAGCTACCAATAGATAGAACAAAATTTTTATATGTTTTATTGCTTTATAGATGCCTTCAACTGACCACAGAGTTTGAACAAACCCCTATATTGTTCATAATTTTCCAGAAACTACTGCTGTCCTACATCCGCAAAAACTCCCAGTGATGTTTCACGTCAACACTAAATCAGTGACCGCAAAAAGGGGACGTTGAGACGCCATTGCCGCCTCTGACTAACAGAGCAAGTTGACTTATCGCAACTCTGAAAACTCTTTGTGTGCTAGAGATTTATGTTTTTAATAAAATTGAGGCCAGAGCTCCCGTTTCGGTATTATGAAGGTTTAAAAATGAAAATTATGTATTTTTTCCCTAGTTAACACTAATTTTGTAAGTTATCATTTATTTCATACAAAGAAAATTAAAATATGTTACATAACATATTTTTAAATTTATTTGTAAATATTTTAATTAAAAGCAACGAAAAGACAAATTTGCTTATGCAGAACTTTCACAAACCGTAATTACGCCCATCTTTCACTATTTTACTACACGCGCCAATAGGTCTACACAACTATTTACACAATGTGAATCGTTGAAATAATAAAGGACAAATCGTTGAAATAATAAAGGACAAATAAAAAGACACCTTTCAGTAAATTGTACTTACCAGGATTTGAGAAGAGTTCCTCTATTGTCAGATAGACTCGCCCCCGGTTATTGAAAACACTGTTAAATGGGTTTTTCAACAGTTTTAAGCTCCACTGTTTGAACTTACTTATTGATTCCAACTTAGTGTAAAGACAAGGTTCAACAAATGAAATTGACGATTGGAAAAAATAGTGTTTTGTTAACTAAGCAATAATACATAAGGTTGTAGTTTAAACAAACAATAATTTATTCCAATCTAATTTAAACACCATACACTATTCCCATAGTGCAGTCAAGGATGCACGATATTGTCTTCAGACAGCGTATCATAAAATATATTTTAATGAAGCTAGGCACCAAAAATGCTTTTGGCATTGATGCCTGCCATAGACTCAAAAAATGCATAAGCGAAGTGATTCCAGTTTTCTGTAGATTTTTCATCCTATCTTACAGTTGAAAATGTGCGTTCAGCAGCAAAAAGGCAAGCATATTTTGTCAAAAAGCTACCGACCAGTCGTACTGCTTTAAATATTATCGAAAGTTATAGCTATGAAAATATCTACAAGGATTTAGTATTATTAGCGATTAGCTTTCGTAAGCAAAGATCAACAAGAGATTCTCTAACTTATGTAACACATATTTGGAACAACGCAATTGAACCATTCGGAGAATTTCAAGCGGTTGAACTTGATATATCTAAGGCATTCGACCGTATTTAACATGACGCCCGACCTAGTTATGTTGGGACAGTAACCAAGTAGAATTTAACGCTACGAAAACCCAGGCAGCAGTCTTTTCTAAAAAAGTTAACGTTGGTGAGCCCGATATACTTATGTCGAGGCATTTCATTCCTCTAGCATCGTCACTCAAGTTGCTGGGCGTTAACTTAAGAGCAAGTATGTCTTAGCATGAACATGTCGCATGCATAGCAAAGACAGCATCTCAAAAATTGAGATTACTATTTCGAACTAGAAAGCTTTACACTCCACAATTGTTAATTCGGTACAAAGCTCAAATTCCACCAACGATGGAATACTGCTCTAATGTTTGGGGCTCTGCTCTCAAACATACACTACACTTATTGGAGTCTATTCAGAAGAGACCTGTTCGAAGGACTGGAGACCCAGAGCTCGCCAGAAACCTTGATATCTTTGAACATCGATGAACTATTAGCGACTTGAGCCTATTCTACAAGTATTTTTATGGAAAGTTGTCGATGGATGAAGAAAGCTTAATTCGTTCCAAAGCGGTGCATAAGTCGCTCTAATACATCACACCCATTTGAGGTTCAAGTTGTTACTCCTCCTGCAACAGTCTTTCAGCAGTCTTTTATATGGAGAACATCATTCCTCGGAGTGATTTGTCCAGGACTGTGTTTCCCACAGAGGACAACTTAGAGCGATTCAAGACCAACGTGAATCACTTTTGCTGCACACCCGTCGCCCTTGTAGCGCTTTAGGGATTTTCCTGCAGCTCGTGTACTACGCCCATAAAAAAAAATTAATGCAATGTACACCAGACTGCTGGTGTTTAAGAAAAATGGAAACAGTCTCTATTTTTGGTAAAGTGCTATGGTGATAAAGTGCATGTGCAAATAGGTACTGTGACAATATACTCGTATACCTTTAAAGCATTCTAAAACTTTCTCGGGAAATAAATCGTATCAGTAATGGCGAGCTGTAAAAAAAAGTTCACTTACCAAGATAACAAACTATGAAAAAAATAATGCCTTATTTACTCTATGAATGGCAATGTCATAAAAAATTATTTTTTCACCTGGACGTCAATATTTTCAGTAAAGAAGCACGCCAGAAATAACTTACTCTGATCTGGACAGTTGCAGTGTTCTTATGTCAAATATTCTTATATTCTTCAGTATAAAACAAGCGCCTATAATCACTACATTTCCGTTAAAGAATTCTTTAACGTTTATTCTAGTTCCACTAACGATTGTAAAAAGATCGAGGATATATTTTCTTAGGACGAACTGCGAAAATTGAGAATAAAAATTAAAAAAAAAAGACTCTGTAGAACACACAATTAAGGTCGAAACTCTACAAAATAGAAAATGGAATGTAATACACAGTTTACAAAATCAGAAAACTTCAAACTTTAAACTGTGAAAAGTACAAATCTCAAAACACAAAACTGAGCAACTTGAAGACTAGCAGTGTCTAAAGTTACGCTTCACCGCTCTTAAAGGGTTACATACACCTCGATTTTTTAAAAATTGTATTTTTTTTTTGGACTTTTAAGTTCTATACTTCTACGAATTATTCAAAAAATTTTTAGGAAAATTCCATTCCATTACAAAGTTATAGCATTAAATGTGACCTGGCGTCGGATTGGGGTCGCTACCTGTCTTCAGATACTGTATTTTTTAACCTTTTTTTAAGTCTTAATTACTTTTTCTACAACATCTCGAGAGTATTTTTAATTTTTCTAATAGACAATTTTTAGTGTTCCGTACACCCGATTTTCTCCGAAACTATTTGACATAGAAAGTTGAAATTTGGCGTTAATATAGGAATTGATAGCCTGATTAGAGCCGGGTAGTTTTAAAAGTTAAATTTTGACTTAGGGGATTAGTTTTGGGGGGTGAAATCGGAAGTGAAAAAAAAAATTATTACTTGGTGATCGAGTGTGGTGTCAAATAAATGCTTGTAAAAACACAAGTGATATATATATGTATATATATACATATATATATATATATATATATATATATATATATATATATATATATATATATATATAATATATAATAATATATAATATAATATATAAATAATATATAATAATATATAATAATATATGTAATACTTGTGCACACTTTTCTATGTATTATTTTTAAAAAATCGCGAAAAATCGCTGTCCGCCTTTTATCTCGAAAAGTACTCTACTCAGTATATATCACCGCAACACCAAACACTTTATTTTTGCGTTCGACGCGCGTTTCGCTAACCATGTTAGCTTCATCAGGAGCGATGATTGACTAGTCAAAGATTCCACATTCCCAACTTAGTCGAGAAGTACTGATCAAAAATTTTTTTAACGCTCCACGGGGTGTATATTGAACGAAAATTATCACGAGTGCATTATCTTTAATAATTCATCTGGTATATAAAAGAACACAACTTTGTTGAAAACTCATTTGGGGTATGTTTTATGAAGTCACTGATCATTTTATACATCCGTAACAAAATTTTTTATTTTAAAAACAATTAACGTACGGAACACTAATTGCGCAAGCTCAACTTGCACTTGACCGTTTTTTTTTATAAATAATTACACATACATTGTTTGGTGGAAAATTGTATACTAAAGTTTGAAACACAGTATTTTTATTATTTAAAAAAAAAAAAACAAATTTTAACTACTACATTATTTTACAAGATTAATTTTTATTTTTGCAGACTGAATTATTTTTTATGAAGTTATCCTGCAGACCTGGAAGCGCCACAGTTTTAACCAGTGGTCCATTTAATCTGATAAAAAATAATGTTAACATTTAAAACATATTTAAAAAAAACTTTCTTAGAATTTAAAGTACAATAAAAATATATAATCGCCATTCTTTTGTATTATCCACTTAATGACCTTTAAAATATTTCTTTTTAAATATACATATTTTTGCAGCGCCCAGGTGTACGTAACCTCTTCAACAAAACTTAAGTATAGATCATTATATATGCTTGTTAAGAATTTGTTATGAAATAATAATACGCGTTTGTTTTAAGAAACTGTTGTTTAACTATACGTCAAAAATAACATTTGAGAATATTGTTTGAAATTAAATTACAGGCATCTAAAAAGGCTGGTAAATATAACTTTCTTAAGCATTTTACGATGTTTGAAATGAAAAAGAAAAAGTGGCGAATGCCTTATTGCCTTTATCTTACCCAATGAATTAATCATTTTAACATACCAAACTATTTTCATAACACTGTGTATATACAATCACAATATATGTGATTTAAAATAGTCACATAATACCTTTTGAAACTAATTTTCTTGATTTTTCAAAATAAGGTCAAGAACTATACCGGAACCGGACAGATTTGGAACCTAGAATCCATATTAGTCAAAATAGTGTGCATAGATATCACATACATAAGTTATCAGTATTAATTAAACACGGTTGATACTGCGTGTATGTCATAATTATTTAGCAGACCTAGTTAGTGCCTTGGAAACTCATTTAAAAATGTAGTCCTGTCCTGTATTCTTCCCAGCAGCACCCGTCACGGGGATGATGGACGTTCGCGCATAAAACTGACGAGTGAGTCATGGCGCCTTCACAAATGGCTCTGCGGAGCCCCGTATATCACTTTTATTACGGCCATCTTCATTTTCATATTTCATATTTGCATTTTCTGTGCCGTTATAAATCAGCCGGTTTATGGCTAATTAGGCCTTTGTGCCGGCGGACGGGGCCGTAACGGCTTATCGGACGAGGCCCGGGGGGATGTTACGACCGGGGGTAGTTTTTGTTTATTCAAGGCTTTTCGTGAATTTTTTTTTTATTTTATCATTGAATTTTTCAAGAAGGGTATAGACATATACAGTCTGTCAAGTAAGAACGTGACCGCTAGTATTTTCGAAAAACTGTTTCGAGAACATTTTTTGCCATCAATGTATCTTTGGTGTGCCAATCGTTTCCTGCATCAATAATCGCCTGACATCTTCGAGATATGCTGTCGACGAGATTTTTTGCATATTCTGCAAATTCTTAGAATCTCGCGAGACAACTGAGTCCAAATCCTCAGAGTCTTTTCTCTGAGCTTTCTCTTTGCAAGGGACCAAACGTTTTCAATAAGGTTGGCATCCGGTAATAGTGAGGGCCACTTTAGTATTTTATCGTGGGCCCAAGTGAACCTCTTCGCGGTTTTCTCCTAGCAAAGGTTTCTTCAACGTGCTTCGGAATTTGGTATCATGAGCACGAAGATGTTGTCGAATAGTCTCATGGGACACATTCAAACCCGATTATCATAATTGTGTCTCTCCTTGACGCAGCGTCAATTTCGGGTCGAGTGAAAACAAAGACACGATTCGTTTTTCGACTTTCGGAGTGATTTTGCCTACCGAACCACGTGTAGACAAATCACCGACATTTTTCGTCGATTTACCCACTTCTTCACAAACGATACCGACTTTTTATTATATTTAGTTGCCGCGGAATGTGCCATTTTGGGATTTTGCGTGATTTCGATGAAACTTCGGAATCGACTGATACTTTTATTAAAATGCGTTGTAGGCCAAGGTTTAATCTACCGATTTATTGTTGAATCGCTAAGATCGCATCTACCAAAAATGAACTATCGCGGACACGTTCTTACTTGACTGACTGTAATATTTATATATCTTTATATTTCTTTCCTAGTCTTTTCTTTCTCTGTAAAAGACAACGTTTGTCTGTATGTACCTATTTATGTATATATGTGTGTCGATGCGAGCCCGTTGTAACTCGAGAACAAACAATCCCATTCTTATGTAGTCTGCTTTTATGTGTGGATACATAATCTAGCTACATTGTCTACAACATTTTACAAAAACTGGTTCAAAAATAGTACTCACGGAGAGAAAAGTCCCGAGACTTTTGAAGCGAAAACGATGTTTTTGTCATAAATCGATTTTATTCTTCAGCATAGTTTCATTCAAGAACGATACTCTTATTCCAGCGGTCATTTGGACACCTGTCATATAGTATGATTTGTCGAGCTCTCCAAAATAAGTCTTAGTTAGATATCGACTTCATTTGACACAAATCTCTTTTCCTGGAGAAACCTTTCCAAATTTGGAAAGAGATAATAATCGGGGGCCAGATCTGGTGAATACAGCGAATGAGAAAGCAATTCGTAGCCTATTTGGTCCAATTTCACCATCAATTTTAGGTAGCTCTAAGCAGGTGCATTATCTTGGTGAATCATCCTTTTTTTCTTCGCTAAATGCGGCCTTTTTTTCTCCGGTAATTGTCCGCCTCTTCTCAAAATAGTCGATTAGTTTTATTCCATTCGCATCTTAAAAAATACTTGCCAAAACTTTTCCAACTGATGTTTTTGTTTTTGAACGCTTTCGTCGGCTTTCATGCGGTTCCATCAACTCTGCCGACAGTCTGTTGGACACAGACGTGTAATGGTGTGTTACTGTTTTGATCAAACGTGAGAGCGCGCGGCACCCATCGGACCCACAGCTTTTTCATATGCAAAATATGCCTCCCGCGTTCTGTATATAACCTCATAATGGCAACTATCTCTCTCACTATCACTTTACGGTAACTCAGAACAATCTGGTGGATTTTTTTGTGTTTTTTGGAGTGACTGCTTCATTTGAATATCCAGAACGTGATGCACTATCGGTGCTTATACGACCGCATTTAAGTTCACTAAACCATCGACATATAGTTGCTTTTGATGGAGCAGAGGTGTCATAACACTTCTCAAGCCATTCTTGGGTTCATACTGTTTTTTCTTCTTCTTCCGACGATGTCTCCTCACGAAGGTTGGCGATCCATATAGCTAAACGAACTTCAGAAACTGCTGCACGAAAAAGTCACTCGAAGTACATCCAAACCACCTTCTTATGTCCTTTAGCCAAGAATTCTGTCATCTTCCTATCGATCGTTTGCCCTTTATTTTACCTTTAATAATTATATGTCCGAAAAATTGAGTTTATCTTTTTTTTATGGTTGTTAGTAATTCCTTCATTTTATCCATTCTTTCCAGTACTTCCGTGTTTTTTATTTTCTGTACCCAGGAGATGCGAAGAAGGCGTCTATAAATGTACATTTCAAAAGATTCGGAGTTCGAGTCTGAGACTTGTGCGATGGAAAAATTTATTCATTTTCATATATGTTACTCGGACCTCTTCAATTCGGGAATATATTTCCTTTCTTGAGTTATTTATATTGGTTCCCAAATATTTAAATGTGGAGAAAATAAGGTTGATAGGAGTCGCCCGTGGGCGCTTTCTATGAAATCGGCTCCTTTAGGACCAAAAAATGCCCGGGCGGGACTCCCACCAACCTTATTTCTGTTATAGTCTCGTCAAAATGAAAGAAATGAAACAAAATTTGAGCTGCTACCATTCACGCCATTTTTTCGAGTCCAGAAAGAATGGCCCTTTTGGCCCCCGAACCAAAATCGACTCCTGCCGATCATTGAGAGCAAGTCCTACTGAACTGGCTATTGATATTGTACCACGCTTACGGTTACGGTTCACGCTAAAAATGGCATATTCGAATTTTAAAAAATTTACCGAGTTAGCCGTTACTTGATGGAAATTCATTTTAACTTAACACAAATAAAACACTAATAATGTTTTTTAATTTCCACTATATTATTATTTTTCGAAACAATTGTTTCGGCACACGGTGCCTTCTTCGGACGTTTAGTTTAAAATTCTTATTCGTCCGAAGAAGGCACCGTGTGCCGAAACAATTGTCACGAAAAATAATAATATAGTGGAAATTAAAAACCTTATTAGTGTTTTATTTGTGTTAAGTATTCGAATTTTGCCTTATTCGAAAATGGGCCAGTAGCGACGGCCCAAAATATTTGAAAGGTGAACAGTTTTTATGCCAGATCAACCTGTCAAAAGGGCAATTGCTACTGCACACGCCACTTTTTTTTCCGTAACTCTTGGTCTAGTAGAAACTTGTATTAGTCCTTTTATAGGAAGTTACTTGCATTGCAAAATAAATTTATTATTAAAATGTTACATTTAAGGTAGTGTTTTAATTTTTTTATTTTTAAACTAATCCAATATCTTAAATATAAATTCATTATAATATAAATGATTTTCGACTAACGGAAATAGCATCCTGATAAAGAAATCAGTAAAGCTGGTACTATAGAGGGATATCCTTATAATTTTCTTTACACATATTTTATATAGACTCCAATAAGTTTAGTTTTTGTATATTTTTCTGACGATCTTAACAGCACCAGCATGTGGGCAGATGCAATCAAGGCTAATTAGCCAATTCTATGTAGGTTGTAGTGATCATAAGTCATTTTTTTTATAAATTTTTAAATTAACTTATTAATATTTAATTAATATAATGTAAAGTTAGACTTAATTAATTTTTACCAACGTATGTATATATATATATATATATATATATATATATATATATATATATATATATATATATATATACACATATATGTATAATTCCTATATTTGTCCCAAAATTCAACTTTCTATGTCAAATAGTTTTGGGGAAAATGGGATGTGGCAGACAGGCAGACGGACAGATAGACAGACACTGAAGTGATCCCATAAGTGTTCTGTATGGAACACTAAAAATGTTAGACCACCATGAAATTGCTCTGACAATAGCAATTAGTATACTAAAATAATATATTTAAAAAGATGTTTAACTAATTCAATAATGTCACCAAGACTGAGAGAGACTACATTGGTTAAAATTATTCTTTTGAGAAAATATAAATGACCTTATGGTAGCTCTTATGGCTCGTATCTATTAACGTTTTGCCATTTTTTTCTTGCGCAGAGCTTGGCTATTTATATGTATAAAACTGATACTTGATACAGCGGAAAATATATTAACAAATTGTTTAAAGAAAATGGCACCATACAAAATTTTTTATCTGTCAAACAGGAAATAGAAAAAATAAAACTTCTTTTAAGGTCTCAATTCCCATTTTTAAGGTACATCTTATGTATAAATAGAACTGCGTTTAGAAGATTCATTTAATCAAAAACGCGAACAAGTGATCACGGAAGGCTAGAAGAAGAAAATTGTATTTCATATAATAAAATATATGACCAATAATACTAATAATAATAATAATAAACGTCTTTCACACACAGTCACACCCAATTACAACAGGAGAAGATGAAAATGTGTTATAAAAAACAGTCCACGGAAAACACAGATACTACATAGAACAAACCACGTAAATAAAAAACAATCATACACCTGGTTACAGGATGGGCAGCTATTCCCTGAAACAGAAGACTTTTTACTTGCCATCCAGGATAAAGTCATATTAACCAGAAACTACCAAAAGCATATCATCAAAGACTCAACTATTACAGAAGACAGATGCAGGAAATGCCACCAGCATAAAGAAACTATCGAACACATAACAAGCGGATGTAAAATAGCCAGACATGACTCAGCGGAAAAAGTAGTTCACCAAGCACTAGCCACAACATACAAATTCATAGAAAACACAGATTCCTACTACAAATACACACCAACATTCATACTTGAAAATAAGGATTACAAGCTCTACTGGGACATTGGTATCCATACAGATAAAACAGGAAAACAGGAAAGGGGAAGTCACCTATCTGATTGACATAGCTGTCCCCAACGACACAAACGTCCAAACGAAATACACAGAAAGAAATCTCCAAATACACAGATCTTACACCAACAACATTCACATCACATTTAGTACAATTAGGAGTCAACACAAATATTCACAAAAACATTCAGATGTTAGTGATTTTGAAAATATGTAACATTGTCAGGTCATTCCTTAATACACAATGGTCATAGTGTTTATGCTGACTTGGCTTAGACCCGTCAGCCAAACATGGAACCACATTGACCAAATGTGAGAAGGAGGAACAAAATAATAAACGTCTTTATTGAATTGAATTAAGTAAAACGACAATGATGCATTAAATCTCCTAGCGTTATGTTGTCAGGAGATATACTTCAATAAATAATGGTTAAATAATGATGTGTTCACGATTCACCTAAATTAATGATTGTAGAATAATTTACTAAAATTTACACACTTAAACTTAATTTAAGTGATTATTTTCGGAATATTGTAAGAAATAAAAAGAAGAATATGATTAGATTATATTATCCTATTTTACAGTAATTCTTTTTTTCATCTAATTATCTTAATTTTTTAACATTTAACCAATATCAATCATACTAACATTTTTAAAAATATTGTTGAGCTATTTTTAAAAACTTGATTCCATAATTTACAGTCGGTCAAGTACGAACGTGTCTCGCATTGTTCAATAAAAATGTATTTATTTAAAAGTTTTTTACATCATTCAACAGTAAAGGATTGTCATAAAAATGCTAATGATTCAGTATTGCGTCCAGTCCTCATCAGCGTCGATGATCGTCTTGCATCTTCGGGGCACATTATCGACGAGATTTTTCGCATATTCTTGGGGCAAAGATTTCCAAATTGCCCGAATTTGCCATGACACTGTGTACATCTTTTTACTAAGAAACTTCTACTAGATGTATAGTCACACGTTCCCATCGGGCGACTGGGATGGCCAATCTGGTGTGAAGATACCGGATTCCCCTTTCCAGTAACTACACGTTTTACTCCGACATTTGGGGTCGTTATCCTCATGAAGAATCCACTCCTCATTTTTATCGACAAAGCAACAGTTAACAGTCGATAATAATGCCTTCTTGTAAATCTGAATCATTTTTTAACGTTCAAATGGTGGATAAAGATGAAGAGTCTTCCTAAACTTTTTTCCGAAAGACATATCCAAACATTGATCTTCACAGGGTATTTTACGATGCGCTGAATCAATCAGTTAGTGGAAATTGATCAGGCTCGTGAGGTGATAACATAACCCCAAAATGAAACTTCATCGGAAAGAATTACATTGCTCCAGTCTCGATCTATGTTTTCCTTTGCCTGCGCGAGTTGTTTCTCTCTGTGTTATTCACTCAGCAATGATTTCTTGATTGTTTTTCGTCACTTCAAATCGTTAGCCCGGAGCTGAGTGCGAAACGTTTCATACGATATATCTCACCATTCTGCTTTAGGTTTGGCGCCCCTGGGGGCAAAGTTAATTCAGGACTTCCAGAAAACATGTTAAAAATCATTTTTTCGTCCATGCCTGACACTTTTCCTCTCGAATCACGTTCTTTTACCGACTACGAGTTATAGTTCTTACTTGACAGACTGTATGTAAAAATACAACACAAGATTAGCAGTAGTAAAGTTACGAAATTAGC
This sequence comes from Pachyrhynchus sulphureomaculatus, assembly GCA_019049505.1. NCBI lineage: Eukaryota > Metazoa > Arthropoda > Insecta > Coleoptera > Curculionidae > Pachyrhynchus > Pachyrhynchus sulphureomaculatus. The sequence goes on from CM032456.1 coordinate 71,571,540, forward strand.
TTATATATTTGGTAAATGATAAATTTATTATATTTTTATTATTATATGAAATATTTTCATTTAAAATAATTTTATTTCCTCACACGAATGCCGATACGGCTTCCAGAATATGAAAGAATAACAATAACACATCCCCATTTTATTTTATTAAATATAAAGCTTTAATAAAAGTTTGGTCACCTAGAATTTGCAGAAAGGCAGATATAACCTCCTGAATGTAACGAACAGATTGTTTCTTTTTTTAAAAAAAACTTATAACTGAATATTTATAATTACCTTGGAGAACAAGCCGAGAATTTACTTAATATCAGATAGTATAGGACCTGTTCAACAGTTCTACCTTTTCCACCTCCAGCAAAAGAAATACCTCTTAGTGTGTGAATGGAAATGAAATTTTAACTCGGCCTGTTAATATTGTAGACCTAATTTAAAACACTTTGTATAGAGAAACGATTACGACGCCATTTATTGCCCCTTGAACTTTTCAGGAAAAAGAGAAAATACGTTCGTCAATGTCATATACATTTAAATAGCGATGTCCTAAACATAAAATCTGCGCCATGATTAAAACATTTTAAAAAAGCGAAAAGGTCCAATTATATAAAGGACATATTGTAACCTTTAGAAAATTGTTAAGTGTAAGGAATGCCTGAGTTCACTTGAATGCTTAATTAGTCAGTAGAGTTGTTTTCTTTTTATCCAAATTTGAAGTCGTTGTCTTTGGCATTTGTAATGGTAAGGCTTCCTTCAACTCCCTATATAGTAAATTCTTAGTTATGATATTATTGGATTTAGGTAAGAATTACGAAAATATGTATTTGCTATTGAGAAGGTAGACGCGTAGTAGTAACTCTAAATTTCAGTTAAAACAAGATACTATAATACCTAAAATGTAAGTAACAGAACTAATTGAATACTTAATGGTACAAGAACAGATATAGATAATTCCTTACTTTCCGACCAACGGAAGTATTAGAGAGATTTTGCAACACTTATTTTTGTAGGCTACTGTCTTTATTTTTGTTTGATGCATACACCCACCGTTTGGAACTTGCGCAGTAGTAAAGGGAAGAAATTAAATTCAAAAGATTCAGCTGTTATCGTTATTTGAAGGATACGCCCACCATTTCGAGCTTGTGCAGTATTGAAACAAAATAAGATTTCCCTTATTTGGGAACTTACAAGGGAGGTTATTTGAAGTTCATTATTTTTAGCATTATTATGGTAGGGCCTGTTATTTTTTCCTACTTAGGTGGACATACCACTAAGAAAATACAACAAAACTGAAATGATAATCTTTTATTGCAAATAACACTAACAATAGTTAATTAGTGTTCAGATTATGTTGAGATTTTGCAGTCTTTGACATAATGGTATTACAGTGTGTGTAGTGCTAATTTGCAATTGAAATTTTATTTATCGCACATTCGTATTAGCTTGAAAATATTAAAGGAAGGAACATGCTAGACCCAATTTTAATTTATAAAATTGTGTTGATCCATCAAATACTAATAACCGGTGTGGTTAACCATGAAACGAAGGTTTATAGAAGATTAATATTAACCTAACCACGATGTTCTTACGGAACTACTATTTCCAAAAAAATATATATTTCTGGAGAAATTACAGATTTCCTAGCATAAAATGGACCTTTTTTAAACTAATTTTGAATTTCAGAACGAAACGCTCGCAGGTGTCATGGTGTCTGCTCGTGACGTCATGTCTTTGTAAACTCCATGCCAACAACAATGAAGTATACAGTGTCTATACAATAATTTTGTTATTTTATGTGTTTAAAATGAATTCTAAAGTGTGTAAGTGGTGTGCGGTCCCTCAGTGTAAAAACACATCGATAAAAACTCCTAACAAGTTATTTGTTTACCTTCCAAACAAGAAAACAATAACAAATAAGTGGCTAACTCTTGCACGGCCAGACCCAGCAGTTATGTGTCCAAATTCTTCAATTTATTTCTGTGAAGACTATTTTGATGTAAGTTTTAACTTAATATTTTGTTATTATAAATGGGTGTGTCATAATAATCTTGTTTGAGAAAACTGTTAATTATCTGAATAATACCTTTAGATAGTCACATCAATATTGAGGTTAGGTTTTATTTCTTTAATGTTATCATCCACTACTGTTTATTTAATGGATACTTTATTCTTGTTCCAGTTGCCAAATGATATGGAGAATTACATTCAGTATATATCAACATTTTCATAACAATCATAACCTAACCTAAAACTAATAAAACCATGACGTAGAAATAAAGTGCAGTTTTTATGGTTTTTTGAGTTTTAAATTGTAGTTTCAATACAGATTACTTATATACTTACATAGAAGTGCATTGCTATTTCTAAATTTTGTGGAGTAAAAGTCTTTGTTTGACACAAGAAACTCTCCAAGCATCAACAAATCAATTCTAGGTAAATTAGAGCTATTTGCCTTGATAAATCCGTCTTCCATCGCTAACATTTCTTGGTTCTAGTTTTTGTAACACAAATCTAGGCAACTCGATAGTTTAAAACCACAAATTAATTGATAAACGGTGCAAAGATTATCGTTAACACAAAAAAAGTTCGACCGAAATAATATTTACTTAGGAGTGACGTCATTCGCTCTGATTAGTGTTCCGCATAACATGGCGAATTACTGTATTTTGCATTTTTATTTTAACGAAAATAATATTAATCTTACTTTAAATATAAAAATAAGAACATTTTTTAGAAACTTTTTAATCTATTTCATTATTTAAAGTCATATTCACTGTGATTCATTGTTACTGTCATCACGTCTATTCCTTCGCGTTAATACTACACATGCTTGAAATAACGATAAGGACAAAGGCATGTGAAAAATAACCGTTGCAAAATCTCTCTACTGTGTATATATAAATAACTCTGATGGTGTATTTAAGGCATGGGATTTAACAAACAGTAATCGTAAAGTTCAAAAAATATTTGAGGAAACACCATAAATGAAAATAAACTAAATGACTTTCTTTTAGCCTTACCCTCCCGTATTTTGGCGGAGATACTAGAGTTGACAGTCGATTTTAAAGATTTCTGGGATCCAAGTAATGGCTTTTTTTATAAACAAAGAATACGTGGTGTAGGAAAATCCTTAAATCGCTACAAGAGCGACGCGTGTGCGGAAAATACGATTCATGTTAGTCTTGATTCGCAGTAAATTGTACTCGGTGGGAAACACAGCCTTGAGAAAATAATTCCAAAGGGCCGATGTTTTCCATATAAAAGACTGCTTGAAAAGGGTTGTACGAGGAGTGACAAGCTAAACTTCATACGGATATGAAGTACTAGCGTGACCTGTATTCCTAGCATGCACCGCTCTGGGAGGAATTAAGTGGGCTACATTCCTCGAACACTTTTCATAAAAATACTTGCAGAATAGACTCAAATTGGCAACAACCGTTCTTCGATTTTTTTTTATCGTTTACTTCCCCGCCTGAGCAGGGATTTTACCCTTTTTCATATCCTAAGGAGATCGGCGAGGATGTCGTAATGTTTCAAAATATCAAAATTCCTGGTGAGTTTTGGGTCCTCAATCAGACGAACAGCTCTCTTCTGAATAGAACTCAACAACTGTCGTGTAAGGTTTGGAGGAGCACTCCAAACATGGGAGCAGAGCCCCAAACATGGGGGCAGTATTCCATCGTTGATCGAATTTGAGCAATGTACAGAATTAACGGTTGTTAAGGAGTGTAAAGCTTCCTTGTTCAAAATAATATTACCAGCTTCTAAGAATATACCTTTGCTATGCATGTAACATGTACATGCCAAGACTTAGTTGCTCCCAGGTTAACGCCCAGTAAACTAAGTGACCATACTAGAGAAATGGAGTGTCTGTGTATGTTTAGCGACGTCAACTGTTTTAGAAAAGAAACTGCCGTCTTGGTTTGTGTAGTGCTAAACTCTATTTAGTTACTGTCCCCCCAAGATATAATGTCTTTCAGGTCTGGGTTATGTTGAACGACTTCCTGCTCTCTTCGGATATTTGCATGAGCAGCCGCTATTCGAGCGGGAATGAAGGAATAAGTGTACTGTCTGCAAAGCTGTAGATTGGATTCCTGGTCATTTCCAGAAGATCCTTAATGCAAATGAGAAAGAAGGTGGGTTTCATTGAAATATAGGCGTTCGACATGTTTTCGTTACCGAGTCGGTACCGAGCACACCGAAAAAACGATACCGCATCGACCAATCAGGATGCAGACTTAGTGTACACTTGGGCTAAAATGTAGCGACAAAAATGACGTCCACCTAACAATGAAAATGACATCATACAAAAAAGTTCATCGCATTTTTATGATTTGTTCTTATGAAAAATAATCGGAATACAAACTATTTGGCTCTATTTAGCACTGATCCTAGAGTTTAGTGTTCGTATATTTTTATGGATTTTAGTATCTTTTAAAAGCCCATTCTATTCTTTTTCTAATAATACAAAGGTCTATAGCAGGGGTCGGCAACCTTTTAACTAAGGGGTGCCAGTTTTCATCCATACAACACTTTGCGTTCCGACATAGGTACTTACTACAACTAAAATTAACAAAAATTAACTTAAATTAACTTAAAATATTGATTTTAGAAGGTTTAATTACTAAAAAAATTTTAACATTTAACAAATAATTTTATTATACTAGTCCTAGGACCTAGTGTGAACCCTGTGCTTGAAGTTCTTTAGAGAGTTTTCTTATATCCGGTTCATGTCTGGTTATTTTCAGTGTCACACATGCTTCCGAGTTGTCTGTTGTCAGCCTGCTTCGGTACGGGTTTAAAATCACTCTAATATGGGAAAAAAGTTGTTCACAGATATAGGATGATCCGAAAGCATGGCAAACGCTACTTTCTTAAGACAAATAAATTTCTCTGGTAAACTCATCCAACAACTAAGTATCTCGTTTGAATGGTTCTGGCAGTCACCTTCTAATACCCTTCTTAATTCTACAAATTTCTCGTTCCATAACTCGGAGCTTTTAAATTCAATGTATTGAATATCAAAATCATTAATGTCCATCCATGAGAAGAGAGATATGTCAAAGCAACTGCTGGAAAAATCCATTAAACCTGGTTTGTCTAAAAAAACGAACTTAGGACCATGTTTATCAAAATCCTGACCCCTCTTGATAAACCCCTCTTTTAAATTAGTCATATATTTAAGAATTTCGTCTATTAGTGCACCATCGTCGACGCTGGATATATAAGTTTTTAAATTTGGAAAATATTTATATGTGTTTGTAGTAATATGGCTGATAAATAAATCTATTTTTAATTTGAATGATTTTCAGGATTCGTATAAATCCAGAACTGTTTTGCCTGAACCTTGTAACTTTAAGTTGAGTTCACTGAGATGGTTTATAACATCAGTAAGAAACATTAACATACAGATCCAGTTCTTATCTTCTAGTTCAGGATAAGCATGCACTTGATTTTTTTCCAACAAGAACGATTTAATTTCGCCCAGACATTGCACAAATCTAGAAAGCACTTTACCACGGCTGAGCCAGCGCACATTATTGTGCAATGGTATATCTGAATATGCACTTTCTAATTCCTGCAGAAACGCCTTAAATTGTCTATGGATCAGTGAAGAACGACTGACAATGTAGTTAACTATTTTAACCACCCTATCCATCACGGATGTTAAACTTCCAGCGGAGATTTTAGCGCACAAACTCTCTTGGTGAATTATGCAACGAAAATTCAAAACTGATCGACCCATGCGTTCAATAAGAAGGGAAACAAATCCTTTATGTCTCCCAATCATAGCAGGAGCGCCCTCTGTCGTTACACAAAAAATTTTATTTAAATCAATGTTCCGCTTTTCAAAATGTTTAACAAATTCCGAAAATATATCCTCTTCTCTTGTAGTTCCCTGCAATGGGATTTTTCATACATACTGCCATCATCGAAGTGTCATGTCATTAATATCGACACTTTCATCCAATGCTACACTAAATACAAAACTCCGTTTGATAGCGTCTCTCTGCTGTTTTTGGACATTTTGTGTCATTTCGGTAATTCGTCTCTCGATGGTCCGCGCTGATGTCGGTATATCCCTAATCCTGGCCAATATCGTATCCTTATTGGGCAAGTCGTCGAATAAAATCTCGCCAGTACTCAAAAACGTTTGCTTCATAAATTCTCCGTCAGTGAACGGGCTACCCTTTTGTGCCAACGATTGTGCAATTTTGAAACTGCATTCAGTTACCTGATTTTTTCCTTGGAAAACTTTGCTAAAGAATGTTGACTGTTTCTCGTATTGTTTACTTGCTCTTTGTATTGCCTCCCTTTTATCAGCGTTATCTTTAAATGACGATTCATGTTTTATATGGAAATGTCGTTGAACACTAGATGTCCGGAAAACTACACTTTCCCGACATAGGACACAAATGGCCCGATCGTTTTGCTGTACAAAATCGTAATCTGTTGTCCATGAAGTTTGAAATGATCGAACGTCTACCTTCTGTTTCTTCGTGGCCATAACGCAACGTAATTTTAATTTTTAAACTTTTCGACGACTATTGACTGGAACGAATGTTACTTCTATACTAAATGATCCAAACGTGTAGCCGCTTGCTATATATAGAAAAATAATGTTTCCAGAAAATTCCAATAATTATGTTTATTAAATTTCTTAGAACAAAAATTATTATCTACAACGCACCCATTGCAATCAAAAGGCCGCTTAGAAGTTAAATCTAACAAAAACTAAAGTTCGGCAATATAAAAAGAGTTGCGGCGCGCGTCGGAACGATTGAAGTCAAGTCAAACAAAAACCGCCTTATAGCGGCTCTTTTGATCTGAATTGAGGACATTTATTTGTGTTTTGCCTAGGCTTATATTTTGAGGCTTGCCATCTTTAGTACTTGCCGAAATTAAAGCCGAACCAATGCATTCAGTAAAATTATAAATTACAAAATATATATTGTGTAGTTTTTGGTAATAATACCTAGTGACCTATATAATATATCGTTTTTGTTTGTATCGCTAAAGTAATACTGTCTTCGATTATTTACTTAATTTTGAAACATGTCACAGATTACAGAATTAATGTGCAAACTTTGAATAGGTACGCGTGCCATTCAAAATTGCTTGGCGTGCCATAGGTTGCCGACCCCTGGTCTATAGCATACCTGTACTGATTAAAATGAATGAGCAGAACAAGGATTGAAAATAAAGGTAAAAAAGGATAAATTAAACAAATTTTAAGTTTAACTATTAAATTAATTGATCAAAACCAAAATCGATATTTTATAGTACCCCCCTAGACTGGATTTCTGGCTCGAACCCTTCTCTTGCGCTTATCCCACATATGCTCTATTGTGAACATTCCCACTTCCGCCAGGTATTGCCGCGCCGATGCAGCACAATGTGACCTCGTATTGTCATGCATTAGCACGAAGTTATCACCAACAAACCCAGCGTAAGGACCGACGTGTTCCTACAGGATTTCCTCGATGTACCGGTGAGCAGTGAATCCACAGTCTCATCAGTCACGAAAACCAAATCGATTTTCACATCCAGTGAGATGAAAGCACCTCCTCCGTAGGCGACCGATTCAGTAATGCAGCACTGTGCATAGCGCTCCCCAGGCCTGCGTTAGAAGCGTATTCTTCCATCATTGCCTTGTAGGTACATTCGGAACTTATCGGAGAATAAAACGGAGCGCCATTGCTCTAAGGTCCAGTTGACATGTTCTCGAGCAAATTTGAGTCTCGCTTGTCGATGGATCCGTTAGCTGGTCTCTTCGGAGTTAGGTTAGCTTCTTTAAGTCTTCTTGAGACTGTCCAATGACTGACAGCCCGACTACGAACTTGTCGGAGCTCTTGCTTGGAGATGTGTTGATAATAAAGCGGTCGTCTCGCTCCAAGCTACACCTTCTTCTTCCTAGTCCGGGTCTCCCTGTAAATGCGCCAGTCTCTTGGTAACGTCTGCAGACTGTGGAGATAGCTGACTGGCTCAGGTGTAGATGCGCAGCGACTACACGTTAGCTATGCCCTTCTTGCAAGAGGATAATGATTTTTGCCGTTTCTTCCGGGGTGGTATCCATTTTCCGATGACGTAATTAGTGAGCACATGTAGCAGAGATGTTGACGGTTCAAGTCCTGATAAAGGAATGATAGGAAAATGCAGTTGCATCTGTTTTTATGAGGATGAATAGCGAGAAACGAGTACGTTACTGAGCGAGCAAAAACGGTTTTATTGAGTAAAACCGTTTTAATTAGTAAAACTTTTTGAAAATCCAAATGTTTTTGGTATTATTGGAAAGAGTAGAAAATCAGTCTAATGATACCAAAAATACTCGTAATACTACTGTTTGAAAATTAAACTCAAAGATCGGTGTTAAATGAAGCAATTCTCAAGATCCTGCATGAAGAAGATGAAAAGTTTCCAGCACGATGAATCCCCAAATTTCTTACACTAAAGCAGCAATTAGTAAGGAAAGAAATTTTTAAAGAAATTTTACCCTCTGAGACAACGATAAGACTTGTTTTTTAGGTGAGGAGACTTGGGTGTTCTATCTTCCCACGAAGCAGAAGTCGTTGTCATGGATTCATAAGTGCTGTCCACCTGAATATGAGGCAAAAGGGTTTACAAATAATGTCCGGGAGGACGGTCTAAACGTTATTTTTTTCACGATTAGCCTTAGCGACGGGCGCAAGAAACGTAAAAAAATCTAATCAAAATATCCTGATTGCCAAGAATGTCCTAATTTATGCAAAATAGACATTATGGTACTGTGCCAACTTTTACATATCAAGGCCCCGGGTCTTCGTGTGCCTCATCACTGCATTGTGTCCCTTCCATGTCGTAAATCAGCAAAACAATGCAATGCGCCCCGCGAGCCGATGCCGTTGCCGCTTCTGCGGCTCCCGAGTTGTCCACGTCTTCCCGATGGATGGTGACATTTGGGAGATGGACAGATTGCACAATAGAAAAACTTAATATCTCAAGACAACCTTAATAGATTGAGGGAAGGCAGTTACGGATCTAAAAAATCCGGAGACCTACAACAAATTAGATAATAATAATATTGGACCAAACAGAAATATTTCCAACTAAGAAGTTCTTTCGGAAGTTTTTTTTAAAAAAAAAAGAATTTATGTTTTTACGTAAAAAGATTTGATTGAATTCAGTATTATTATCTAACTGCTAAAATTGTTGCATGGTGTTTGATATCTGGCTTCAATAAAACGTTTTATGAGACGGTATATGAAGACAATATCGGGCATCTTTGACTGCTCATTGGGAGCTGTGGGTAGTCTTTGTCTTTAGAAATTAAGAGGTAAAGTCTAAATAAAGAGTTCCGCTACAAAGTTAGCTTTGTGAACATATGTTGTCGCAATAGTATTATCTGGTCGTGTAAGTAGTGGCATAATGAAGTTATGACTAATGTCATTAGCGCCCCGAACAAAAAGAGTCAGAATTGTTGAGACAAGTAAGAAGTTTGTTTTTAATTCCTTAATTGTGCGTTTCCTTGGTTTCGTCGATTATTTATTTGTGTCTGTTCTGAGCACAAACAAAGATGTTATAATATATGACAACATTGCAAATTCGGCATTCATATGTAAAAAGTAAAATATAAAGACTTTCTGTCTATTTAAATATTATGCTAAATCTATTTAGTTTCATTATCATCATCAGCCTATACTGTCCACTGCTGGACGAAAGTCTCTCTCAAGCCTTCCCACCTTTTTCTGTTCTGGGCCACTTGCACCCAACTTTCCCATCACTCTCTTAAGATTATCAGTCCACTGACAGCTACACAATTCGGTTATCGTGATGTCATGGGAACCAGAGAGGTCTTGTTTTTTATGCAGGTTTTGATTCAGCGATGTAGAGACGTCAATTGTGACGTATATTTCTGCCTGATCGACTACCAAAAGGCCTTTGATAGAGTCTAACATCACAAAATAGTCGAAATTCTGAAAGACTTTGGGCTAGATAGAAAGGATCTACAGATTATTTACAACTTCTACTGGAACCAGATAGCATTTATTAAAGCAGAAGGGGAGCGCTCAGAAGCAATATCGATTGAGCAGGTAGTAAAGCAGGATTGTGTTTTGTCTCCACTATTGTTTAATATATACTCTGAGCAGATCATCAGAGAGGCACTGGAAGAGGCTGATGAAAGAACTGTTTAATGGGGAGCGAATAAATAATATTCGTTATGCTGATGATACGGTTATTATGGTTGATAACTTAAAGGGTGTACAACATCTTATGATAAAAATAATTGAAGTCAGTAATCGATACGGTCTCGAACTTAATAACAGCGAAACAAAGTACATGGTAATCAGCAAGTCTCCGGTTCCTGCTACCTTGTTGATGGTTAGCAATCAACAAATACAAAGAACTCCACAATATTCATATCTAGGTATCATGATAAACGAACAATGGGATCGTTCGCAGGAAATTCGTTGCCGTATCGTAAAAGCTAGAGCAGTTTTCCTCAAAATGACATCACTTTTCAAAAGCTCAGCAATAAAACTAAGCCCGAAAACAAGACTTCTAAGATGTTATGTCCTTCTTTATGGTGTGGAATCTTGGACGCTGACTGAAGCCACTTCTAAGAAACTTGAGGCATTTGAATATTACCAACTAGGATGTTTACGTCGCATGGACAAGAAACTGGAAACTATGGTAACTGTTAAAATACGAAAATTGGAGTATTTAGTACACATAATGAGAAATACCCACAGATATGGATTACTAGAGCAAATACTCCAAGGAAGGGTATTTCGAAGAAGGGAACCAGGATGCAAACGTATCTCCTGGCTAAACAATCTGCGAAATTAGTTCTCAATAAATACTACCGGTCTCTTCAGAGCTGCAGTAGATAACGTAATAATAACCACAATGATTGCCAACATTCGAACCGAATAGGCACTTTAAAAAGAAGAAGAAGACTTGGTGGTCTACCTCTACTTGGATAGGCTTTGGATCTTGGTCGCCACTCTATAATTCCGTTTCTCTTTGCATGACACATAATTTTCTTCATCAGTATGAGAGTATCGGCTTCGTACGTAAGCACGGGTAGTACACATTAGTCAAAAACTTTTCTTTTTAAACACATCGGAAGATTAGATTTAAATATATAGCTCAGTTTGCCATATGCCGTACAGGAGAGACCTATTCTCCGCTGATTGTGTTTTAGAATTAGCGTTGGCATTTTTATATATGTATTTCATTACCCTGGAGTATCGATGATCAATACGATACTTAGCAAGCGCTTTCAAGTGTCTCTGCTGGTTTACAGAATCAAAAGCCTGTTTTAAGTCCACGAGTATACTATACATTTTTCGATGAGGACTTTAACTGTAAGAAGATGGTCGTTTGTTCAATTTATTTGTTAGATGTTTGGTAAGTGAATAATTTATATATATGACTCAGGAGGCTAATGGGTCGATAGTTGGTAAGGTCTGAAGTATCTCCTTTTGTATGCATGTTAACAATAGTTGCATTATTCTGTTGCGATGAAGTTTTTGTCCTCCTTGTTTAATTACCTCTATTATAATATTGTCCTCACTCGGGGCTTTGCTATTTTTCATGTCCTTCATGGCTAATGTGATTTCTTCTTCTGTGACCACTGGGATCTCTAACGACCCTGATTTACGACTTTTGGTATATTGATTTCTGTTCTTCTATCCTGTACGGTATATTATTGTTTATAAAATAATTCGATGATCTTTCAATTTAGTTTATATATATATATATATATATATATATATATATATATATATATATATATATATATATTAAAATCAAAAATAACCATGCAAATTATCTGTTCCCATCAATAGATGTTGACACTAGCGGCCGGCGATATATGGTCCTTTGGTCGCGCTGTCAAGGCATTCGCGAACGGGCGTAACTCCCAGCCTAAGATACACTAAATTACCATAAAACAAACTGGTATAGTTCGATGCCAGAAAGAGATAAACATTGATCGATTGAATTAAGCTTTAAATCAGTTTCAAAATGTTTTATTTGTGGCTAAAATTAAAAAAAGGAAGAGAGTTGTACCTTATACAAGTTTAAATGAGTAATATGTGAATATTAGAGCCAAATTTACTAACATAGACTAGCTATATGTTTTAAACTACTATACGTAGTACTTTGGGATTTTGGTATCTTTGGCACAATAACACCATACAACAGTTATCACCACTAAACCAAGGACTTTATTTTTGCACTGGATACGCATTTTGCTAACCATCTTAATCAGAGTCAGTCATAGCTCCTAATGTTATTAACGTAACGCACTTCGAGTGTAAAAATAAAATGTTTGGAGTAGTGGTGATAACTGTTGTGTAGTACTGTACCTACGTTCTTTGAAAGTTTCAGATTTAAAACTATTTCATAAACTTTATCCCAATCAAATCGATATTTTTGTGTTGTTACTTGATTGGTCACTACAACAGAAACGTCGAGAATTTTGTAAATGCAAGATGACCAACAAATAAAGATTCCATGAATGCTATATTCCATGCCCTTCTTCCTACGACTATAGTTTCTGAGCCTATACTCTTCATCAGGTAGGCTTTAGGCAACGGTATCGAGAACAAGTTGGAAGGACTCTCGCTGGCTTATAGCAACCATGATACTTTAAATAAACGAGGTACTACTCGTTGGGCAAGATATAGACTCTTGCGCTATCTGTTGAGCGTTTCGAACTTCGAAAGCTTGCTAAACTATATAAACCTAACATTGTTACGAAGGATAAATCACCGATATTCCAAAATAAAATTTCGGAATATGGTTTGTTACTTGATTCAAAATCAACCAAGTTCCGAAATTTTATTTCGGAATATCGATTTGATTTATCCTTCCTAACAATGTTAGGTTTATATAGTTGAGCAAGCTTTCGAAGTTCGAAACGCTCAACAGATAGCGCAAGAGTCTATATCTTTCCCAAAGAGTAGTACCTCGTTTATTTAAAGTACCATGATTGCTATAAGCCATTGAGAGTCATTCCAACTTGCTCTCCACGGCACTCCGATCTTAACGATAGATACCGTTGCCTAAAGCCTACCTGATGAAGAGTATAGGCTCAGAAACTATAGTCGTAGGAGGAAAGGCATGGAATATAGCATTCATGTGATCTTTGTTTGTTGGTCATTTTGCATTTGCAAAATTCTCGACGTTTTTATCCCAATCGTTAAATATCCTATTTTTAACCATTTTATTTTTTAAATTGAATAATTTGAATAGTTGGTTGGTTGGTGGGTTGGTGATAGGAGGTATAGGCGATTATGTCTATTTATGCACTGCAACTTCTCCGTTTATTGTGCTCCCTTCTCTTAGTTGCTCATATGACGTCTCTTTGAAGGACTATTAGCTCCCGCACACGGTCAATAATATTGTCAATATAGAAAAGTATTGTCAATACTATTGATCGTGTGCGGTAGGTATTGAAGTTGGTATTGATGAAATAATTTTGTATTGACGAAAATCTAAATTTTTTGATATTCAAACATCAATACTGCAAAGTGGTAGGGATATTGACAATACTATTGATAATGTGCGGTGGCTTATCAATACTTTCTTCAATACTTAGTTCAAAAAAAAATTTCGTCGAGGTAGGAACTAGTTTTTAATCGTTATATTTGTTTTATAAACTTAATTTTTAAAAAAGAAGTCGATTCTTTTACAAGCCGAAGTAGAACCTGATTTTAAATAACCTTCTCAGAGTTCTCTGTCTCTTAAGTGCCTTGTACAATGTTTATAAACAGTGGTAACTTTAGTGTTTTTATATTAATTATTATTTATCTTTTTAAAAAATGGAACAGAAAAAATTGGTGATAATTCTGAAATTGGTGAAAATTTAAGTGAAACGGGTACTGAATATTTAAAACATTTTATTGAAGTTTATGAGACTCTCCCACAATTATGGAATCCACGCTTACCAGCTTACAAGAACAGAAACAGTCGCAAAAAAGCAATACAAAAACTAATTCCAATCTATCAAAAACTTAAACCCAACGCAGATGAGGCGGAAGTACGAAAAAAAATTAACGCTCTGAGAACCAACTACCGAAAAGAAGTAAAGAAGATGAAGTATATACACCAACTTCGTGGGTTTTTCATGCCCTTCAATTTCTGGGCGACAGTGAAGTTCCTGTGGATTTCGAGGTGGATTTCAATGAATCAGTGGTAAGATAGCAAAAAAATTTATTACATAATTTACAAATAGGTATATCAATAATTATATATTATATTTTTTCATAATAACGTTATTATAAAATGTTTGGGTTAAATTCGTTTACCTTCATTATTAAAATAATCACGAAGTTTATCTCTAACCACCTTGGAACAGTTATTGCTATTTTTGGACATGGTACACTGTAGTGGTGTCATATGGGAATTAGCCACATCATCTTGAGTATCACGTTGCAAGTAAGCAGTAACTCTTGCTGCTAAATAATTGTGTAAGTAGCAGGATGCCATAGTTATTACCCTGGCTTGTTTAGGTTCCAAGTAGATGGCTTTATTGAATACACCAAATCTAGCGGCAAGTATTCCAAAACAGTTCTCTACGGATACTCTAGCAGAGGATAACCTCAGATTAAATTCCTGACTTGCTGAATCAACTTTCGTTTCAGAGTAGGGCTTCATTAGGTCGGGTCTCAGTGCAAAAGCTTCCTCACCGACAAATACAAAATTATGAGTTTGTGATGTGTTAGGCAGAACAGTGGGTTTTGGCAAGTTGAGCTTGTTATGAAGTAGAAGATTCCCAAATTTTGAGTAGAACAACACCCCGCCATCTGATACTTTACCGTTAGTTCCAACATCAATCATTATAAACTTTCTATTTGCATCCACAAGTGCCAGTAAAACTATTCTATAAAACCCTTTATAGTTATAGTACTGAGACCCAGACGGTGCTGGTTTTTTAACAGCTATATGCTTCCCATCTATTGACCCCAGGTAGTTCCAGAATTGATTCCTCTCTCCAAATTGGTGAGCAATGCTTAACCATTCCTCTGGGCAGGATGGCAACTAAAACAAATACATTTAAAAGAACATTAATGTAAACCCTATAGGAATATGTTTTTAGTTCATTTTATTTTAATGTTATTCAACGTTTTATTGGTAATTGTTTTTCAGGATGTTCAAGAAACGCAGAACTCGCCAGGAGAACCAGCACCCCGTACAATTCAGACCAGTGGAAATTCGTCTGTTTCCTCAATAACACCAGAAACATTTATACCAAGAAAAAAAATGAAAGGTCCCATGGCAAGGCAAAACGAGCTACTATCACTTGCATGTGAATATCTTGAAAAACCAAACCCTACTGAAAGTAATGACAAATTTGATTGCCTTGCTAAAGTGTGGGCGAATAAATTGAGGGAATTGGAGAAAACACAAATGTTGCTTGCGGAAAAGGCAATTAATGACATACTCTTTCAGGCAAGCATGAATACATTGCAAATGCCAAATAATATATATTCACCAGGGTCAAGCATCCATTCCCAAATAACATCGCCCTCATACTCTGCGAGAAATACTAATATTTATTCGCCAGAGTCAAGCAGTAACTCCCAGATAACATCGCCAGCACCGCCATAGGCTGCAACAATCCATGAAAGTATATCATCCCAACAAAACTCGTATATGTTTCGTTCACAACAATTAGAAGATACAGCAGCTTTGTACATTTCCAACTTTACCAACATTTAATTATACTTTAACTTACGTTTTAATTTTACTTATGTATAAAAATAAAAAAATGTAAAAAATTATGGGTACACTTACTTTCATGTAATCCTTTAAAATGTAAATTAATGCTTCACAAGCCTCCATCACTGCGTAACTTATCGTTCTTGGTCCCATTAGTGCAGACAATTTTAGATCTTCAAAGTTTCTACCGGTCGCTAAGTACCTTAGAGTAACTGCCAATTTATCTTCTACACTAATAGCAGCTCTCATATTCGTATCTTGGCGTCTTAGTAGAGGTTCAAGCATATCTTTGAGAGTATGGAATGTGTGGATGTCCATTCGAAAATAATTGCAATAGTCTGTGGAATCACTAAGAGAAATTTCTCTTAGTAATGTTACATGAGAATAATGTTCCCTTCTTTTGATCCAGTCTTTCACCCACCGTTTACGAATGATTGTACGTTTGCTTGCACAAAACACTAAAAGAGAAATACACGCTTTTTCTTTATTTATTGTAAAAAAAAAATAAATCAGTGTGATCCGCCTGATGCAACGACTAGAGGCAAAATGAAATTATTGACAATAATATTGGTCAGTGTGCGATCTGTCGTTATTGACTTGCATATTGACAATAGTATTGACATGTGAATTATTAACAATTTTATTGACCGTGTGCGGGCCGCTTAAGCCCTTCATGTGGTAAATTATCGCCACGATGTACAGTCTGTCAAGTAAGAACGTGTCCTCAATAATCCATTTTTTTGTAGATGCGATTCTAGCGATTCAACAAAAAATCGGTAGAGGAAACCTTTGTCTGCGACGCATTTTAGTAAAATTATTAGTCGATTCCGAACTTCGTGGAAATCACGTAAAATCCAAAATGAGTCATTTATTTGCGCATCCGTTCGAGGCAGTCTTTCTTGGTTTCCATCCAAAGGAGCGCAAAATAACCCATTCCGCGGCCGCTAAAAATATTAAAAAGTTGGTGTCGTTTGTGAAGAAGTGGGTAAATCGAGATGAAAAATGTTGACGACTTGCCAAAACGTGGCTCGGTAGGCAAAGTCACTCGGAAAGTTGAAAAACGAATCATATTTTTATCTTCACGAGACCCGAAATTGACGCTGCGGCAAGAAGTAATAAAATTAAGAAAACCGGGTTTGAATTTGGCATTTGGCAACATCTTCGTGCTCATGATGTCAAATTCCGAAACATGTTGAAGAGACCTTTGCTGGGCGAAAATCACGTCTCGAGCGGCTCGCTTGGGCTCAATATAAAATACTATAGTGGCCCTCAAAATCGCCGGACGCCAACCCTATTGAAAACGTTTAGTCCATTGTAAAGAGCAAGCTCAGAGGAAGACTCTGAGGACTTTGACTCGGTTGTCTCGTGAGATTCGAAAAATTTGCAGAGTATGAAGAAAATCTCGTCGACAGCTCGACTCAAAGATTCCAGGCGATTTTTGATGTAGGAGGCGATTGGACAACTTACTAAAGTAATTGCGCCGTTGTTAACACACCAAAGAATACGTTGATGGCAAAAAATGTTCTCGAAACACATTTTTTCAAGAATACGAGCGGTCACTTTCTTACTTGAAAGATCGTAGATCTCTAAACACTTTATGTATGTTCCGAATTAAAGCAGCACATTCATATAGGATGTGTGTGGATGAGGTTTATTCCTGTTCATTACGTAATCTGCATGTCTTGGGACCATTGTAGATACCCATGTAAATGTTTCCTCAGGTGATCAGTCCCAGTTTGGTCTGGGCCTTTATCAATTAAAGGACGTCAGTCGTTAGTTTGTTTAAGGGGTCACCAATAACGTTCCTCGCATGGCCAGATGAACATCGTCATTTTTATCACCTGTTTTAATATACAACATGCTGGTTCTGGAAGCCTGTATATGTATTTCCGTAACTAAACAACAAAAGACCTTATCTTTAACCTCTCGTTAACTGCATAAAATAATATAGGACATACTTCCAAGTTGTATAATATTTACGCCATATCAAAGTACATGAAGATAAACTAATTTTCCTTTAATAAAACAATGCATATAAATTTAAACAATTAAGTACATGTTTAGCATGGAAAATACATATATAAATAACACTTTTTCATTAGAATGTCTTTTAAAGAATGTGATGTAATTTCTCACTATTTATTATTTATCTAATTGTAGAAAATGTAATCAAGTAGTAAGGGAAGTAAGTAAGGGAAAATAAAGTACTTAAACTCCAAAATACCTCAAAAACTGCTCACATAGCTTATGAATGCAAGAAATATGTTAGAATATGATTTGCGCCGTTAAGGATAGTTTTAAATTTATATTTTTTTTTTGGTGAACTGGTTGTAAATGATTTAGAGTAAATTTTCCATCAATTTTAGGTTGACATCCCAGAATCACCCAAAATAAGGTGCTTTTGGTGGATGCAACAGTTTATGTTTTAAATTATGTATGTATATATGAAATTTGCCCTACACCATATGGTAGAAGGGATATAGGATTATATATATATATATATATATATATATATATATATATATATATATATATATATATATATATATATATATATATATATTGTGTAGAAATGTGTTGGTAGGTCTTACTTTTTCGTGTTCCGTACGAAACACTTATAAGATCACTTCTGTGTCTGTCTCTCTGTTGGTCCATCTGTCTGTCTGTCCATCTGTTACACCCGATTTTCTCCGATACTATTTGACAAAGAAAATGGAAACCTGGCACTAATATAGGAATTGTTGGCCTCATCAGAGCCGAGTAGTTTTCAATTAAATTTTAGTTTTGGGAGTAAAATCGGAAACTTATCGGTCATCGAGTGGGGTTTCAAATGAAAGCTTGTAAAAACCGAGTTCAAAAATATACATAATGTAACACTTGCGCAAACTTTTCTTTGTATTATTTTAAAAAAATTGCCAAAAATGGCTGTTTCCCCCTTTATCTTAAAAAGTACTGATCGAAAAATTTTGAAAAAATTCTGGAATATTCTCCACAGGATGTAGATTAAACAAAAAAAAACCGGTCAAGTGCAAGTTGAACTTGCACAATTAGTGTTCCGTACGTTGATTGTTTTTAAAATAAAAATTTTTGTTAGGGTGGTATAAAATGATCAGTGACTTCATAAAACACACCTCAAAGGAGTTTTCAACAAAGGTTGTTTCCAATCTTTACTGAAAACTGGTGACCTTGAAATTTTGTTTTTTTTTATATACCAAAAAAATTTATAATTTTCGTTCAATCTATACCCCGTGGAGAATATTCCAGAATTTTTTCAAAATTTTTTGATCAGTACTTTTCGAGATAAGGTAGGGGACAGCGATTTTTTAAAAGTAATACGAAGAAAAGTGTGCGCAAGTATTATATTATATACGAGTATATATATATATATATATATATATATATATATATATATATATATATATATATATATATATATATATATATATATACATATATATATGTATATATATATATATATATATATATATATATATATATATATATATATATATATATATATATATACATATATATATATATATATATATATATATATTTACTCGTGTTTTCACAAGCTTTCATTGGACATCACACTCGATGACCTAGTAAAAAAAAATTTTTTTTCACTTCCAATTTCACCCCTCAAAACGAACCCCTTGAGTCAAAATTTATGTTACGGTGATATAAAATGATCAGTGACTTCACAAAACACACCCCAAACACGTTTTTAACAAAGTTTGTTTCCAATCTTTACTGAAATCTGATGACCTTGAAATTTTTGTTTTTTTTATATACCATATAAATTATTAAAGGTAATGCACTCGTGATAATTTTCGTTCAATCTACACCCCGTGGAGAATATTCCAGAATTTTTTCGAAATTTTTTGATAAGTACTTTTCGAGATAAGGCCCGGGACAGCGATTTTTCGCGAATTATTAAAAATAATACAAAGAAAAGTGCGCGCAAGTATAATATTATATATATATATTTTTTACTCGTGTTTTCACAAGCTTTCATTTGACACCACACTCGATGACCTGGTATAAAAATTTTTTTTTCGCTTCCGACTTCACCCCCCAAAATTAACCCCTTAAGTCAAAATTTAATTCTCAAAACTACATGGTTCTGATGAGGCCATCAATTCCTATATTATTACCAAATTTCACCTTTCTATGTCAAATAGTTTCGGAGAAAATCGGGTGTGACAGACAGACAGACAGACAGACAGACAGACAGACAGACAGACAGACAGACAGACAGACAGACAGACAGACAGACAGACAGACACCGAAGTGATCTTATAAGTGTTCCGTACGGAACACTAATTATCACGAGTGCATTACCTTTAATCTGGTATATAAAAAAATATATAAAATTTCATGGTCATAAGGTTTCAAGAAAGATCGGAAAAACTTTGTTGACAACTGATTTGGGGTTTATTTTGTGAAGTCATTGATCATTTTATACCTCCGTACCAAACATTTTAATATTAAAAGCAATCAACGTACGGAACAGTAATTGAGCAAATTCGACTTACACTTGTCTTGTTATTTTACAATAATGTCAAAAACTAAAAATTAAGTGAAGTCTGTGACTCCTACTGAAGCCGTCCCTGTGCTTGGACCGGAGAAGTCTATTTGAAATAAATCCCACCTTAGCCTATATCACCATCATCATTAGTTTATTCCATTCATAGTCGGATGTAAGCCTCCCCAAGTTGTCTTCAATGAGCTCTGCATCTTTTATGTTCTCTAAGCCTCCATACAACCATACGGCGTGTCCAACTGTTCATTCATAGTTGCTAAATGCTCCGCTGAATTCCACCACACTCTGGCCTTTATTATATTTGGAATGTCCAATTTAAATGTGTAACCTTCCGAACGTAGGCCAAGCTAACAAGACTCTTCTTTTCAAGTCCAAGTTTAAATTATTTTTTAATATTTCAATTTTTTGTACTAAATCTGTTTGTACCTTTCCTACTCTTTCACCTTCTATTAACAGTTACTGGGTGTTATCTCCAGTTTCGTTGTTCAAATATTTCGTCTTGGATAAGTTTATTTTTAGACATATTTCTCGAGACATGTTATTTAATTCCATCGGCATTTCCTGTAATTCTTCTTTTGTGTTGGGTATCAGATTCACATCATCTGCGAACCTTAAGTAATTTAATCGTTCATCATCCATTAGTATACCATTATTTTCCCACTTTAGCGATTTGAACATGTCTTCTAGAGTCAGCGTGAACAGCTTTGAGGATATTAAGTCGCCTTGTCTAATTCCACCTTTAATTTTGATTTTATTTGTTTTTTCTTTAAGTATTATTTGTGATGTGGCAATTTTATATATACTATATACACTGGCTAAATATTCTTAATTAATTGCAACTTTCAATAACCGGTATTCTATGAATCCATCATTTATACTATAAAATTTATGTAATTTTTTAGATGTTAGAAACACTACAATTTTAGTCATATATTCACTGAATATTTAAAGTAAATCACTCAATGATCAATATAGTATGTACGATCGTTTGTGCCAAATAAATTATCCGAAATTATATGCACAAGCCGGTCTTAAATAATAATAATTATAAATTAATAATAAATGAATTATTAATAAATAGAAAATATATAAATTTATTACAAGCTTATTATTTTAGAGAATCGTAAATTTTACCCATTCAACGTCAAATAGGAAATTTTATGGGTCAATCATTCCAAACAAAATGCTTTGTTTAAAATTAGAAAACACGATATTTTACTTTGTTTTGACAGACTGTTTAATTTGTGAAATTTTACAGGGGGAATTTATGCCGATGGCTGTTTTTATTTCGTGTATCTGTCGTTCGC
The DNA here is from genome assembly GCA_019049505.1 of Pachyrhynchus sulphureomaculatus. Taxonomy (NCBI): domain Eukaryota; kingdom Metazoa; phylum Arthropoda; class Insecta; order Coleoptera; family Curculionidae; genus Pachyrhynchus; species Pachyrhynchus sulphureomaculatus. Next base: position 71,593,098 of record CM032456.1, read on the forward strand.
GCATCATTTGGGAAGAGGTTATATTTTTTCTCTCTGTAAACAGTCAAATAAATCTACAATTTATTGGGTTATACCAAGTATCTTTAGACAGTGATGTATCGTTTGCTTATATTGTATTACGCTCACGCATGCACGTACAGCAAGCACAGAAAATTTAAGATTAAATTTAATATTCAACTATAATCATTATCATTCAATTAGATTTTCCTTGATCCCATTAAAACCTTTCGTTCATCACTTATTACTGGTTAATCTGAATCATAGTAGTTTTAGTATAAACAGTTGTGAGTAGTTTGCTAATTATCTACTTAGCAGAAATTAAATTACAAAAATTCAAACGACTATGTACAGTCTGTCAAGTAAGAACGTTTCCGCTCATATTCTTGAATAAAGGTGTTTAGAGAACATTTGTTGCCATTAATGTACACTTTGGTGTGCTAACAACAACGCAATTACTTTAGTAAGCTATCCAATTGCCTCCTCCATCAATAATCGCCTAATATTTTGGAGGCATGCTGTCGACGAGATTTTCTGCATACTGCGGCAATCATCCACAAATTTTTCGAATCTTGCGAGACAACTGAGTCAAAGTCCTCAGAGCCTTTCCTTTGAGCTTTCTTTTCACAAGGGACCAAACGTTTGCAATAGGGTTGGCGTCGGGCGATTGTGGGAGCCACTCTAGTATCTTATCGTGGGCCCAAACGAACCGCTTCGCGACGTGATTTTCACAAGCAGAGGTTTCTCCAACGTACTTCGGAATTTGACACCATAAGCACAAAGATGTCGAATGGTCTGATTGGACACATTCAAACCCGATTTTCTTAATTTTGCCGCTCCTTGACGCAGCGGGTCCCGTGAAAACAAAGACACGATTCGTTTTTCGGCTTTCCACTTCGGAGTGACTTTACCTACCGGGCCATGTTTTGGCAAGTCGTCGATATTTTTCGTCAAAATAATTTACCCACTTGTTGACAAACGACACCGACTTTTTAATATATTTCGCGGCTGAGAAACGTATCATTTTATACCCCTTTGGATGGTAACAAAGAAATACTGCTTCGAACAGATGCGCAAACAAGTGACTCACGTGATTTCAACGAAAGTTCGGAATCGACTAATATTTTCTAGCTACCTATTTTTTGTTGAAAAGCTAGATCGCATCTACCAAAAATGAATTCACGCGGACACGTTCTTACTTGACAGACTGCAGTTTATGTTTTAAATTCTCTACCAATTTTAGTTGTTCTTCCAGGTCCTGCTCTTGGCTAATTATTAGTTATCGTCAAGATTTTTGACTTTCGTCTCTCTATCAAACATAGAAATATTTTGAGTCATGGCTGAGGATGTTAGATTTACCAAGCAATCATCTTTAATGATAAAAAAGATGGTAATTCCTAAAACTTTTTCAGTATACATAAAACTGTTGACTTTATTATTTTAGCAGAATCAGAGAGTATCTACTACAAAAACATCAATAGTAAAGTCAATCCAAAACTGCAAACTCCAAATAACAATTATTAAGATTTTAAACAGGGCGATTATATATTATCAACATTCATACAGAAGTTGCTGATATTAGAATATAGAGGCGAAATTGCTCAATTTCGTTTATATACCTAGTACTTCCATAAATACTGTTACAATAAAAACATTGACTAAATATTTAATTTCTATGAAAATTACAACAAATAATTATGGAATTAATCCATATATTCATAATGACAAAATTAATTTAACCTTTACTCAAAACGTCTCCCTCTTGCTTTTACACAAGCCCTGAAACGATTATGCCATTCGTCTATGGCAGCCCGCACTTGATAGAACGGAAAAGTGTCCACCACTTCTGTTAAAGTCCATTTTAAAGAATCTGGCATGTCTTTTAGAGCAAACTATTCCCTCTAAAAGGGACCATACTTTATAACTTAAAGGATTTAGATTAGGCTTTCCAGAGAGCCAATCTTCTATAGTGATAAATGAAGGCACATTTTGTTGAAGCCATGCTTGTGTTGTTTTAGCTTTGTGGCCGAAGTTTTCACATCTTTTTTACAAAAATGAATACTGGTAGCCCCATCAAAGCTGACTCCCCACCAAACCAAAACTGATGCACGTTTGGAATAAGTTCAGATGCTTCCTTAGAAGATATGGCATAAATTCATTTTGCTTATGGAAAGATTGTTTAACAGTGAAAATTTTTTCGTCGGTAAACAAAATTTTTCTGTGTTTGTCATTCGCGTATTCTTTCAACAATCTTTTAGATTTTTGCAAATGACCAGTATGTTTCTTATAAGTGTCTTCTCTAATAATACGAGACATAAAATTTTTCGAACTCTTCATCTCACGAGATAACTTTTTGTTTGCGGAGAGGATATCGGCCAACTTACGCTTTTACAACTGTAATAGTTTGTGGCGTTCGAACTGTCCTTGGTCTTCCTGAACGTTGCCTGTCTTTTATGTCTCCCGTCTCAGTAAATAATTTTACCAAAAAAATGTTAATGTTTATAGAAGGCGTACGTGAAGGTTTGTAACAGTATTTATGAGAGTGCTATGTATAATAGAATTTTTATTATATATATATATATATATATATATATATATATATATATATATATATATATATGTATATATATATATATATATATATATATATATATATATATATATATATATATATATATATATATATATATATATGATACAAATGATAGGAGGGGAAAGGGAAATATTCAAAATCGTCAGAAAGACCTTTTATTTGGGTCATATTTTGAAACGTGACAAATACTCTCTGGCCCAGCTAGTGATGAAAAGAAAAATACAGCGCAAGCAAGATTCAGGAAGAAAAAAGTTCTCATAGTTAATGAAGATTAGGAACTGAACCGGACTGGAGTTCGAGAAACTAATTACAATGGCTGAAAATCGACAAGAGTTTGACATTGTGATCGCCAACCTTCAATGATGGAGAGGGTACAAGAAGATGTTTATTGAAACGTGCCCAGTGTAATAATCGTTTTCCGCTTCTGATACGGACTATAATTCGAATCTCTATCAATCTTATTAGAGTATGTATAAGTTTTTTTTGATTAATTTTCTTTTATACGGTAGAAATTGGAAACTGAAGCTAGAACTTTAGTTTGTCTGTAGAGTCTCGATATGTCGATGTTCAGCGACATATAATTATACAGTTTCCTTCGTTTTCATACGTCTTTCATGTTCCTTAATTCTAGTTGATATTTTCCTTGGCGTTTCTCTTTTCACCATACGGTTAAGGCAATATGTACCTTCAGTTTGTTAAGAAATTGTATATTTGTATTTAAAATTCCGCGAATAGTGAATATTTTAAATAATTTGACTATTTTCTCTGTAATACCGTATTGTAACGTAAAACTGGTGGATCCTACTCGGGAAACCGGTTTTTAAAGTAGGGTTAAACTAGCCTCTATTACCGACAGTACAATATCTGTTATTTTGGGAGGACTGATTAATATATCTATTTCTGATAAGACAGAATATAATCACGATAAGTCTCTAAATACTAGTAAATTGAACACTGATCCTTTTTGAGAACGATAATAGTGTGAGTTAGCATTCAGATCTCTATTAGTATGAGTTGGTATTCTTTGAACCGACTATCTGTTACCTTTCCTTGGAATCAAGACATCTGGCAAAATAGGAGTACCATTCTTCATTGATATGATTCGTAATTATTCAGGTCTTCTTTCCATGTGACCAGGTATTAAAGTTGTTGTTTCATATAGAATTACTTCTGCCGAATTAAGTTTTGGTTTTCTGATTGACGATTAAACGCTAGAGATTATGTCTTTAACTAGAATAATCTTCGGTGAAGTTATTTCTTCTGCCCATAAGCTTAATATTATTGCAGTCGGAGAAACCCTATACAACATATTCAAACAATACTTAATAAATAGATATTAAAATTAATGATGTATCTAGTTAGTAAAGTAGATTTTGTCGAGATATCTTGAAAATAATTTTCCGTTTCTTATTTCCCTTCCATCTTGTTTTGTATTTCTCCTATAAGTTTTCTGGACACATTTTTGAATTATTTTTTTTAATAATAATTTTCAAAGTAGAAATTTCTGTTTGTTGAATAGGAATTCCAATTAACGTAAGTGTTGCATCTTTTAACAAAATATGTGTAAGTTGGAATAAGAAACAATAAAACCATCGGAAACTAACGCCAAAGAATAATATTTCACCGAGTATCCAGTTTCGTGTTATATTGAAAAGATAAATCAAGCAATCCCAGAAAGACACATAAAAGTATTGGCGTTGTCCTCATTTTTGAGACATTAAAGATATAAAAGTCCGGCGATAAACGTGTCCTGTGATCTTAAATTTCCAGGATTGATTGTGTTAAAAATTTAATTAATTTTTAGAAGTGGAGAAGAGAATCGTCAGCATTTTTGAGACTCGAACAATGGAAAATTAAGTTTATTGATTTCAAATATTAGGAGAATGCTTTTTATTGCGGATAAGTGCAAACGTCAATAGTAAGACCAAATAGTGGTTCTCTAGAGAAGGAAAGCAGTTTGCTGAGGAGAAAGAGGAGTACTATAAAAAGTTCAAAATGAAAGAATATCTCAATAAATACAGAGAAATGTAAAATGAGGTAAATTCAGAAATAAAAAAAATAATGGAAAATAGTCGGAAAGATTTAGGAATAAAAACTGAAAAGAGACCTGCTAAGGAATTTATTCGTTTCTCACTTGGTGGTTCAAACGTACTTTACAAATTACTTCTTTTTAATCACTGACTTGACTTTAAGCAGCATGATTTCATGAGCGTGAACAAGCGGGACAATTAGACTATTAGTGGAAAAAGCAAATGAATATAAGGTCACCTTGTGGATAGCAATCGTTGACTACGAAAAAGCATTTGATTCGATAGAGATATGGGCAGACCTTAACGCTTTAAGTAATACCAAAGTCGAGAAAAGATATACATCTCTTCTTGAACACATATATAAAAATGATAAATAAAAAAAGGCAAAATTGAAAGAGGAATTAGACAAGGCAACTCAACATCCTCAAAACTGTTCAGGTTGACTCATGAAGATATGTTCAAATCGCTGAAGTGGAAATAAAGAAATACTAATAGATGGTGAATGATTAAATCACTTAAGGTTCGCAGATGATGTTACTCTGATCGTCAACACAAAAGAAGAATTACAAGAAATGCTGATAGAATTAATAACAACTCTAGAGAAATAGGTGTAAAAATAAACTTCACCAAAACCACATATTTGAACAACCAAACTGAAGATAAGATCCAAAAACTGTTAATAAAAGGTGAAAGAATAGGAAAAGTACAAATGTTGATATATTTAGGGCAAAAAATCAAAATTACAAAAAATAATTTAAAGGCTGACTTGGATAAAGGAGTCTCGTTAGCTTGGTCTTCATTCAGAAGGTTACAATCCGCATTTAAATTGGACATTCCAAATACAATAAAAGCCAATATTCGATCAATATGTACTGCCGGTATTAACATATGGCACTGAAACGTGGGCATTAAATAAAAGTATAATATATAAACTCCAGGTAACCCAGTGAGCAATGGAGAGCAGAATGCTAAATATTAGACTCCAAGATCGTATTCCTAACATCGAAATATGAAGAAGATCAAAAGTGACAGATGTAATACAAAGAATATTATATATATATATATATATATATATATATATATATATATATATATATATATATATAGATATATATATATATATATATATATATATATATATATATATATATATATATATATATATATATATATATATATTAAATAAATAAATTTAAGACAATTTTTTTTCTTGGTCTAGCGGTCAATTTAATTAAACAAGTTTAGTTTTGGTTAACGTTTCGGTTTATTGTATTTAAACCATCATAAGAACTTATGTCTAGATGGATCTCCCGATTTCACCTTCCAAAAGTAATGCCTTAAGTTAAAATTTATATTTCAAAATCACATGATTGGACGATCAATTCCTAAATTTGTGACAAGTTTTAACTTTCTATGTCAAATAGTTTCGGAGAAAATCGGCTGTGGCAGACATACAGACAGACACCGAAGTAATTCTATAAATGTATATATATATATATATATATATATATATATATATATATATATATATATATATTAAGGTGGAATTGGGCTGGGCATATCGCAAGGATGAATGATAACAGATACACACTCCGTATGGTTGAATGGAGACCTAGAGAACATAAAAGATATATATATATATATATATATATATATATATATATATATATATATATACATATATATATATATATATATATATATATATATATATATACATATATATATATATATATATATATATATATATATATATATATATATATATATATATATATATATATATATTATATATCAGTGTTTGCAACGCAAAGGGTGCCAAGTCCATAATTACTAATTTAGGGAAATCGCAATTCAAAGTTTGGCTATTTTTTCTAAATTAGAACGCGCATGTTTTGTTAACTTAGTCACTGATAAATTACTCCGTCAAGAATGGAGGAAGGACTTGGCCCTCTATACCCACATGAAGAGGAAAAAATACTTTAACTGAGAGCAGACATAACTTATTTTTCACAAATTTGGAATTAGATAGATAGATAGATAGAATTTGTTTAGCATAAACACTTCCCTCCCTCCCCCTAATATTAATGGTGACGTCATTTCTTAGGGAAACGAGTCATTCAAAAACAGATGACACAAAATGCATTACAGAAATTACATTATATATAAAAGTGTTAAAGCTTTAAGGGAAAGGAATTATTTTATTTATGTCGTGCATGGTTGCCACTTTTTTTTACACCTTATTTATATTCTCAGGTATACCTTACATATCTCTTGTGATACAATTTATGATATTTTGTTGCCCATGAGAACCCGCGAGTGAGCAAACGATTCAAATAAACTTTTATCGGATGTTATTTGCGATTTACCAGAGTTTTAGTTTCAATGAAAATTGATGCAGAAAAAACGTTCCATTCATGCTTATCCGTTTCATTTATACGTAAGTTCACTGATAATTAGATAGTTTACTGTTTTAACTTAAAAAACAAATCAATTCTTTGATATGTAACTTTTTTACTTCCAAATGAAATATTAATAGAAGTTGAAAAGATAAACATCAAAATATAAAAAATGGCTATCGTCATATGTTGTGCAATATATACCAAATTTAGTAACAAATTAGAAGCTTACCTTGTTTAAATAATTTTAAAAAATGGATTAAAGAACTACAATACTCTCTTTTAAAATGACGTCAATCAAAATATATACCCTGTGTTCAACAGAATACGTGCGTATACTAAAAAATAAAATTCAAATGTGGAGGATACATATAAAAAATTGCAAGTATGTCAAAAAAGCTATTGTGTAAATAAAAATAAACTTTTTGTGCAATGTGTCGATAGATTTTTCTGACATTTAATATTATTTCTTATGAAGTTGGAAATTCAAAAATATGTTTTTCGTAATCTAAAGGCCTGAAGAAAAGAAAAATTTCGGATGGTAATTTTTTTACGAATACAGTACTTCCTGTAAGCAAGGGACATAAGTCAATAATTTACGTACCATGCCATAAGTACGTTTCCGTCAACTTAACCGTTTATATTTCTAAAATTTCTTCTATATTCAACGCAAGGTTTTTTTAGGTTACTCTGTAATTAGATATCAATCCCTTATATATACCATCTCCGTTAAATTTGAAAATAATGGAAAAACAAGAACACTAAAATGGAAGCATGTTACGACATACACGCAATGATCTTTTTAGCCTCCTACCTCATCCCTTTCACCCCGTATATATTTTACTATAGGAAAATTATTTTATATTAAATATCCAATATCCCAGTCAAACACCAGGCAATATTCTCATAATAATATTGAAAAGATACAATAACCTCCAAAAAATGTACTGTTTCGATTCTATGACTGAAAAAATCCCGAAAAAACCTATAACGATTCAATGAGATGTCACTCTTCTACCTCCCTTTTCGATCCCTTTGGCGCCTTAAATGTTTTATTAGAAATGATTATTCTTAAAATTTTCCCAATATCCTATTGAAAAAAACCTGGAAAAATTCTCATAATACTATTGGAACTATACAAGATTCTCCCATCTCTTTCACCTCCTTCTTCTATTAAAATTAATAGTAATGAAAAAATAACTTAATTTTCATAATCCTACAGTCCATGAACATAATACGATATATACACGTAGAAACCCCCAACTCATTAATCCCTTATATATTTAATGCTTAAAATTTGTCAAGTACATCAGTAAAAAATGTGAAAAAAAATTCCCAAGACACTATTTAAACTGTAAAATATTTAATGCTTCACCTCTTTTAGCCTTTTCTTGGATTAAAATTAAAAATGATGAAAAAAACAACCTAATTTTTAAATTCCTCGACTTCAAAATCCTTAAAAAGGACATACAACGTTATATATACCAAACAACCTCTTCTAATCTCCACCCCACCCGTTTTACGTCGAACTATAAATATTTATACAAATTATTTGTTTACTATCTCAATCATCAATAATCGCCTGGTATCTTCGAGCCATGCCGTCGATGAGATTTTCTGCATACTCTGCAAATTTTTCCAATCTCGCGAGGCAACTGAGTCAAAGTCATCAGAGTCTTTCCTCTGAGCTTGCTCTTCACAAGGAACCAAACGTTTTCAATAGGGTTGGTGTCCGGCGATTGTGAGGGCCCCTCACTCATATTATCGTGAGCCCAAGCGAGTCGCTTTGCGACATAATTTTTGCCCAGCAAAGGTTTCTTCAACGTGCTCCGGAATCTGACATCAAATGGTTTCATGGGACACATTCCAATACGATTTTTTTAAATTTTGCCGTTCCCTGATGCAGCATCATCATCATTTGCGGGTCCCGTGAAAATAAAGAAACGATTCGTTTTTCGACTTTCGGAGTGACTTTGCCTACCGAGCCACGTTTTGGCAAGTCGTCGACATTTTTCATCTCGGTAAAACGATTTACTCACTCCTTCACAAACGATACCGACTTTTTAATATATTTAGCAGCATCATTTTAAGCCCCTTTGGATGGGAACACTTATTTTTGAATTTTACGTGATTTCGACGAAAGTTCGGAATCGACTGGTACTTTTACACGTCGTAGACAAAGGATCCCTCTACCGATTTTTTGTTGAAACGCTACAATCGCATCTACCAAAAATAAATTATCGAGGACACGCTTTTACTTGAGAGACTGTATATATATATATATATATATATATATATATATATATATATATATATATATATATATATATATATATGTATATATATATATATATATATATATATATATATATATATATATATATATATATATATATATCTATATATACCAAGTTTGAAATTAATTTCGAGAGTTATTGTGCCAATAGACCCACAGACTGACGGAAATGAGTATGTTTTTTGTGATCTAGGAACACTAAAACGTGAAAAGAAGCAAAAGTTTGGGAATGTCTTTTCACGAATACAAAACTTCCCGTTTGTAAGGAAAGTAAAAAAAAAGAAGCCCAAATGCTTGCTCACATGACTCTCCAGAAAGGATATGCGGCATGTTCTACACACTGATATTCCTTCTCTTCCGAATAAATTCACAACGTGACTAGAATTGAGGAAGTTGAAAAATATTTAACGTGTAGATCACTAATAGCAGAAGCATACTTTACAATCACTCATCCTCAATAAATATCAATCAGTTGTTACAAGGTCCCGAACAAAATCCATTTGCCACTAATCAGTTGTAGTCTGTTAGCGAGTAGCTCATCGTGCACGTGTTGTTTATACCGGCTGAAAATGCAAATATCTAGCGGCAGCCGGAAAATATTCGCGCATTAGTCCGAACTGCACCTCAGTATAATAAATACACGTTAAATCTAATTTGTGTAAAGTACGGCTGGCCGACAGTGAATGGCCACGTTCATTTCTATATAATTATGCGAAGCTGTTTAATGTTGATGTGCGTACTGGGTTTTGCAGTGGAAATCAACAATATTTTCTTATTTAAACATGGCATTTTATTGATCGTTCATATTTATTTCAATAAATGTATCGGTACTATTTTATTTAGTTATTTAATACGTTGATGTTCTATCATAAAAATAAAATTACGTTTTTAGACTCACCAGTATCGGCAATAGTACTTTTATGATAATTTTATAAAACAAGTTCCTTTTCCTTCATGTTGGTAGGTTTTAGGATATATTGTATAAATAAAGCAATTTAATACAAATATTTTTTCTTCTCTTCTCTAGGTTCCTATCCGTTCCGGAAGTTGGTATCATTACCTTGTTGACTGCGGCCCTAAATAGTTGTGTGATGGTCATTGAAAACCAAGTGCGAAAAATTTTGAACCACGAAATCCTTCTTCTCCCCACACTTCTCTTTTCACACGCTTTACGTTGCAATATATTCTGTAACAGATGGAATCTGCTCTCATTTCTCATAATGTGACCGAGGTGTTGGAGTCTACGTTGTTTCATTGTAACTAAAATCTCTTTTTCCTTATTCATTCTTTGAAGAATTCATTAATTCCTGACTCGATCCACCCGTGACACTCTCAGCATCCTACAATATTGCCACATTTCAAAGGCTTGTTGCCTTCTGTCAGGGTCCACGCCTCCACTCCATAAAACAAAATGGAGAATACGTAGCAACGCAGAAACTTCACTTTTGTTTCCAGTGTCAAGTTATGGCTTTTGAATATAGAGATCATTTTGATGAATCTCTATCCTTTTCAATACGGTTCTTTATTTATTGCAAGTGGTCTCATTGGTCATTGATGTTAGTACCTAAGTATGTAATATTTAAAGAACACAAATTAATTTACATAAAGCATGACTGGCTGAAAGTAAACATACTTTTTAATTTCTATATCAGTATGCACAGCTTTTTAATGTTGTTATTGGTACTAGACTTGCAGCAGATATCAACTTTACTTTCAGTATTATGTTATTTAGTTCGGTTGGTGTTCTATTATGAGAATAAAACAACATTTCTGGAAGCATTAATATCAACAACAGTGTTTGTATGATCATTTTACTGTAACGACTCTTATATTGTTGGTTTTTGCGACATATGGTATTATATCAGCACTTTAATATTGGGTATGCGAATTAATTTTGTGGGATTTTTCGGTAAAAATATTGCTTTATTGTAAAAAAATGGTAACAAATTGATTATTCAAAGTATTGTCCATGGCCGGCCACTACTTTCGCCCATCTTTGCGGTAGCATATGCGCGTTGAAAGAACGACTTATCTTTTGGGGCTATCCACGAATCGACGCATTTTTTGGTATCCTTATAAAAATGGAAGTGTTGATTAGACAGGTCGTGCGTCATCGATCTCAACAAGTGATAATCAGAAGGAGCAATTTCTGGTAAGTACGGCGGAGGAGATAGGATATCCCATTCAAGCTCTTCTAGCGTTTCTTTGGCGGGTTTTGCAACATGTGGCCGAGCACTGTCATGTTGAAAAATCACTTTGTCATATCTTTTGGCATATTGCGGTTATTTTTTCTTCAAGGCTACGTTCAGTTGCATCAACTATTGTCGGCAACGTTCCCCAGTAATAATTTCGTTGGATTGGAGCAGCTCATAGTACACCCAGCTGACCTCCCCAGATACACAGCATAAGCTTGGAACCATAGATATTTGGCTTTGGCGAGGGATCACCGGGCTTCGCCCATGATTTTTTGCCCTTTGAGTTATCGTATCTTATCCAATTTTCATTACCAATTACGATACGATGCAAAAAACCTTTCCGATTATGCCTTTGAAATGGTTGTTTACAGGTGAAAAATTGCCCTTCAACGTCTCTCGGTTTCAATTCCTACGGCACCCAATTTCCTTACTTTTGAATCATTTTCAGTACATGTAAGCTCTTGGAAACGGTTGTGCGATCAACTCCTAATGATCCTGCAAGTTCTTTTCCATTTGGCACGGATCTCTATCGAGTAATTTCTCTAATTCTTCAACGTTAAACTTTTTCCCTTGGCCCTGATCATCTTGGTCTTCTGTGTCGAAATCATCACTTTTAAAGCATCAAAACCACTTCTCACATATTTTTACGAATGAAATATAGTCACCATAGGTTTCCTACAGCAATCGACGACTTTCATCAGCGCTTTTCTTCGAATTAAACAAGAAAAGTAACGCTTCCCGCAGATAGTGTTTTGTTCACACGTAACTCGACATATTCGATGCTCAAAAACAAATATATTATTTACACTTCAGCAAAATAACATATACGAAAAATTAAAGTCTAACGATGGTGCATCACCATGAATAAAGCAACAGTATGCCCCGATGCGATATAATACAAGTTACGCCCTCTCTTAGAAATCTCTAAATATTAATTCACACTCCTTATACAATATGTTTAAAGAATGCAAGATGAATTTAATTTGTGCAAACGGCTGCTGGAGGACAGTAAACGGTCACGTTTATTTCTGTATAATTATACCGTTTCGGTCGCTTAATGTTGATGTGTGTACTGTGTTTTTCAGTGAATAACAACATTATTTATTCATTTAAAGAAATTCTTGACAGGAGTTTTGGTGTGTATTTCAAGAAGAATAGCGATCAAGGCTAGATTCTGCAGAGATTTTTGGTTAGGAAACAAAACTTCTGTAGCTTTTTGAGTTTAAACAGTAAAGAACCTAACTAGTACAAAAACGTTTAAAAACAAATCATTGGGAGAAAACTTTCTCGGATAAAATGGATTCTAAAATTTTAAAATCTTGCTCTAATTCAGTTTAGGGTTGAAGAATTAAACTGAAATATTATATTCAAAATAAAGCAATTGAAATACATTTTTTAAATTTTGGAACTTTTTATTTATTTTATTATTTTTATCAAAATGTAATAGCACGTAATTTGGAATCTGGCTATTCAAAAAAAATGATAGTCCATTATAGGCTTAATATGGTGCTGAATAAGAAGTTCCTGATTCCATTTTGTTAGATTTTAAAATATATGATATTATATCAAAACTGTTTTTTCCAATACTACTACTAATATTTAAATAACCGGTCAAGTGCAAGTGCGTAATTAGTGTTCCGTACGTTGATTGCTTATAAAATAAAAATTTTTGTTACACACACACCCCAAATGAGCTTTCAACATAGTTTGTTTCCTATCTTTGTTGATAATTGACGACCTTGAATTTTTTTTTTACATACCAAATAAATTATTAAAGGTAATGGGCTCGTGATAATTTTCGTTCACCCTATGGAAAATATTCCAGAATTTTTTCAAAATTGTTTGATCAGTACTTTTCGAGAAACGGGGTGAACGATTTGTGGTAATTTTTTAAAAATAATACAAAGAAAAGCGTGCGCAAGTATTATTACATTACATATTTTTTGACCTGGTAAAAAAAATTTTTTTGTCGCTTCCGATTTCACTCCCCAAAACTAACCTTTTAACTTTCAAAACTACACGGGGCCATCAATTCCTATATTAGTGCCAAATTTCAACTTTCTATGTGAAATAGTTTCGGAGTGTGGCAGACAGGCAGATAGGCAGACAGACAAACGGACAGACACCGAAGTGGTCTTATAAATGTACCGTACGGAACATTAAAAATGCAAAATCAATATAATTTGTGTAGAAGTCCGAAAGTCGGACAACAGCTGTTTTTGATAAGTTTTAAACAATGGGAAAAGCAGGCATAGTGATTCCTAACCCGATATTTTTGAATTTTCCATCTTGCTTTATGTGAACATGTGTTGATGGTTATTTTGATTGTGATAAGTTCGGAAATCTTTGATCTGATAAAAAACCGATTATACGCCTAACCCTACTACAGCAATTTTTTTCAAGACAGAGACAGTGCGTATTTAATCGGGGTGACAATGAAACAAATGCGTATTTAATTGAACGCAGGGGCCCATTGTAAAAAAGGGTCAAATGCCTGTAGCTGGCACACAAATACTGGATTTTTTATGGAGGCAAAATATATAGATGGTTTCCCTTCTTTGTGCTTCTCTGTTTCGTAAACCTAAATTTAGAAATATATTAAATGAAAATACTTCTCAACATCACTGTATTTATTTTTTAGTTATGCTTGAAGTTTAAGATTCTTTTCCAAGTATTAAGAAACTGATTTCCAAAATTTCTGTCTCATAAATTTCGTCTTAAACTGCGCTAAAAACGCATTACGCCATAAACTTTTCCGCACTCGTGACCCTCTGGCGGTCATCTTTCAAAACCGGTTTCTGTGAAGCAGTAAAGCTGTTCATATACGGATGACGAACGGCTCCCATAGTCCCATCTAGTGATCTATAGAACGACATGTTATTTGTGCCAAGTAAAAGATTCTTTTAATAAAATTTCTTGTTTTAAACTGTCAGATATTTCTTGTATGATAGATTAATATATAGGGTTTTCCATTAAGATAACTTTAAAATTGAATAAAACAAAGAGTTTTTAAACAAATTCATTCTGAAACTTTTATTTAACGGGAAATTTTATGCCATTTAAAATAAGAATCCGCTTACACCAATTTTCCATGAGTCGGGCCAGCATTTCCGGTCTTACGCCGGCTATGGCACGACGAATGTTGGCTTCAAGTGCATCAAAAGTTTCTGTAAACTTTAAATCGCGGCCAAGCGATAGGGCCATTTCGTGAAATTGATAACTCACGGAACTTGGCGCGTAATAAAGCCATGTTTGTGCGGGAAATATGGGGTGGTGCTCCATCCTGATGGAAATAAAAGTCATCTGCGTCCATTTCGTCAAATTGTGGGAAGAAATATTCCTACAGCATCAAATTATAGCCCTCGCTATTCACGATAACGGTAGTTCCTTCCGCATTTTTAAAGAAATAAGATCCCATGATGCCTCCGTGCCATAATCTACACCAACGTGTGATTTTTTACGGATGCAAAGGAGTCTCATGGATCACTTGTGGATTGGATTCGCTTCAATAACGGCAATTTTGCTTATTAACGAAGCCATTGGGCCAGAAATGGGCTTCATCAGAGAAGATGATTTTCTCATGAAATTGGCTGTCGGCTTCCATCATCTCCAGAGCCCAATCGGCTAATTCTCGGCGCAAACGATGGTCTTGCTGGTGGGCTTTAGCTCTTGGGCCAATACCATCTTACACGGATGTAAACCCAAGTCGAATCGCAAAATTTGCCAAGTTGTCGTCTGAGATAGGCCCAACTCGATGCATTTTTGTTCTCACGAACACTGGCTCGAACGGCGACGATATTCTCTTCACTACGAGCATTTCTTACACGTTGAAGCACCTTTTTATCGTGGAGAGTAAATTCACTTTCAAATTTTTTAATTAACACGCTGAATAGCACGATCATTTGGAGCAGAATGACGACCGTGTTTTGATCGAATTGCTCTTTGCGTAGCGTGAACTGAACGCGAATTTGCTTAGTAATTTTGGACAATTTCCAAGCGTGCTTTTAACGTGAAACGATTCACGATTACATCGCAAACCTTACTAAACACAAATGACATCAGATGTCAAACATCTGCCAACCAACATGGCTGCTATTAGCTGTCAAAACTCGGACAACCCTAATGGAAAACCGTTTATTTGATCAGAAAACTATTACTCTCAACTTTTTTAACTGAAAATAGTATTTCCCAAACTAGCGAGGAAAAAAACGTTTGCGTACAGCTTCACCATACTATGACATTAAAAAAACCGACAATATTAAACTACGTATTAAAATCCTTTCATAGCCTTGCACATGAACAGAGTATTTTGTCCATATTTACTATGCGTCAAACAAATTTTAGGAAATAGACAATTATTTATTTAGTATTTGGTTGTAGCACCATATTTTCATCAGGAGCGACGATTGACTCGGACAACAGTCAATCATCGCTCCTGATGAAGCGAAACGCATGTCGAATGCAAAAGAAAGTGTTTATATATACTGAGTACTGTTATTGTGCTAAAAATTCCTATCACAATCGCTGAGTAGTTTGTTTCTAAATTTGGTCATTACCTATTTTACGGCTAATAATTGATTTATTCTATCGTAAAAACTAGGAAACTATAGGTCTCACAAATGATATTGAACTAAAAAAATAATATTTTATCAACTAGGTAATGATATAAAAAGATTGAAGTTAAAATGAACAATAATTTATTTAAGTCTACGAATTCTTGACCTGTGTTAAAAACTATATACAAGAGAAATTTCTTCCGTTGGTGTTCAAAAGTAAAATGTGTTTAATTTGTTGATATTAAAACATGATTAATAACCAGAATTAAAAATGAACTAAAAGAAAAAGTTTTCGCCTTGGCAGTTACCTCAGAGTTGCACTATTTGCAACTGATTTTTGAAAGGTATTTTCTGGTCGAACATTCTGGAACTTTCTCCAAAACCAGATTATTCTCATTATGGTTAATACAGTCTTGTAAAAGAAAGTAACGTACCTAATCAAGAGAACTGCACAATAGGCGTGATGACAGTAACAGTGAATCCCCGAAATTATGACTTTAAATATTGAAATAGATTAAAAAGTTTCTAAAAATGTTCTTATTTTTATCTTTGATTGTGTTAGCCAATACTTGTTGGAAATTCATAATAAAATTATATAAAAACAACACTATGTTTTCATTTCCAATATATTGTTTAAAATACTATAACGCTAAAAAGCTCGTTGAAGCTTCAATAATACGAGGCATGTTTTTTAAGTAAGTACCGTTTTGCGATTCCGCCGCCGCAGCAATACGGTTGGCGTTCCGCGCATGCGCGCTGGTAACCTACATCTCATGTCTACGCACTGACGCCATTACAGTCTGATTCTTCATTGTATACGTTGTTTACTGAGTGTTTAAGATGCCTCCGACAATCGTGAGTCCCGCCGATTGTGAAGTACGGGCTGTTATACGATTTCTTAGTGCTAAAGGCGTAAAACCGATCGATATTCATCGTGAGATCTGTGAAGT
This sequence comes from Pachyrhynchus sulphureomaculatus, assembly GCA_019049505.1. Lineage (NCBI taxonomy): Eukaryota > Metazoa > Arthropoda > Insecta > Coleoptera > Curculionidae > Pachyrhynchus > Pachyrhynchus sulphureomaculatus. The sequence continues at coordinate 71,610,114 of CM032456.1, forward strand.
TTACGGACAAAACATTATGAGTGATGGAATGGTAAGGAAATGGGTGAGAGCATTTAAAGATGGCCGCACAAATGTGCATGATGAAGAACGGAGTGGGCGTCCTTCGGTCGTTAATGAAGATTTGGTGCAGAAAGTGGACGAAAAGGTGAGAGAAAACAGACGCTTTACAATTTCATCATTGTGCGACTGCTTTCCTCAATATTCTCGTAGTGTTTTGTATCGCATTGTGACCGAGAACTTGAATTACCGGAAATTGTGTTCACGTTGGGTTCCAAAAATGTTGACGGATTTGAACAAAACCCAACGTTTAGGCAGTGCATTGGCTTTCCTTGAGCGGTACCACAATGAAGGTGAACATTTTTTAGACCAAATTGTTACTGGTGACGAAACATGGGTGGCCTACGTCACACCAGAATCCAAACAACAATCCATGGAATGGCGACATTCATCATCACCCAAAAAAGTGAAGTTTAAGCAAACAATTTCTGCCCGCAAAATCATGTGCACAGTTTTTTGGGACAGAAAAGGAGTATTGCTAGTGGAGTTTCTGCCTCGTAATGAGACAATCAATGCAGCGTCTTATTGTGAGACATTGAACAATCTGCGTCGTGCAATCCAGAACAAAAGACGTGGCAAGTTGAGTAAGGGTATCGTTTTGCTGCATGACAATGCCCGTCCACATGTGGCTAATCGGACCAAAGATCTCATCAAATCTTTTAAATGGGAAACTCTAGATCATCCTCCATACAGCCCTGATCTGGCGCCCAGCGACTACCATTTGTTCCTGCACTTGAAGAAGCACCTGGGTGGTCAGCGTCTTCAAGACGATAACGAAGTCAAAACATTTGTGATACAGTGGTTAACAAGTCAGGCGGCAGAATTTTATGAGGAGGGTATTCAAAAACTGGTGCCACGTTATGACAAGTGCCTCAATATTCACGGAAATTATGTAGAAAAGTAGATTAAGGTACAGGCTTTCATGTAAAAATAAAATTATAGCGATATCTTTGCACGTCTTTTTTTAATTCCAAAACGGTACTTACTTAAAAACATGCCTCGTATCTTTGATTGTGTTAGCATATACTTGTTGGAAATTCATAATAAAAATTATATAAAAACAACACTATGTTTTCATTTCCAATATATTATTTAAAATACTATAAGGCTAAAAAGCTCGTTGAAGCTTCAATAATATCTTTGATTGTGTTAGCATATACTTGTTGGAAATTCATAATAAAATTATATAAAAACAACACTATGTTTTAATTTCCAATATATTGGAAATTAAAACATAATGTTGTTTTTATATGATTTTCTTATTTTTATATTAAAAGTGAGATTAACGTTATTTTTGTTAAAATAAACATGCAAAATACAGCAATCCGCCATGTTATGTGGAACACCAATCAGAGCGAATGACGTCACGCCTAAGTAAACATTATTTCGGTCGAACTTCTCTTATGTTAATGATAATCTCTGCACCGCTTATCAATTAATTTGTGGTTTTAAACTATCGAGTTGCCTAGTTTTGTGTTACAAAAAATAAAACCAAGAAACGCTAGCGATGGAAGACGGATTTATCAAGGCAAATAGCTTTAATTTACCTAGAATTGATTTATTGATGCTTGGAGAGTTTCTTGCGTCAAACAAAGACTTTTGCTCAGCATAATTTAAAAATATAAAAGTATGTAAGTAATCTGTATTACAATCACAATTTAAAACTCAAAAACCCATAAAAACTGCACTTTATTTCTACGTCATGGTTTTATTAGTTTTAGGTTAGGTTATGATTGTTATGAAAATTTGTTGATATACTAGTATACTGAAAGTAATTCTCCATATCATTTGGCAACTGGAACAAAGATAAAGTATCCATTAAATAAACAGTAGTGGATGATAATATTAAAGAAATAAAACCTAACCTCAATAGTGATGTGACTATCTAAAGGTATTATTTACATAATTAACAATTTCTTAAACAAGATTATTACGACACACCTCATTTATAATAATAAAATATTAAGTTAAAACTTACATTAAAATGGTCTTCACAGAAATAAATTGAAGAATTTGGAGAAATAACTGCTGGGTCTCACCGTGCAAGAGTTAGCCACTTATTTCTTATTGTTTTCTTGTTTGGAACGTAAACAAATAACTTGTTAGGAGTTTTTATCAATGTGTTTTTTTACACTGAGGGACCGCACACCACTTATACACTTTAGAATTCATTTTAAACACACAAAATAACAAAATTATTGCATAGACACTGTATACTTCACTGTTATTGACATGGAGTTTACAAAGGCGTGACGTCACGAGCAGACGCCAAGACACCTTCGAGCGTTTTGGCGTGAAATTCAAAATTAGTTTAAAAAGGCCAATTTTATGCTAGGAAACCTGTAATTTCTCCAGAAATATATATTTTTTTGGAAACAATAGTTCCGTAAGAACATCGAGGAATAGTTTTTGAAAATTAGTCATCATGCCTATTAAAGCGTTAAAAGTGAAAAGATTAGAGCGTTTCTATTTTATACATATAATGGTTATAAAAATAGTAGATATAATAACACAGCCCCACAAAAAAAAAATGAAAGAAAGTTCATTACCATGAACCAAACACATGGATCTAGTGTATTTTTCGACGCTGATTTCAAATCCGTAGTTAAAAAAAAAGATTTATCGTGTCATTTCTTTTTTTTTTGCCAAAATCACCTCTTGAAATGGGCTAAAACTATAGTAATAACGTAATGACTCTTAATGAAGTGTGAAGAATGGTAGATATTTTATAGTCTAGAGAAGAGAATTTGAATTCAAACCACAGCAAGCTATTTCGATTAATTAAATCAAAATCTACTCTAATAGGCGGTGAAAAATACCTCAAATACCGCACGTTAGTTCAGGTTAAAAAGGATAAATTCTTGTAAATCTTAGGACAAAATATCTGAATCTGGTGTGACAACCAGACATTACTCTTAAAGGGTTGAGACTCACCCCTATAGGATGTAAAAACCCACCTACGAAGGTATCTTGTAAGTTTCAATAACGACGAAAAATGTTTAGGCTTTTGTAGTTTTAGGCAGGGTGAACAGAATGAGTACATTCGCTTGAAACAACCATACACGACTATAAACTACCCTTGGAGGGTGGTAGAAACTACTCCGACGCTCTACTGTTGCACATGGATGTTATAGAAATTCGGAAAGGATCGAGTACTTTTATCTCATTGTGCCAAACATTCAAGACAACTAGATCATCTTCCTAATAAAGTCGAAAATTATCCCTAGGAGGGGGGAACTACCCCCTGGGATTGATGGATCTTAGAAGTTCTAGCATCTGAGAAAAAAAAATATAGGATGTATTTGTCCATAATGCCTGAGACTACGAAAGCCTGTATTTTTTTTCTCATATGCTAGAACTTCTAAAATCCATCAATTCCAGGGGTTGTTTCTACCACTCTCTAAGGATAGTTTATAGTTGCGTATATGTGGTTCAAGCGAATTTACTTCATATCTGTTCACCCTGCGTAAAACTACAAAAACCTTTTTTCGTCGTTATTAAAACTTAAGTTGAAATTTGATAATAATATAGGAATTGATGGCCTCATCAGAGCCGTGTAGTTTTGAAAGTTAAATTTTGACTTAAGGGGTTAGTTTTGGAAGGTGAAATCGGAAGTGAAAAAAAATTTTTTTTACTTGGTCATCGAGTGTGGTGTCAAATGAAAGCTTGTGAAAACACGAGTAAAAAATATATATATAATGTAATACTTGCGCACACTTTTCTTAATATTATTTAAAAAAAACGCGAAAAATCGCTGTTCCTCCACCTTATCTCGAAAAGTACTGATCAAAAAATTTTGAAAAAATTCTGGAATATTCTCCAGGGGGTGTAGATTGAACGAAAATTACCTTTAATAATAATTTATCTGGTATATAAAAAAAAATCAAGGTCATCAGTTTTCAGTAAAGATTGGAAACAAACTTTGTTGAAAACTCATTTGGGGTGTGTTTTGTGAAGTCACTGATCATTTTATACCACCGTAACAAATTTTTTTTATTTTAAAAGCAATCAACGTACGGAACACTAATTGTGCAGGTTCAACTTGTACTTGACCGGTTTTTTTTTGAACGGCTGTATTATTATTAGTCTTATCATGCTTCTATCCAATAAACAATTCTCCAGAAATCAAACAGTGTACCTTTTTCTTAATTATGTTTGCATATACAGTTTTTCATATGTGTGCAATAGAGAAACAATCACAAAACAATCTACAATCGTAGTGGTACGAACCTGAAGGAAATAATAATAAAAAAAGTTAATTAAAACTAGTGATTTAAACAGGCAATTTAAACTGAAACGGTAAAACTAGTATTTTAAACTTGTATCTTAAAACTAACAGCTTAAATATGTAATAAAAGACTGTTTTTAGTCAATTTCCACTGGTTTATTTATAATTGTGATGACCAGTGGAAATTGACTAAAAACAGTCTTCGATTATATATTTATAATGATTTTCCATCAAGTAGAAGCTAGAACAATCCGAAATCTAACAGCTTAAGTTTGAATTATAAACCACGTAAAGAAAAGCATTATGCCATGTGAATGAGTTTATATTCCTTCTAAATAATTTTACCTTAGCGACTTTAAAACCTAGTTTCAAGATGATCTCAAGAATAAATCGTAAATACCGTATCCTTTCGCACTCTGGTAAAAAAATAAAACGAAATTAGAAATTCTAGAACGAATCAAAGAAAAAAACAGTACAATGCAAAAGAAAATCTGAAACTACGATCTAATGAAATAAGTCTCTAATCTAAAACTGCAAATTATGCTTAATTTTAGAGTGAGAACGTAAAATACAGATGAATAAAAAGTAAAATAGCACTCTGCGATCTACATGGGAGACTGAGCACTTCAACTTGAAGCAATATCTTAAAAAATAAGGTTATTGTGATTATTCGAGGGCTACCTTTTAAGTTTTTACAAAAATAATGAAAGAAAAAAAAATTTGGTACAAATCGTTTTATTGTTTCTCAAAATATTCGCCTTTAACATTTATACACTTTGGATGCGTTCGAACCAATTCTGGAAACATTTTTTCCGCTCTGAAGTTAGTACCTCAAAAATATGGTTTTGGCAGGATTCAACAGCTTCTTGAGGTGATGAAAATCCTGCCCAGGCATTTTTTTTGACATTCGGGAACAAAAAGAAGTTGTTAGGCGATAAATTATGTGAATACGGGCAATGAGACATTAATTCGATGTTTTTCTGTGTCAAGTAATCAATTGTTTGACGTGCTGTGTGAGAGATGGCATTGTTATGATGAAGAATGACGGTTGTGTTTCCTGATTTAATCGATGACTTCGGACAAACAAATTATTGTATACCATTCAGCATTACCTGTTCTTCGATCCTCTAAACCAATGGTTGCAACATGTCCAGTATAACCAAAGAAACAAGAGATCATTTTTTTAAAAGTGCTTCGCGAACCAATCATTTTTCCTGGATTCGATTCGTCTTGGAACACCCTAACAGTTGATTGTTGCTTAGTTTCCGGCTCGTAAGAATCTATCCAAGTTTCGTCTCCTGTTATGATGTTGTGTACGAATTTTGCATGTCCCCGGTCGAATGTTTTGAGCATTTCCCAACATCAACTGACACGAGCCCGTTTTTGAGTTTCGGTCAAATTATGCGGAATCCATCGGGAGCAGATCTTTTTCACAGCTAAATGTTAAGCGAAATCGAAGGTACTGCAGTTTTCGATATGCCTAAAGATGCCTCAATCTCACGGTAAGTTACATACCAATCCTCTTCAATCATGTTGAGCACAGCATTGATGTTTTTTGAAACAACAACCGATTTTGGTCGACCTTCACGACGTTCATCGCTGACGGAAGCACGACTGCAAACCAATTGTAAACAGTCTTTTCTGATAATGGTTCATTTAAAAGTGGCACGAAGCGGTTCGAGGCATTATACTAAAATCGTAAAAAATCATCTAATGAAGTTTCAAATGAAATTTCCATTTGTTCACGAAAGTGTTTTTTTAAACGCTCACTGTAAGCAAACTACTCAGCCAATTTCTGAACTGTCACTGCTTTAACAAAAACAAAGGTCAAATTTTACAATAATGGTAATGTCACATCTCAATAGCGCCATCTGGTGGTCGTTCGTTGTTAAAACTGAAAAGGCCGCCCTCGTATGTAACGCGATTTAAAACGCTAATCTAGAAATTTGCGATCTGTTTGATTTTTTCTCGAATTCAAGACTTCTCTTAGCACGGAAAGCAATAGTAGAGTTATTAGGTCAATAATGATGCTCATTTTATTTAACCTACTGTGTACGTTTATCATTACCTAGTGTCGCTGGCTCCAGCATAAACGTGAATAAACGTACATCATTACGTAACAAACGCAGTCAATGACATCAAAACGTTCCCAATATTTTATTGTGATTGGTATGTAAAGCGGAATAGAAATCACTCTTTCATAGTGAAGAAGTACACTCGTTATTGGATTTCGCGTGATCCGTTGTTTCATGGTAATAAAGTCGATGTTTTTATTGTCAACATGTCTCTGAGGAACGCGAACAGATCAACGGAATATTTTCTCCGTGACAGTTGAAAAATTACCTTTTCTCGCAGATTTTGAATTTAACTAACTCTTGCGTCGAAATTATGTATTTATTATTTTGTTTTGTGGATTTAAGGGTCGATTTACTTTTTACGTGAATGATTTAGTTTTCACTTTTTGAATTTTTATTAATTTTCACTATAAGGGAAATGTCGTACTAGTAAAAAAAGATGCCCTCAGAGATTATTGCACTTCTTCACACTTTCGGTTTTCCTCAATTGCTAATTTCGGTCAGTCTGTTGAAGCGATAATTTACAATAGAAATGAGATATCCCTTTTAAATTTGATGCTTACCTGTAGGTTCAAAAATTAATGGGACTGATTAACTAAAACACAAACAATTGTTTTCTTCATCCATATATCTTTAATCTGCTGCAAAATAATTTTCTTCCACTGCGATACATATATGCCAACGTTTTGATCAATTTTTACATACAATCTATCAAGTAACAAAGTGTCCGCGATAATTCATTTTTGGTAGATGCGATTCTCGCGATTCCACACAAAATCGGTAGAGGGAACCTTTGCAGCAAAATTAAGAAAATCGGGTTTGAATGTGTCCCAGGAGACCATTCGTGGTCATGAAGTGAAATTTCGAAGCAAGTTGAAAAAACCTGCGCTGGGCGAAAATCACGTCGCGAAGCGACTCGCTTGGGTCCACCATAAGATATTAGAGTGACCCTCACAATCTCCGGACGTTAACCCTATTGAAAACGTTTGGTCTCTTGTAAAGAGAAAAGTCAGAGGAAAAACTCTCAGGACTTTGACTCAGTTGTCTCGCGAGATTTGAAAAATTTGGAGATTATTGCAGAAATTCTGTCGACAGCATGCCTCGAAGATACCAGGCGATTATTGATTCAGGAGGCGATTGGACAACTTACTAAGGTAATTGGGCCGTTGATAGCACACCAAAGAATACATCCATGACAGACTGTATTACACTTGATTGTAGGTATAGCTTTCCAAACGGCCAACGAATCTATATTATTACAATTAATGTCGATGGTTTAGTGAACTGAAATGATGTCATACAATCACCGATGATACACCAGATTCCGGACGTCCAAATGAGGCGGTCACTCAAAAAACACAAAAAAATTCACCATTTTATTCTAAATGACCGCAAAGTGAATGCGAGAGATATAGCTGATATTATGAAGATATCAGTAGAACGCGTGAGGCATATTTTGCATGAATATTACATGTAAAAAAGCTATGTGCCCGATGGGTGCCGAGTACTCTCAGGATTGATCAAAACCAGCAACGTGTCGAAGATTCAGAGTCACTGGAGACTCTTACGTTGATTTATTGGACCATTTGAAGAGTGGAATCAAGAAAAAAAGCCTCGTATAGCGATGAAAAAGGTGTTGTTTCACCGAAATAATGCACCAGCTCACAACTCCAACTGGACCATTGGGGCTACTTCCTCATCCGCCGTATTCACCAGATCTGGCCACAGCGATTTTTATCTCTTTCCCAATTTAAAAAAGTGGCATTAGGAAAACACGCTGGAACGCTGGAATAAGTGTACCACTCTTGAAGAGAACGCTGGAATAAGTGTACCACTCTTGAAGGGAACTATGTTGAAGAAAAAAATAGATTGTTGGCAAAAGTATTGTTTTTTCATTAAAAGTACTGCAACAGCGTGTAATACAAAAAAAAGAGTACCCTTATTTTTGAACAGTTCGTTATATAGTAATTATATATAGTAATTTAAAACGAAATAAACTGGCCAAGTAAAAGTCGGACTTGCGCAATTAGTATTCCGTACGGTGATTGCTTTTAAAATAAAAAATTTTGTTATCCTAAATGAGTTTTCAACAAAGTTTGTTTCGGATTTTTGTTGAAAACTTATGACCTTGAAATTTTTGGTTCTTTGATTTATATACCAGATAAATTATTAAAGGTAATGCACTCGTGATAGTTTTCGTTCAATCTACAACGCGTGGAGCATATTCCAGAATTTTTTCAAAATTTTTTGATCAGTACTTAAAGATGGGGACAGCGATTTTTGGCAATTTTTTAAAAATAAAACAAAGAAAAGTGTGCGCAAGTATTACATCATATATATTTTTAAACTCGTGTTTTTACAAACTTTTATTTGACACCCCACTCCTGTTAAAAAAATTTTTCTTACTTCCCATTTCACCACCAAAACTAACCCCTTAACTCAATATTCAACTTTCAAAACTACACGGCTCTGATGGGGCCATCAATTCCGATATTTTCCGGGAAAATCGGATGTGACAGGCGGACAGACAGACGGACAAATACCGAAGTAATCTTATAAGTGTTGCGTACGTTCCGTAATTTTTGAGAAATATCTCTTCATAGGAAGAAGGTGAAAGCGTTGAGCATAGCTAAGTTTTGTAGTATCAAAGGATTTTTTCCTAGCTTGTGGTTGGAGGTTGAATACGTTTTAGGTGTAATTATTTATTGTCAAACATATAAAGAGAGTAAGGTGTAGAAGAGGACTTGGAAGGGTTATTGTTAAATCTCGGTAATTTTTCGTTGTTTCTAATTTTAAAAATAGTATATTGAGGAACTTGGTTATGTGCATGGGAAGTGTTGGCTAAATAGTTAGACTGTATTTTTAATAATAATAAATTGAATATTAATATCTATAATATTTTTCCAATTACTTTTATGGAATACAAGTAATCGCAGGCAACACGAAGCCGTTTAACTTAACAGAAACCTGGAGGAAATTCTCTCTTGACGTGACAGTAACCAAGTGGAGTTCAACGTTAGAAAAACCCAGGCGGCGGTTTTTTCTAAAAGTTAACTTTCCTGAATCCAACACGATATTGTCGGGACACTCCATTCCTCAAGCATCGTCACTCAACTTACCGGACGTTATCTTGAAAGCGAATATACCTTGGCATGAACATGTTACATGTATAACATAAAGAGCTTCCCAAAAACTGGGAATATTATTTTGTTTCTAAAACTACTCAGTATATATCAACACTACACCAAACACTTTATTTTTTGCACTCGACGCGTATTTCGCTAACCATGTCAGCTTCATCAGGAGCGATGATTGACTGCTAACATGGTTAGCGAAACCCGCTTCGAGTGCAAAAATAAAGTGTTTGGTGTAGTGCTGATATATACTGAGTAGTGTCATTGTGCCAAAGATTCCACAATCCCAACTTAGTTGTACTAAAAAGCTTTGCAAAATTTTTAATCCTTTACAACGCTCCAATTCGGCGAACGATGGAATACTGTTCCAATGTTTGGGAATCTACTCCCAAACAATTGCTGCATTTGTTGGATTTTATTCAGAAGAGAGCTATTCGCCTCATTGGAGACCCAGAACTCACCAGCAACCTTATTCCTTGGAGCCTCGAGGAACGGTTGGTGACTTGAGTCTATTCTAAGAGTACTTTCTTGGAAAGTGTTCAATGGATTTAGCCTGTTTAATTCCTCCCAGAATGCTAAGAATACACGTCGCTCTAATACCTATACTTTTGAGGTTCGGCTTGTCACTCTTTGTACAACCCTTTTCAGGAATTCTTTTATGCGGAGAACCTCATCGCTTTGGACTGATTTGCCTAGGTCTGTATTGTCGACCGAGTACAATTTGCAGCGATTTAATATCAACTTGAATCCGAAAAGCAAAGGTTCTTGCATTTTGTTTTTACTTTTAAATGCATTTTGCATTTTTCAAAGATGAACTCGATGTATATGTACACATCGATCTTCAGTTTACACATTCCTTCTTCTACAAATCTTTTGTATGGAAAAACCTTATTTACTTGAAATAAACTGCCTGAGCCTGTGTTTCCTACCAAATAGCTCTCTTCTAAAACGATAAAACTGTAGATTGGATTCCTATTTCTGTCCAGCAGATTATTAATCTGAGGGAAAAAGAGAATAGAAGGTAATACAGCGCTTTAGGGCCATACGTAAAGAACGTTTTCTTACCGCTGAAAACCTGCACCTATTCACGACCCATAAATTACTACTTTCGCGTATACGATGGTAGGATACAGTGAATTGTACTACTAAGTACGCAGACCCATCGAAAAGCGCTACCTGCTTTTAAGCTTTGACTGTATCAACCACTCTGTCGGCTCGAAAGCTGCTGTGTCAGCTTTCGATGGAGTAATAGGTATGTGTACTTAGTACAATTCGTTGTATCCTACCATCGTATTTCGTAACTTCTGGAAAAAGTACCAGTAAATTCTATTCTCTTGTTTGTCAATCCGAGCCTGACTGACAAGCCGTGATACGGCGAAACGGATCTCAGGATGGATTTGACGAAGAACAGTGGGTAAACTGCTGAAATATGGACTTCGTCCATTTTCAGTTTTTTTACGTTAACTTTCGCTTATGCTCCGGTGTTATAGCGATTTTGATTTCAGCTCGTATTCGCTATTTATAAAAAAACATTGACTACTACGGTATCTAAATAAAAAATATGACAAAATGTAAAAGTTGTGAATATTTTGGACGTACTGCAAATGAGAAATCTTTCAAAAACAGTTGCACGAAATTACACGTTATTAAAAAAGATTAAATCTAACGAATGCAAATTGAAAGTCGACAAAAACCATCTATTCGACACAACGCAATATAGAAATAATAGAAAAAAAGATGCCAATAAATATTTTACAGGTACCTTTTAACATTAATTCTCTCGAGATTTTCAGTGGCGTATGTACGTCACAAACGGTAATGTAATTTAGGCGATTATGTTGTGGCTCGGACTGTTGTCATATTAGCATCCCTAGCAGTAAATCAAATAAACTAAATTAAATCTTGATGGGTTGTACTTATTAATAGTCGTCTACAATCCAAAATTAAAATTAGTCAAGTCGTTGTGTATATGACCTGCATTTTTCTATAGCTTGATTGCTAGCATTCACTTGCGAGCAAAAAAATCGACTCAAACGATTTTGCTTCATTTAACACCGATCCTTAAATCTAATTTTCAAACAGTGGTATTTTTTTTGGTATAATTAGAATGCTGATTTCCTACTCTTTCCAATAATACCAGAAACATTTAGATTTCTAAAAAGTTTGACTGATTAAAATGCTTTTACTCAATAGAACAGTTTCTGCTTGCTCAGCAACGTACTCGTTGCGCGCTGTTCATCCCTATAAAAACACATGCAACTGCAACATTCCTTTATCGGAATTTGAACCGTCAATATCCCTGCTATACCTGCTCACTAGTTACGTCATCGGAAAAGGGATATTACCCCGGAAGAAACAGATAAGTCATTGCCCTATTGCAAGAAGGGCATAGCCAAAGTGTAGTGGCTGCGCAACTGCACCTGAGCCATTCGGCTATTTCCAAGAGTTTGCAGACATTACCAAGAAACTGGCACCTTTACACGGAGACCAAGATCAAGAAAAAGAAGGTGTACCTCGGAGGGAGACGACCTCTTCATTGTCAACACAACTCTAAGAAATCGTCACTTGACCAGCGTTGAGGTCCAGCTAGGGATTGCAATCCAGCAAAGTCGGATCCCGCAATCCCGCGGAATCCAGCATCATTTGAAGGCCTGGGAGATCCCGCACTAGTTTGCGGATCCGCGCGCGTATCCGCAAGGTCCTGAATGATGATGATGAATACAATGATCTTTTAAAAAAAGTGCAAAAAGTTGTAAGGATTTTCAGAGGTTCACCGACCAAAGAAGATATTTGCAGAAATATGTAGAAGAAGAGACAGGAAAAGAATTGAGCTTAATTCTAGATTGCCGCACTTGTTGGAATAGCTCGCTTGATATGTTAGATAGATTTCACAGACTTAAAGTATGTTTTGAGAAAGCTCTCATCGACATAGCATCTGACATAAAATTAACGGATGAAGAATGGCACAAAATCAAAGAAGTAATTGACAGCTTACAGCCCTTTAAATTGGGCGTTGAAGCATCAAGACACAGATTTCAGCGCTGAACTATCCGAGGCGCCTTGTGTAAGAGTGAAAGAAAGGCGCACTGAAGTTACAGGAATGTTGGTTTACTTGCAGAATATAAAAAATATGACCAAAAGTTGGACACCTGATCATACGTTTACAATGCCGAAAAGGAATTATATACGTCAAGAAATGAAAAATGTTTTAGGCAGAGTTATTAACGATGACGTCGAAAATGTAGAACTTGTAGAAGTTGTAGCGGCTGCAAAAATAATTTGACGATACAAGAGGAACTAGAAATGCAGATGAAGCAAGATAATGAAGACTAATCTAAATTGACAGGAACTAGAAAAGAGAAAGATTTTGAAAAAGTATTAAAAAAAAATGAAGGCATACGATACTGATGGAATAAAAGGAAAATACTTGACTTTGATGCACGACTATTTATTGACGCTCAAACCAGCAAGTATAGAGGCAGAAAGAGCGTTTTCAGCCGCTGGCTACATATGTAGTTCTTCTTCTTCTCACTACTCTATCTTGTTTTGGAATACAAGTTTTCATATTGAGTACGAGACTCTCTTTCTAATATTTATGTATTCTCTTTTCGTAGCAAATCTATGTAAAAACTCATAATTCAATATATGAGTGATTCAGGGAATACGTGGTGGTCTACAAAGTGCGTTCTAGTATAAAGTGACCGTTTTGACACCATACCATTGAATTATCTGCAATTGAGTGTCCAACAGTAGATTCTTGTGAAAGGGAAAATTTTTGAGATAAATAAATCAATTAGAAGTATAGTATTTGGCATAATACAAATAAATCATTATCCAATGAATGATCAATTTGGAGAAAAATATTAGCATATCACAGATAGATAGATGAACCCACAGGTGGCTTGAATGCCTACAGCATTTAGACTTCGTAAGTGCCCATTAACTTTCTGTCTCGTTTTAGAGTTGTAGGAGATCAATATGCTTTAAGAGACAGCAACCTTCTTGATTGCATCTGCTTAATATACTCTTTGTCCAGAATTATGAAGTATTTTTCCACTTAAGTCACACTAAAAGAATAATTATCCCATTTCTGAGAGTAATCTATTGGACTATATATATATATATATATATATATATATATATATATATATATATATATATATATATATATATATATATATATATATGGTGGGATGCGAACCAACGATCTCAGCCTATATGCTCCTTCCCTTTACCAAGAAAGCCACAGCATCGGTGTACTTGACCTGCTGGTTGGAGATCTGTTTCGTTTTTTTTTTCTCATCCACCTCAGTCGAGAACCACTCTTAATTCCCTTTACGTCACGCACATTGGCATCGTTAGTAAATAAACTCAAACGCGTTGCAACCAGTTTGCTGTTACGTCCGTTCGTGGATCTCTATAATACACACTGAAGAGTATGTAAACCATACAAGTAAGTTTTAATGGAATAAATCAATGTCAGATAAAGAGACCGGAACAATCAACAGTCGGGAACATACTGGAAGGTAAAACTTATCATACGGTTCACGTACTCCTTAGCATATACTATAAAGACCCACAAACGGACAGAACTGTAAAATTGGTGGCTCAGAGGTTGAGTTTACTTATAGATGATGCTAATGTCCATGGTGTGAAGAGAATTAACATTGGTTCTGGACCGAGGTAGGAGAAACGACGAGACATATCTCCGACCAGCAAGCAAGGTACGCCAGTGTTGTGGCTTAGCTTGTCAAGTGGAAATCGAATCCTACCGGCACCAAGAAACTTTTTTTTACTTCTCTTGAGTTTATATCTTTACCTTTAAGTAATTTCCTGATTGTTCATGGTTTCGGCAGCCTTAACTGACATAATTATATATATATATATATATATATATATATATATATATATATATATATATATATATATATATATTTATATATATATATATATATATATATATATATATATATATATATATATATATATATATATATTTATATATATATATATATATATATATATATATATATATATATATTTATATATATATATATATATATATATATATATATATATATATATATATATATATATAGAAAATTATGTTTTCTTCCACCACTGGCTTAACACTGCCATAACGAGATGTTAACGTGTTTCATTTCTTCAGCTGTAAGACTTTTCGTCGCGGTAGCATATTTCCCCAGCGATCAGTCGTTTCTTTTGAGCTACATACGTCGAACCTGGAAAATGACAGGCAAAAGGTCGCCTGGAGAAAGAACAGGTCTGCTAACTAAATTAGATTATTTCCCAGGAAATGGAAAATAAATATACATTTATATTAACATAGCAATATTTTTGTTCGTTATTAGGGGTATGTCAAAAGTAAAATCAACTATAGTGCAGTACTTTTATCAGTCTGTCTGTAGGTCCTTCTATTCGTCATCCTTAGGCATACTGTACAAACGAATATAAATCGAAACTTAGAATGGAAAAATGGGCTTACAATCTTAAAAAAAAATATAAAAAAAACAGTACAGTGATTTATCAGTACTTTTCTTGCAATTACGTAGTTCTAAAATAAATGCTTAATTTGAATTTCGCAAGTGAAGAGGAAGTAAATTTCCATAACAAAATTATACAACATATCTACACCCACTCTTTTTACCCCTTTTCCTTGAAATGATATCATTCGGAAACTATAGTTTCTATCCCTATTTCCAATATTATAGAGGATGAATTGAAAAGGTCGCGGCCGAGTCAAGAAAACAAAATAAAATACGTACAAAAATATTTTTATTTTTCGACGTAATCTCCACCTAGCTCTATCCACTTCTTCCACCTGCTTTCCAAAGCTTCCACACCTGTTTGAAAAAAAGATTCCTCAAGCTCTTTAAAATACCGGTTAACTGCACCACAATCACGAATTTGAGCCATAGACTCAACAGACGTGTGAACGCGAGTGTTGTCCTCATGGAACAAAACTTTCTTTCTCAGTGATCCTGGGCATTTCTCTTTAATTTCTTGACGTAAACGACGCAAAAGGGTGCAATAGTAAGTCGAGTTTATTGTTTCGCCTTTTGGAAGGTAGTCCACCATAATAATACCTTTAGCATCTCAAAAAACTGACGCCATCGCTTCTCCAGCCCACAGAATTGCCATCGCTTTCTTTGGGGTCGGTTCACCAGATTTTTTCCACTGCTTAGATTGTTGTTTTGACTTTGGAGTATAGTGGTGAACCCAGGTTTCGTCCATTGTCACAAACCTGTTAAGAAAATCTTGCGGATCAGCCTCAAACATCTTCAAACAGTCGCGAGAAATCGTGAGTCGAATTCGTTTTTATTCAACTGAAAGCAATCTAGGGATCCACCTAGCGGAAATCCGAGTTCGTTGGCAAAGATGTTTTGTGTTCGTTCATACGAGATGCCGATAGTGTCTGCAATCTCCCTGATAGTTAATCTACGGTCTTTCAATATGGGATAACATACTTTGCCGATGTTTTCTTCAGTCGTAGACATCGTGGGCCGGGCGAAGCTAGGGTCATCTTCGAAGCTCTGTCGTCCAGGTTTAAATTCTGCAACCCATTTTTTCACAGTGGCATATGACGGAGCAGATTTCTCTAGTGTTATTTTCATATCATCGTGGATCTCCTTTGGTGTTAATCTTTTTTAAAACAAGTACTTGATGACTGCACGTTGTTCAATTTTTTCATTTTTCCAAAAACCCTGCATTTGGTCTCACTAAACTCGTTCTAACCTAAAAACCACAAATTCTACAGCAACAAAATTTTACACTGTGTCAATTAAAGAAAGTATGAACTTATTGAGGGTACTGTAATAAAAATAATATAATTATTTTTTGGTGAGGCCGAGAACTTTTCAATCCATCCAAGTAATATCATTTCGTTCGTGTATTATGATGCCAACAGATCGACAGACTAACAATTGGATAGACAGACCGATGGGAATATCTATTTTTCGCAATTTAAGAAGACTTTTCCTTTAGCACGTAGATGTAAAAACAATAATTTATCTTCTTTACAAGAGGTAAGTAAGTTTCGACAAATTTAACCGTTCGTATTTTTTAAATTTAAAATACTCGTACGATAGTCGTATGATAAGAACCTGGCGTTGAAAAGAAAAAAAAAACATTTTTATATGTAAAATTTATTTTATTTTTCAATATACTTTCCTTTTAGCTTCATACACTTAGTCTATCACTTTTCTATCTTTTGTATCCCGTCTAAAAAGTACGATTTCTCCAACGCTTTAAAATAGGTGTTTGTTTCACCAATCACCTGAACGTTTGAGCCAAATTTTTTTTTTCCGCCGAGCCATTTTTTTATATTCGGAGTTAGGAAATAATCGCTGGGAGCTAAATATGGTGAATATGATGGATACGGAAGCAATTCGTATCCTAACTCATGGAATTTTGTCATGGCGATGACACAAGTGTGCATTATCTTAATGAAGAGAATTTTTTTTTCGTCAAATTTCGCATGGTCGAAATCCAATAAGTTGATAGAATACTCTCCATTATTCACTTTGCCCTTTTCTAGGTAATCGACGAGGATTATACCGTGTGCATCCCAAAACACTGTGGCTGTGAATTTGTTGGCCTATAAAGTCACCTTGGCCTTCCTTGACGCCGGTTTGCCACGCAAAACCCACCGTTTGGACTGTTCTTTGATCTCTGGTGTGCTTTAATGAATCCATGTTTTGTCAACAGTTATGTGTCGACTCCAAAAATCATTCCGATTGCGCTTTAACATCGCCAAACATTTTTTTGAAGTTGACACACGTGAGTGTTCATTGTTGATTGTGAGCAATCGCGGCACATCTTACGGAAAAGTTTCTCATATTCAAATGTGTTGTTAAAATGTTCTGCACCCGTTCAGTTGAGATGCATACAGTCTC
Source organism: Pachyrhynchus sulphureomaculatus (assembly GCA_019049505.1). Taxonomy (NCBI): domain Eukaryota; kingdom Metazoa; phylum Arthropoda; class Insecta; order Coleoptera; family Curculionidae; genus Pachyrhynchus; species Pachyrhynchus sulphureomaculatus. Next base: position 71,627,524 of record CM032456.1, read on the forward strand.
AGCAATCTTACGCATTTTCACTCTCCGATGATTTATCACTATATCGTGGATTTTTTCAATCATTTCTGATGTGGTGACCTCATTTGGACGACGTACGGTCGCGTTTGAACTCACCGGTCCCATATGTTATTTATTTATTTATTTATTTATACATTCAATTCCAACAGGCCCGGGCCCAATTACAGGAATAACGTTTATACTAATGAGCTACATATAAAAAAGAACATGATACAATTAAAATAAAATTAAAATGTTTTAACAATCTCCAAATTAAAAAAAAATAAAAATAGTAATAATAAAAAACTACAAATTTGAACAACCTCTAAACACTGAGCAGAGAACCAATAAGTACCGACAGCCTACTGCAATGGAAATCACCGGAGTTTCCAATGACATTGCCGTTCTTGCACATTATATAAATAGGGCTGTGGAATAATATATTTGACCTAGCCCGGCCGAGGCTAAAAATAGGTGAGCGCCTTGCCCCAAGGCGTGGTACATGGAAAGATACATTGCTTAATAGGAAAGGGCAATCAATATGGTGATTTAACAGCTTATATAAGAATTTGATGGAGTGAATGTCCCTTCTCTTTGCAAGAGGCAACTCATTAAACCTTGACAAGATTAGTCCGTGATCAACACCGCGGTCCGGATAGACACCATCCCTCTTGAAAATAAGATATTTAATGAAGCGCCTCTGTATCGATTCGATTGAGTTGTTATGACAATTGTATATTGGATACCAAATAATAGAAGCATAGTCAAACTTAGACCTAACGAAGGAATAATAGAGAAGCTTCATTGCAGATATGTTAGTAAAGTCTCTACAATTTCTAATCAGGAAACCCAGCATCCTTGATGCACCAGCAACCATTTGTTCAATATGGTCAGCAAAAGAGAATTTCTCGTCAAAGATGATACCCAAATCTCTAACTGAACGAAGATTCTGTAGAACAGTATCACCTACGGAATAATTGAAGAATATATGGTTGTTACGATAGGAATATCGGACGACATTGCATTTGGAAACGTTTAAGGTGAGCCTGTTAGTAGAGCACCACTTGGTGAGAGCATTAATGCTACTCTGTAATTCGTGGCAACCAGAAACCGAGTGTATGCGTTTAAAAATCTTCCGGTAACCTATCTCACTCAGCAAGTCGTCAACAAACATATTGAAAAGAAGAGGTCCCAGATTGGAACCCTGGGGAATACCTGAAGTGGGAACTTGGAGCGGCGATCTAAACCCATTGATTTTTACAAAAAACTTGCGATCCAGGAGCTACGAATTTAAAAGATCAATCAGGTTATTTGAGAGCCCAAAATGAGATCCGACCTTATCCAACAGTAAGTAGTGCTCAAGTCGATCAAAGGCTTTGCGAAAATCCGTATAGACCACGTCAATCTGGCTCTCATCATTGATACCGTCGCGTCGCACACAAACTGCGAGAATGAGGCAAGATTTGTGGTGGTGGATCTGCCAGGCATAAAACCGTGTTGGTCAGCAGAAAGCGTATTTCTCACTTTTGAGAAAATAAATTTTAGCAAAAGAATTTCAAGAATTTTAGAGAAGTTACATAAAATAGATATGGGTCGATAATTATCAACCACACCTGGATCCTCAGACTTCAAGATAGGTCGGATTTTGGCCACCTTCCAAGTAGCAGGAAACGTATGAGTCACAACACTAGATTAAAGATATGGAGTAAAAGATCGGATAGAGCGGACACGCAATCCTTGACAACAAAACTGGGAATGCCGTTCCGACGGAGGTCAGTTTATTCTTGAGAGACCTACCCGCAGTTACAATATCCCTCTCGGAAATTTAGGGAACGTCAACAAAGAAAGGGGGAGCTCCCCAATAACTATACTCCTCAGGCCTAGTCGACTTAATAAATACGCTGTGAAAGTAATCACCAAAATCAGTGACTATGCTAGGTGGGTCGTTATAGACATGATCATTATTTCTCATGTTATTAGGAATGCCAGATTGAGAGCGTTTACTCTGAATAAACGCCCAGAAGCTGGAGGGATCGTTAGAGATGTTATTCTCAGTACTGCGGATATATTCTCTATAGGTAACACTGCTTGATTAACCTACGAAGAGAAGTAAATTTCTGATAGTAAAACTTGAGTTTGAACACCTTATAATTACAATAAGCATTTTCCTTTTTATAAATGTTATCTATGATCTCCTTAGTGTACCAAAGAGGGAAGTGCCTTCTACGTTGTGACTTCTGAGGCACGCTTGCAACAAAGATGTTATTTAGTGTGTCATACAGGATCTGACAAGCGTCCTCCAGACACAGACAGTCAGTAACAGGGGACCAGTCCGCATTTAGTATTAAGTCTTACATAAGTGGGAAATTAGCTCTTCTAAAGTTAAGTTTAACTCAGCGTGATCATTGTTAGTGGGAATCATATTAACACGCGTGAGGCACGTATGGAAATTAATTAATAGTGAAGGATGATACAGCTCCTCAGTCACAAGTGGAATATCACTGCGTAACACAGCAGTATCAAAACGAAGGTGCAGCAGAGTCCCCATCAATTTTGCTGAGTTCCGCTGTTATTTCATCATTCGTTTTCTTTTTCAAAAACAATCCCTGCTCGATATTCAATTTTTTCCATTATTGTAAAACCACAAAAGTTGTTCTATTTAAAT